>ML677333.1:10687366-10883672 GCA_007922305.1 Dermatemys mawii | reverse complement strand
CCTCCAGTCCCTGCAGCCCTGGGAGGCTCTGTGGTACCATGTGCTGCCCTCTTGCACCGCCCAGTGATTCCCGATCAGTGAGAGCTGCAGCCCTGCCATTTGGGGGGAGAAAACATGTGGAGCCTCCCTGTGCCTAAGCAGGCACCACTGACACTCCAGTTCTAGCACTGGGAACTTGAGTCTGAGTTCAACCAATGAATTAGGCCCAATAATGCCTTCTTAAATACTAACCAGTAGGTGTGGGAGGGTCAGCTAGTTGATGTTAGTAAAGACTTGGAAGATGAAAATCATTGCATAAATGCTAAATATTGTTGAAGGTTGTGAATTGTTGGGTTTTGTTTTGTTTTATTTTACAGATGAGCCCTAGTGAATCTTGTGTTCCTCTTCAGAAAGCATTAAGAAGAAAAAATGTTGATCAAAACCAAACTAATAGTGTTTGAATCTATAGTTTTGCATCTGAAAGTGCAGCAGGATTCACCATCACTTATTTAAATAATGAAAAGCAAAAGTGTGTGTGTATGAGAGAGGCAGAGAATTAATGAGAATATAAGTAAGTGACTATTCAAGCTTCATGAAGATTTAGATTAGTCTCACTGAGAACAGCGTATATATGAATGACACCACTAACTAATACCTCTCACATATGAAGAGGTGAATTCTCATCTGGAAAACCAGTAGAACTCATTTTTGAGTGAAAAGCTTTATGGACTAAAGTCAAATCAAAATAGCAAATAGACCTCCTCAGGGAAGAAATCTTATGATAAAATGCTCTGCATTGGGATTTAGCTTTGCCCCAGGTTTCCTTTGTCACTTTGGTAGGTCACTTAGGATTGAATCAATGCTTATGGAAGTTGATGGGTATCTTTCCATTCATATTGATGGGTTTTGAATCTGGCCCACAATCTGTCCCTGCCTCAATTGCCCATCTATAAATTAGGTTCATATGTCTTTTCCTATCTCATGAGGATGTTGTGAGGATAAGTTCTGTAATATATTGAAGGGGCTTCTTTACTACAATGGTCCTTTTAAAAAAAAACCTGGGTTCATTTCAGTAATACTCAAACTGAGAAAGGTGGTTGGTGTTCTGAACAGCATACAAATGATGTAACTTATTCCTGCTGTTTTGATCATGATCGTGCATTGGAACTCTCAGAAATGCATTTGAATTCTGCTACAGAGCCAGAAGATGTGCCAAGCTCTGATGAAATCTATTCCTTCCTAGCCTTAGAATTATAGTTAGTTTCTGTAACAGATCCGTGGCTGATGTAAACATTTTGACAGAAGATCTTGGTGGTGACTGCAGTCTAAGACTATCTGAGAATAAATGTACTGTGACTTGGAACACAAGATATGTTTTGCCTCTATGCAAAGAAAATTGAAGTGATGACAGCGTTCACAAAACTTATTCTCCACCTGAAATTGCATATTGACCTTGCCTTTCAATGGGAGTCTTTCAAAAAGTTAAACTTGACAATGCAAGAAGTGTCATAGACTTTTTGGTCTGTAAACTGACAATCACAATACTATAGTCTCCTGTTCCTCCTTTACTTCCTTTCTTTTCATGAGAATACTAAAAAAAGATTCCTGGAATCTCCAGGCCATTAAATGCAATCGTGATATGAAGCTCTATATTTTTAAGCTACCGTGTATCCTTTTCTTCATATTCTTTCCTGGCATGATGACATTACACATTCTACCAGAGGTATAGCTACTTAGGACCTGATGGGAGCCTCCATGGGAGCTGTGAGTGCTGAGTACCCTTCAAGATTAGGTCAGGAGCTGCTACATCAAAGTTTTAATGTTGCCAACAGTGAGCTGCACTTCTCCTAGGCTTGTTGAAAGTGCTCAAAGCAGCTTGTATATAGGTGATATCTTAGCCAGATATCTGCTAGCGAGTATTTTTCATAGGGCCTTGCATGGAGGATCCTCCCCTCAGGGATTTATGTGTGCTGAAAACAGAAAGATTTTTCAAATGGAATGTGGGTGATGCTAGTTCTTGAAATAGTACTGAGTGCCCAACCTGTCTGGGCTTAGACTCAATTGGTGCCAACTCCCCAGAGCAATGAACTCCCACTTGAGTCTAAAAATGGGCACCCAAATGACTATTTGCACCTTTTTTGGTGAAGATCATAACAAAATGCATTGGGACAAAACAAATTGCATTACAAAGTCACAAGCAGTTCTTGATTTTCAAGGGAACATTGTAGCCCCACGTTTTCTTCTAATTGAGGGTAGGATACGCAAACATATGCAAGTGCTCCAACTACAGTCATTAGTACAACTTCCACTGAAGTACATGAGAGCACCTGTAGGTCAAAATCTCATCCTAAGATTGTAATCATTCAGTTTATGTGACAGATAAACCAAATCTTCATATTATCAACTGCCAACTCTTATTTCCTTTTAACCTGGGTATGTAAAACAATGTACAAAAAAGTAGTACTATGCTACTATGCACACTAAGCACACTATGTCTATTTAACCACCGTTATATAATAATTCCTTTTAGAGTAGTATAAATAAAAGGTTGTGCTTCCACACATAATTGTAAGCTCTCTGTGAGATTTAGATTGCATTCACACAGAGCAGGAATTTAGCACTGCAAATGTAAAGCACCGAAATATGGCGTGTTAATACATCTGTATCCTACAGTAAGGTCATTCTATATGCCCAGTAGCAGACTCAGGAAGTGCCAAGCAGATTGCATTACAGAGCTGGATTATTCTAAATTAAATCTCACAAACTATGGCCTGACAGAATGAAGCATAAAATTAAAACCTTACAAAAGGTACAAAATTTGGAGTTCAGGGTATACTCCATCTTTATCATATGCTACTGTGCATGCATATTACAAAATGGAGTGGGCCAGATCCTCAACAGGTATAAATCAGCATTGTTCCACTGAAGTCAATAGATTATGCCAATTGAAATGAGCGGAGATTTAGTCCACAGTATAAAATAAGTGTAGTCACTGTAAGGTGATCCATGAAATGCTTAGACTATATAAAAGGTAGGTTAAAGACAACTGTAAAATGCTATTGAGGAGAATAATAGCCATGGAGTGAAAGTAAAGTACTTCACCAATTAGAACTAGCTAAAAAACAAGCATCAAGAAATTAAAGATAAGATTAAATTGTCTATTTTCAACATGGCAAAAAGTTATCATTGGGGCGTGCCAAGGTTTGTAGTAGGATTGGTACTACTTAATGTAGGAATTAATAGTTTGGAAAAGTTCAGCGGTCAGGTGAAAATCTATTGATGACATATTTATTTAGTATAGTCAAGACTATACTGAAGAAAACTATAAGGAACTCCAAAATCAGATGAAAGAGCAGTATAATGGCAGATGAAATGCAATAGCTACAAAGTAAGGCACATTGGGAAGAATAATGTGAACTACTTAAGCATGTGGATGGAATCTCAGGGTATGCTATATTATGGGAATATGCCGGCATAGCTATGTTGATGTAGCTGTACTGACATAATTCCATAGTATAACATACGAACAGCCAATAATGGTCCATCTAGCCCAATATTCTGTCTTCTGACAGTGGCCAATGCCAAGTGCCCCAGAGGGTGTTAGAGGGCTTTCCCTTCATCTTCTCCTCTGGTTCTTGTCACGCAGACAGAGAGCAAAAGACCAGAAGTACGAAGTGCAAGCAATGCAATGTGTATTGGGGTTAGCTTCCAGCAAGCACGTGTCTCAAACTCTGATGCCACAGAGCCATGTTTTCCAGTATTCTCATTCTCCACTGCTCAACAGCATAACTATACCTGAAGTACATGCCCACAGTCCCACCCGTTACACTTAGTCATATTCTGTTTTGGGGGGTTGTTGGGCTGGGGTTTTCATTCCCACCCCTTTTGTACTCCATGGGTAGGGTAAGGAGTGAGGTTGTACTCTGGTCAGGGGCAGGCATTTCTCTGGTCTTTTAGTTTTTACCTTCCCTCCCCCATTCCCCTTTGCCCTTCCCAACTTTACCTTGCTTTGAGATAAGAAGTTGAGGCAGTCTTCAAGTGTGCACTCATATATTACATACTCACCATGCTCAGTAACACTTTAACTGCTCTTATGGGTTTTCATTATATTAACAAGCCCATTTGGTTTAGGCAACAGCAACGTTTACAATGTCTGTCTTTGTTTTTAGTAAGAATTCTTTGTTCACACATATCAGTAAAAATGTATATATAACACATATATATCAAAAACCAAAAAGGCAAGCAAAACTCTAAATACTGTCTCAGAGGAAACTAGTAGCCTGAATCCTACATTGGTACTAATACTCGCAACAGAGGGAATGAAGTCTACTGCTATGGAGAAGGGTTTTGTCAAATGAAAATGGTACATAGATTGATGGAAGCATTCTTCCATTGATCTAGCTGGGGTCTACACTGTGGGTTAAGACAGCATAGGTATGGTGCTCAGAGGGAGGGATTTTTCACAGACCCTGACCAATGTAGTTATATTAACCTAACTTTTATATTTGAACAAGGCTTCAATTAACTGTAAATACTCAGAAAATGTCCTGGTATCATTGCGGACAGCTCAAATTGCACAGAGGTAGTCAGAAAAGCGAACAAAATAGAATGGGATAAAAAGCACTGAAAATTAGAGCTGGTTGGTAAGCAAGTAAGCAGGGGGAGGGCAGAAGGGGTAATAAGGGGAGGGAGGAGAAGAAGGAAGACACAATCCATCCTCCAAATACCCCAGTGCACAGTTGAATGTACATCCTTTATGCCAGCACAGCCTGCTGTCCACTGTGTGCTTGGCATGGGCAAGACTATGGCCCAGATTTTCTTCCATCTCCTGTGAAGCTACTTATACTACCAGGGGCATAGGAAAGTGCAAAGACTGCTGTTGCTGATGGCCTCTTATAAGGATGTGCAAAGCCTTCCAGCACCCACTCCCTGCCATACCCTAACACCCTATTAGTTATGCAAACAAGGATTTTTTAAGAGTAATTTTTTTTATCAGTGTCGCTTTGACGATTACTACTCTTGGAGCTCGAATTAGCCATAGCCAATTTTGTTTTTAAGAGATCCATGCCACTCAATGCTTATTAAAAATACCTTTCTAAAACTGTGTGCATTACCTAGACTATTTACATTAACTATGTATCATTTGTTCCATTAATTCCTATTCTCCTGTTGTCCTATTAATCAGCAACATTTTAACTTTAAAACTCTTTGTTTTTCACTTCCTAAGCATTAAAAATTGTAAGGAAGATGATTTAGAAACTCAGTGTATATAAAAAAATGTGTTATGGGCTGAAACCATATATGACAAGTTTTAGCCTAAAGTGAATTTTTATGGCTGAGTTATAAACTTCTGTAGAAAGGGGGTTTTAATGGAAATACTGACAGGCATTTAACTATAGCAATGCTAGCAGGGCTGTTATAATAATTGGATTTGGGGTGGCAATACAAAGCTAAGTTTACAGATTCTTTCTGCCTTAGGGGAAGCTCTTCATTTCTGTCTGAAATGGCTCAGAGAAAACATAGTAGCCGTTCAGGGAAAAAGAAAAAAAAGACACTTTTTTTAAAAAAGAATGGTTCCATCTCTATTAGCTCTGAGAAAACAATCATTACTTGATAGATTTAGTGATGCATGAAATATTGGAGCCTATGTCTGGGAAACATTTCAGAAAGAATACACTGTGATTTATATTGAACATCTTAATTTGTTGCTGTGAGTGAAAATGTGTATGCAACCTTGTGTGCCTGACACAACTAGTCTGCTATTGGATAGTTCACTGGAGTGTTAAATTAAACAACACACAAATAAAACTAAAGAAGTAAAGGTTGAACAATTAAGCACTTAGTCTGCAGATCTCTGTTCTGTAGGCCCTGTGCCTTAATTCAATTAAAATTAAGATTTCCCTTTTTTCCCCCTTGACTTATTGAGTTTGACAGTACTCAACTACACCTTAAAATTTGTGCAGGTGAAATAAATTGTTTTGTTTTGTCATAGGGACAGATTAATCAAGAAACTGAATAGTAATATTGATGATGTTGCACATGATAACAAAGATGACTTGCAGGGGTGCATTCACACCCCACAAAATTCCTTAATTTATATACTTGTCAAACCCACAGTGCATACACAAATCCAGTTGTCTCTCAAAAGCATCCATTATGCTGCTTCCATAGTAACTTTTCTTTGCTTGATAAAGAGTAATTTGCCATAAAATTAGAAAGACGTGCTGAGCCAAACTTATTCATGATGTAACTCTCTAGAAAGATTTGCACCAGTGATGGATTTGGCTCAATGTGCATTTCTACTCTTAGGGCTAATTAGGTTTTTCAACTAAAGGAAAATCACCAAATCTGTAACACATCCACAATCCTTTATGTAACTCAGCTGGTGATGTTCAGTATCATTTCCACTTCTAGTCACTGCTGATAATACTCACTTGCTTACTGTGGAGGTATATTCCGAGGATTCATTCATTAATAGCCAGATCAGCATTTACTGAGACAAAACCAAATGAGAGTTTTTGCTGGACTAAGGACTGCATATTCAAGCCTAGTATTAGGCCTCATTTGTACCTAAAACTTAGGTCAAACTAGCTACATCACTCGGGTTTGTGTGTGTATGTGGGTGTGTGTGTGTGTGTGTGTGTGGGTGTGTGTATGTGTGGAAAATTCATCTCTGAGAGATGTCATTAAGATGACTTAAGCCCCGATGAAGACACTGTTAGGTTGAAAGAAAAATGCATCTGTCAATCTAGCTACCACCTCTCAAGGGGGTGGATTTACTACAGCAATGGAAAAACCCCTTCCCACAATGTAGTGTCTACACTACAGAACTACAGTGGCGTAACTGCTGCTGTAGTTCTTATAGGGTAGACATGTCCTTCTGAAGGACGATTTAATGACCTAATGCTGTTTGGATGATATTCTGCCATCCTTGCTCACAGTGCACTGGTTTAGCACCTTCTAATTCAGCCTGAGTAATGGGTAGCACATAGCTGTGCTGGCCAGGAGCTGGGAAGGTCCCAAACTATAACACAGCTCTTTATCTGCTTCCCCTGGGGAGGGAATGAAGCTATGACTGCCTTTCTCCTACCTAAGACAACTGTCTTCAGCTTCTGCCTTGGTGGCTTGATTCACTCCCTGCCCTTATACACCATTCACCAACCCTCTGCACAGCAGCTGGACAGAAACTGCCTTCTTCTTTCACTTTGCTGCAGGGCCTTAGCAGTAGGAGCAGCCCAAACAGAAATATAAAGGGGCTTGCTTTCCTGCATGTAGGCATCTAAGCTCACAGTTGTGCCCATTGATTAGTATCTTAGCCCCAATCAACCTAAGATACGCAACTTCAGCTACAGGAATAGATTATTCTGCCTATATTTAAGCTCAGTATAAAACTTCTTGTTAAATTAATGTGCCAGTGAATTCACCCATGGTGACATCTGTCTGATGTATATAATGAATAATATTGGTCAGACAGGCAAAACATCGGCCAGGGCTGTATAGCTGTTCAGAAACAGTAGACATTCTCCTGTGTAAGACAAAGATGCAGGATAGCAGCTACACAGATTAGTGGTCATGGGGAAACAAGATAATTAAAAGATAACTAGAAGGATAATTAAAAGATAACAGCAACTAACCTTATGTACTTTAGGCTAAGTGTAATAATTAAACTTGGTACATGCTCTGCAATACAGGCTTTCCAATATATTCCAGTATACTTGCTGTTGTGAAATCACAGTTCTTGCAGGCAGGAAATAATAATTGGACCAAAAAAAATGTTCATGTTAGACTGGCTCTGTCACTACAATAGTTAGTTCTGCCACCAAGACTGCATTTTATAAACTATGCAAGAAGAAGAGAACAACCTAATTATCTGCTGGTATTTTGGGTGTCCTATAAATATAGTTAAAGCATTTTTCTCTCAGTTCTCAGTGAATTTAGTACTTGTGAAAAGTGCCTGAGTGAAGGCTCTGGAGATTCAAATCCCCTCTTCATCACAGAACAGGCCAAACATAGCTTGTGCAAGATGCGCACCCTCCTCGCTGTGCCTTAATCCTATTCTAGGGAGGGAACAATCCTGAGGGAATGAAATTGGGGTGGTCAGGTTGGCAAATTTGTCAGCAATAGTGGAACAGGCCATCTGGGGCACTTGCACAATTGGGGAGGTTGAAGAGGACTTTTTAATGTAATTAATAAAACTTACACCTTTGGGACATTTAGTTTATAACTTACTTTACATTATCTATTTGTCTAAGTAGATTACAAACTCTTCAAGGCAAGGACCACAACTTATTCAGTTTTTTACAGTGCCTAGCACGTGGTGTGTCAATTTTGACCAGGTCTTCTTGGCACTGCTGGAATACAAATGGCAATTGATAATTTGTCCATTCTTTCCCTAGAGTTTCTGCTGAAACAGCCCAAAATTGTGTGTGTTAACTGCTGGCTTTTTCTAATATTAATATATAAGAACTGAATTGAGATGACTGAATTTCTTTCCTATAGGCCACCAAATAATAGCTAACTTCTAATGACTGTACAGTTAGAAACTATTTAATGATGTAACCTTCCTTTATGAATTAAAACCTGAATGAAAAGCTGAGCAACTAGTAGAAGAACATCAGTAACATTTGTTTTCTGCTTTTAAATTTAAAATAAAACATTGCCATGAAACAACCAATGGGAAAGAGGAAGCTTCACTATCTCCCAGAAAAATAGAAAGAAGGAAAGGTAGCGCAGGGAGCACAAAAAACAGTTACTATGTTCACTTTAAAGACTATCCCAAAGAGCTAAATATTAAGGGTTGGAGCTCCAGCTGAAGTAAATCAAAATCCAGTGGAGCTGTACCAGTTTGCACAGGTGAAGATCTAGCTGTAAATTTGCAGGATTACTTTGATCATTTAGCTGAGAGTAGTTTGTCTAATGGTTATGGTGCTAGCCAGGGACTGGGAAGCCATAGGTTAAATTCCTTGCTGTGTCACAGACTTCCTGTGTGACTTTTGGGCAAGTCACTTACGTTCAGATCCTCAAAGGTATTTAGACACCTAACTCCTATTGCTTTCAAAGTACATGAGTCCCCATCTGTACTATGGGATAATACTTCACAGGAGCATGGTGAGGATCAATACCCTATGGCTACTTCTGCAATAGAGACTGTACACATATACATGTGCTACAATGCAGTGTGGATGGGGGACCGGGGGGGGAGGGGCATGTGCCAGGTCCCAAGTTTCAGTAGTCCTCTAGGCCCATTCCCACAATGTATTGAATCATCTTCTGCTTGATCTTTACCCAGTGTATAAAGGTCCATGACTCACCCTTGTTAGCAGTAGAAGTGAGCTGTACTGACCACTTCAGATCAGTTTTCCATTACATTCTGGTCAATACAGGTTAATGAGCTGTGACGTTGCACCGGAATTTAACCCAAGCTGTGGTAATCTTTCTAGCCCTTCACAATTGGGGGTGAAGCTCCTCCTATAACTGAAATCATTTTTGGGGTGAAGGATTCATATTTTTAGCTAACGCTTGGTGTATAAAAAAACCCACAGCACTGCATTACAGAAAATACTTCACTTTTCTTTTTAAAGTCATTTTGGATCATTTAGCTGATGGAACTTCTTAAAATTGATGGCACTCTGGGAAGAGTTTCTGTTTTGAGTTAGAAAACCATCTGCTGCAATTTCTTCCTTATCTATGAAGCAGCTTTTTGTTTCAGACTTTTTTTTTTAGGCTGAAATTCAGTCAAGGAGGTGGAGTGGGAGGAGGTATAGGACTCGAGAGTAGAGTATAGGTTGTATACAGCAGTATCATTGCTTTTTTTCCTTACAGTAGCAATATGGTTGCCAACCCTCCAGAACAGGCCTGGAGTCTCCAGGAATTAAAGATTAATCTTTAATTAAAGATGATGTCATGTAATTAAATCTCCAACAATATATCCAACCAAAACTGGGAACCCTAATTAGCAACCAGTGCCATACTATAGCTAACTTTGCTATGGGACAATTTTCAAAGTCACCAAGTGATTGACTGACTGTCTCATGGACTTTTAGTGGGATAGAAGTGCACTGAAAAATAGAACTTGGGCTGCCATGACACTCACGTGCTTCTGAAAATGCCGTCCCTAGTTTCCACATTAATATGGATTCCACCCATGCCACTGCTCACTTCACTTAAAACAGGTGAAAAGTTACACAGACTATAAGCTCTCAGAAGCAAGTACTTTCTGATACTAGATGTTTGTGCAGCGCTAGCGCAGTGGTAGCATTACCCTTAGTGGAGCCTTTGGAGCTTCTGTGATACAACTAATACAGTAACTATGGTGATACTTTGCACTCTGAGAATCTTTGTCTAGTAAGTACTGAATATGATTTACAATGTTGAGGTGAAGGATGGTCCAGTGGTTAGGTTGCTATCCTGGGACTCATTAGATCCGGGTTCAGTTATGTCCTCTACCAAGGATTTCCTGTCTGAACGTGGGTCTGTTCCTTAGTCTAAGTGTGCCTCAATTCCTCATCTGTAAAATGGCAATAATAACAGAGGATTTTTTTTTGGTTCAGATGTGCTGTGAAGATAAATACATTAAAGACTGTGAGGCTGTCAGATACTACAGTGATGGGGCCTGACGGGATCTATGTAACACAGAATATTATTTTAAAAGAGATTCTGCCATTTGTCTTTATACGAGAGTCAAACATTTATTTCATTGGTTGGTTTGTTGAGATCAGGGGAGATGTTTGTTTTTGTTTATAAAACCTTTGAACTTCTCTTTGAGAAAAGAATCAAAGTTCTAATGCTGATCAGCACAAGAGTTGTAATAAACTTCGACTCACAGGAGCCAATGAAGCCCCAATTATCTAATAAAAGTAACTTTAATGAGTGATTTTCAGATGTCACCACCTATGTTTGTTAATTAACCGTCCAATGCTGTAAACATGGCTAGTGCTACACAAGTTCAAAGTAGTATTTGCCACACCTGCTCCAGACTCTCAGGCAAAAGAGTTGGCTCAGCTGCTGATGGTACTTGAACAGAGGTTCTCAAACTGTGGTCTGTGGACCACCAGTGTTCCACGAGCTCCATTCAGGTGGTCCATGGATAGTTCCTTCTAAGATGCACATCTGGGTGGCCGCACACAAAAAAAAGAAGGGCCCACCCACCTAATTAGTGGAGCCGTGCAGGGATGGATCCACTAATTAGATTCCTGGACCCTGGAGAAGACGCACATGTAAGGTGTGCTGCTGGCCTTGGGGGGAATAGCGAGTAGGTGGGAGGGTGAAGTGGGATGAGAAAAGGGAGTGGAAGAAATTTGGGATGTGCAGGGCTCTGGCAGCCAGCTCAGGGGCTGCTGAGGTGGGGGACAGAAGGAGAGACCTCCCACCTTCCCAGCCCCCGCTCAAGGGCTGCCGCAATGGGGGAGAGAGGGCACATCCATCGCATTAGGAAAGGTAAGATTACTGATATAAAATATGAGTTGTGTGCTTTTATTTGTAGAACAAAAAATTATTATTAAGATTTTTATTATAGAGAGCTTTTACCCAAAGCACTTTACAATAGTCAGCTAATGGTACAAACAACATTTGGAAAGATCATTAAGCAGTCCACCGAGACCCTCAGCAATTTTCAAGTGGTCCGAGAAAAAAAATAATAGTTTGAGAACCACTGTACTAGAATACTGAAAAAAGAATCTTGAGTGAAGCAGATTATGTGCTGACATTGCTGGTTTTCCTCAGTGTGAAGATAAGGGTAAGATGTGAATCCTACTACATCTGCTATTGCATTTCCTGCTATTGCGTTTGTTGCTGTAATATCTGTTCCTGCCTGTACTACTCCTGTGAAACACTGGCTCCTGACACTATTTGCTGCTGGATTTGTTTTATTCATATATTTTTTTAAAATAAAATTTAAATGTTAAGGCCAGAAGGAATCATTATGATAATCTAGTCTGACTTCCTGCATAACACAGGTCAAAAGAATTTTACCCTGATATTCCTGCATTAAGCCTATATATTGTGGCTGAACTAGAGCATCTATCCCTAACTTTAACTGCACCCTCTTAAATGGAAAGAAACTTTTTGTGAGGCTCAGATAATGATGATACAGGACATCTTCATGCTATTTCTCCTCTGAACCATTTCATATTTTTATGGTGGCCATGATCAAAAGTACAGCCCACAAGTCCCATTTGCTTCATCTCTTTCTTAAAATCAGCTGAGATGGAACATGCTCATTTTCCTTCCAATAACCAACAAATGAAAAAGAGCAATTGCAACAAACAGACAGTGAGCCTTATTCTCTTCTCATTTACACTGATATAAATTAGGAGGAACTCTGAAGTAATTGTGCAAATGGCGTGAGAGTCTGGATATAGCAGACTAAATTCTTTATTACAATGGTGTAAATCTAGGATAACGACTTCAGTGAAGTTGCTCTGAATTGATACACCATGTCTGAGAGCAGAATGCATTCCATAACTTTTAACTGTGACCCACTTCTCTTCTTTGCTTCTGAAGAAGCATGAGACAAGGATAAAGCATTGGTTTAAAAAATGATTTTTGGTTCTGTAAACCTCCCAGTTTTCAGAAACTGACTTATTAATGTTTAAAACAGACATAACAATGTCTTCGAACAGGGTCATTAGTTGTTTTTTTAAATAATATATCTTGGTATCTGCTAGATCCATATCTCATGTTTGGTGTACATTTCACAAATAATATTTTCTCCATAGTGGGGCCAAAGCGGAAAGTATTGTATAGAGTCACCAGATGAAAGTAATATCATCCACTATCTCACAGACACTTTATGTGAAATGATTGTTATGTCTGGCATCTTTCTGAAAGTACCTATCTTTACTCTCCCCCAACTGCTTACCCAGGTCTTATGAATAGTGGTATGATTATAGTGGACAAGACTTGATTATATTGTTGAAGCAGGGCAGTGAAATATTGACTAACCCAGACTGGAGAAAGCACATGGGAGCTTCTTGCTGAATTTTTTCCATCAAACTGAAGGAAGAATTGGGGAGCTTTCCCTGCTACTGAGGGAATTCATTGCTTCTAACTAGGGCTAAATCATTCCTATCAGAGAGAGGCGTCTATTTTCCTTAGGAATGGGTGTTACAGTGTCCAAGATTTTACCAGGCTTCCCTAAAGATTTTTGTTGCTGTAACATACTGTAAACACCCTACCATAATATCAATATATGCAGTACCCTTATCAGGAACAAAATACAAGCCTTTCCAGCGCATTGAACAGAAATATCTTTGCTCAGTGATGGTGGTTCTTGTTTATGACAGCTTTCTTGCATAAAAGGAGAGGGTTCTGGAAACTGATAAATTCTGCAGTCCTCTCCTGCGAGAGCATGGCTCCAGTGTGCCCAAGCAGTGTCATAAGCTAAAGGAGACTACTTCCATTGTTCATCTAGTTAATTGTTTACTTTCAGTATCGCCCATTCTGAATTGAGGATTTTGTATATTTAAATGTGTCTGGGTTGTCTCTGCAGACAGGAGAGAAATGATATAAAACTCTACAGGGACTTACTCCTTTTGTGAACACATTATTATGATCTCTGCAGTTGACTTAATTGGCTACATTTCTTCTAGCGAAGGCAACATCATCAATTTACCACATTACACAAATGTTTTCCTAGCTTGGCATGGCTCTATTTGTGTTTGTTTTTATCCAACACAGACAGCTTGCTTTCCCTTAGCTCATCTCAGACTGTTAATTTCAAGATACCTGCTAGAACCAAAGCTGACAATGGGAGGCAGTCATTGAGTTTGCAGTCTGAGTTATCTGGAATAACTGTCCCACTGAAATAGCTGCCAATGTTGTCTGGTTTTAAGAAGCTTTTTACCTCTTATGTTAAGCTTTATCAAAATAAACAGAACATAAATAGTCACTGCTCATGTTGTCTACTACCTTCATTTAGACAGTATGTCTTGCATTATATTGCGGTATGATTAGATCATACAAATGGCATACATCATTATGGCTGTTATTCCTCAGGGGTCCCCAGGAAAATGAAATGTTTCTGTTATGAGATGGTAACGTTAATAACTTACCATTTCTGTTATAGTCAATTGACAATAGCATGAAGAATGCAGGCAAAATTGAAGAAGAAAGAAGAATAGAGATTTACTAGGCCCAATTCTCTTTTCAAATACATAAGTGTTGAGTCAGAGTAACTCCTCAGTTTCTTGAGCCCACTGTAGTTATCAGTTTGCTATGGGCCTGATTCTCCTCTAAGCCGTGCACTTTGTGTAGTCATTTACATGTGTGTTAACTGAGTGTATGCTTAATGTAAAATGTTCCCTTTCTGAGCTGGTAGCACCTTGCACAAATGTAAATGGCTGGAGAAGGTGCAAGGCATTGGATGGAGAATCGAGGCCAACATCTAGGGCACTATCATGGAGAGTCCCTTTCAAGGGAGTCATGGGTTCAATCGCACCTGTGACAAGGTTACCTCTCAATCCAGAGGTGACGTGATCGGTGCATGTGACTAGAACCAGGCCTGTTGGGGGATGTGAGGGTGATCAGAGAAGAAACACAGGAGCAGGAAGGCTGTGCAGTCTTTCTCTCCTACTCCATCTCCTCAAACTTTCCTCATGTCCTAAGCACAGGCTGAAATCAAAGAGAGCCCAGCTGGAAGACCATCCAGGCTCAAAGAAGAAGCAGTGTTCCCTGGCTGCCACGGAAAAGCTGGAGCACCTTAAAGGATCTGGAGGGCCAGATCAAATGGGGGCAAAACAGTTAACTAGCTCCACAGTTTTGTACACACAGATGGAAGATTGTGCAAGAGCTGGATGAAGCATGCTCCTTCTGAATTAAGATTGAGACACAAGCTGTAAAGGAGGAACTGGAACCGATCAATCTAAAGATGGAGATGGAAATGAGGGGCAGCAGCTCTGCTGGTGGAGGATAAACTAGCTAAACTCTGTGATGAGATGAAGATGAAGCCTGGGATGCTGGACTCAGAGAAGCAGAGATCCAGTGACAAGACTGAGTGAGTCATGGGGATAAGGAATACACAGAGGTGTGTGATAATGACACTTCGAAGGGCCAGTGACAGAGGATCTCCAAGCAGCAAGCAATGCACAGCTTGCACTGGAGCAGCTCGTGGCTGAAGCGAGGAACATCTCTGCCCATCATACTAAGGAGCATGAGGGCAAGAGATGCTGATCCTGTCCAGGACAAGGGATGTGGAAGGGGAACTAGACTAATCAATGCAGAGGCTCAGTAAAGGGGTGGAGGAGAATGAAGCACAACTTGAAGGAGGAGGAGACCATCAAGCTAAGTGAGCTCATCGAAGAAGTAGAGTCGTTGCAGGCTCAGGCAGAGGCTGGGGAGTAGCAGAGAAAGATGATCACTGGAATGAGCAGGGGAGAACCTTCTGGGATGTGTGATGAATCTGGTATGAGTACGAGGCTACAGAAAAAAACCCACTCTGCAGTCATTGTAGTGCCTCTTACAGCTGCCAAGCTAACCAATACGGCGCTGCAGGAACTGATCTCTTTGGCCAATAGCTACTGGTCAATAGCAGGTTCAGGACAAGCCAGCCAGAAAGACTTTGAAGAAAGGACTGCAGACAAGTAAGGCTTAGCATTCCAATTCTAGATGCTGGATGATAGAGAAAGAGACAGAATTTGTCTCCAGCTAAGTGATATGAAGGGAGTACTCCTTCAGAGGGACTAACTACTTTCTGGGCCTAATGAGCTGAAAAGAGAGCTGGAGGGACTGAGGACAGAAAAACAGACTGTCTGGTCTTGACAGAAGAAATGAGGCTCATGTAACATACAGAGATCCTGCCTGTATATGGGCAAGGCTGTGGGAAGCAAATGTGACAGAGACTGAGCTGGCCCTTTGAAACAGACCTGGGTTCAGGCTAACCTGTGCCTAGGAACCAGACCTCTGTGGTATATGAGGGCAGCTTGACATCAGTCCCTGAGTTCAGGGCAGAGACTCATCAGAGCAAGAGGGTTGACTCCAAACTGAGGACATTCCTTAATTCCCAGACACAGAGCCTTGGAAGTGCAGTGATATAACACAGCACATGTATTGGAAAGACAGCTATTGTTTATTTTGCAATAAGCATTTGTTTGTTTTTAAAGGGAGCTATAATGTTTTCCCTGCAATAAGTAAATCTTTGCCAAGTATTTAGGTACACATGCTGCTTTTTAAAATCACTTGATAAGTAGGATTCCTTATAAATACGAAGTGTAAATTTGCAGTAAAAGGGGTTATTGTATTTTTCAGTTGGTTTGCTGTTGCTCCCCTTGGGTCTGAGACATGCAAATTGCTGGCTTTTAAGAAACAATCTGGATGCCTTGATTTAAGACTTGTAGATGATACTTGTAGATCAAAGTACACTTCCTGGGGAAAGCTCGGGGAAATGCTATGTTAGTTAATATGCTACATTGACTTTTTAATAACAGTGTAGTTATTAACAGTGTAGAACACCTTCCTTGGCCTGGCAGTTGTATCTTCTTTAGATTTTTAAGTATATGAGGATCATGTTTTATTTCTTATGCATTATTTTCCATTAGGCATGATGTCTGAAGATTTAATTTGCATTCTAATGGGCCAGTTGTGGAACCATTAGTCATCTTGATGAGCACTTACACACATGAGTGTGCCTTTTCATATCAGTGGAACTACTTGCCTGAGTAGGTGCTGACCAGTGTAAGTGACAGATCCACAATTTGGCTCAAGCAAATGATGCTACAAGTTGCTAGTGCAGAAGTGAACTAGATGGTGAAAGTCCACTAGTGGGTAAAAGGAGACTGTTCCTTCAAACAGTGTCACCTTTTCCAGCTGTTAAGCTGTAATGAGTTAGCAATTGGCCATTTGTTCTAGTAAGCCTTACTTCATACTGTGACTGAATATAGTATAGAACTCTGAATAGCTGTGAGTCTCAATTTGCAGTACACAGAGAACTTGGAGGTAGAGGAGGAACTGGTCATATGGTGCAATATTTATTTCCAGCTTCTACACTGCATTAACAGAAGCTTAAATGCAGACATAATGTTACTCTTCCACATAAATAACTGTTGTAGTTTCCACTGGGAAGTTATGAAAGTAGAACTGGGTGGGGAGACAGGTCCATGAGACATTCGTGCTACTAAGATATAGTCCACACTATGGGGGAAAACAACAGAGAATATCTTCTTATGAGTGCATGGTATAAGCCTTCTTCTTTATGTAATCTAATACAGTTTGAACCAGCTCAACTTCCTAATGCAGGATGGTCTAGTATGTTATTTATATGGCATTATAGTATGTTACTACAAGTAGAACCACAATGCAAGCCTCAGTACTATTACCATAGACTCAACACATCTCTCTGTTTTGTCTTTATAATGCTGTCTAAAGGAGTAGAGGATCATCTACACAATTATGGTCACAATTATGACAAAATTGTCATAAATCTTGTACAAAGTATGGCTTTTGAAGTATCACTGGAAAAGTTGTAATCTGCTGAATATTATGATCTTGTTATACTGTGTATATTGACATGTTATGAAATTTTGCTATGTGTTTGTGACTCAAACATGTTGTGGGTATGAAAAAAAGCCACAGGTTAGCTCTTTAGAAATAACAAATGAGCTGTAAACAATGGGTTTGCACATCATCCCCAAAGACACCTCAAATAGCATATATGCAAAGGTGTGAGCTAGAATTTGCAGTTCATATGAGGAACTGATGGCCAAACATATATGCCATGAAGCTGCCTGACCCATGACTCAGCCAGGATTTTCCCAGCAAAAATGGTCAAGATATAAAAGGGGAGAACCAAAGGTCCCTGGCCACCGTTTTCCTATCCTATCTCTGCACTGTGAATTCTGACAGGGGAAGTTTTGAACAAAAGTTTTGAACAATGCTACTTGGGCAACCCAGATAGACTTATAGAAAACTAGCAGATTTAACTTCTGCTAATGTTTCTGCTAATGTAATTAACATTTTGCATTTCATATTCTGATCCATCTGTAATGTGTTTTACCTTCCTTAACCTTTTAATAGCTCTCATTTCTTTTCTTAGCTAATAAATCTTTAGTTAGTTTACTAAGGATTGGCTGCAGTGTTGTTTTTGGTGTAAGGTCCTGAGTATCCTTTGACCTGGATAAGAGACAGGGCCCCTGTGTCTGGAGGAACATAATGTGTGGTGCGTTTTGGTTTTAATAACCTTTCATCACAGAAATCCAGCTTCTCTGGGTTAATATGAACTGAAGGCTTATTGTTCCATATTAAGCAAGTATTGCAATCCAGAAGCACACCTTTTTTTGCTGGTTTGGTTAAATCTGATTATAGAAGAAACCACCACCGTGGGAATGTCTGCCTGATTTTTGTCAGTCTGACCTGAAATTGGCTTTCTCAGCTGTGATCTCAGCAGGCACGGTGACAGTCATGTTGCCATTATATTGCCACAGGAACATCTGTACACAGATGCTGACAAATTTTATAAAGCAGTCATTTATTTTAAAGCTTGATTAAAACTGCAGCAACAATAGAAGCCTCTACCCGGTATGGAGTCTGAACTCCATTTTATAAGTCTTCTTTCTGTAAGAACTGCCAACACTGGGAATACCATGTTTATCGGTTAGTTGGCTGCAGCCCACAGCACGTATGTAGGCCTCCAAATTACTCAAACAGACAAGTCATGGCAACACAGAGAAGTGAGAGGAACAGGATGCTGCAAAGGGAGATAATGTGGCAGTCACGCGTTCCAAATCAGTCTCGCCAGAGGCTCAGGAGGAATGATGTATACCACTCTGACAGAAATCCTCCAGGTGATGCAGCTTGCTTCCAGCACACTAAGGACAACTTCTGTAATGGATAACCCTGAGGTGGAAACCCCAGTTATAGGGTGAAGTCCACCACAGACAAAAGAAGTTTGGGGCTATAGTCTGGGAGGGATTGAAGAAGTTGGAGCTGTTCTGTGCATGCACCATTTTACTTTTAGAGAATAACAAGGAATCTGTAGGAGGGACTGTAGACCTGTATGATAGACAACACTTGCAATAATCCACCACAGCAGAACCTATAGATCCAGTGTAAGAACTTACGTTGCTCAATACTGTCTGGCTTGTGTTCATTCAAGGAAAAGACAACAACTGCCCTAGAGCAGGATAAGGAGTAAACGTTTGGTGTTCTCATAGTCTGCACTTTGGTTCCCAAGAGCACCTACTTTCTTAGAGTGTATGCACTGCATAAACTATAGGTTCTGCCCAAAGTCACTGAAGTCAAGAGGAGTCTTCGCGCTAACTTCAGTAGGCTTTGGATCAAGCCTATAAATCCAGATGCAAATGGGATCATCCTGGCAAATATCTATGACAGGAGCACGGGTATGATGGCAATTTTTTTTTCCTGAAAAGATTCTGAATGGAATGTTTTCCAGTTTTCCTAAACTAGATTGGTAGGGAAACCAGTCTGACACTCCATGTGTAACTGGACTGGTGGGGGGCACAATGTATAGAGGAGTTCCAGAGCTTGTCATCAGTGTGCACACAGTTGTAGTTTCAATGTTAAGGTATCAGATTTTTAACTGGGTTTATTTTATTGGACTAACTGGCATATTTTATTAGCTAATTTTGTTGTAATTGCATAATGTGAATATAGTAAAAGTAATCCCCGTAAAAATAATTGTAACACCTCCCTGTCAAATGCTATGGCCGACACTAATCTTTTAATAGCCAAATTTAATTGTAGCCTTTCTTAAACCAAGTTTATCCACCTGTCTTTTATCCTTATTGGCCTATTATTTTTCACCCTCACTGACCTAAATGATCCTGTTCCTGACTATTACTGGCTACAGTGATTTCAACAGGCAGTTTTGCCTGGATGCTTTCTGTGATGATTTCTGTCCCTTGCCTGTGTGTCTTCTACCTTTTTAGCTGTTATAGCAGAAGGATAATGACCCTCTTGACTAACAAAAGCACAAATGACAGATCAACTTTCATGTTCGCAGTGCACTTGGTGGCTTGTATTAGAGACTCGTGCATTCACAGGTAGTTCCATAAAACTTCCTACCCTTATCCTTATTTAGAAATGATACTTTTTCTAAATTCAAAACTGAACTAGGGCATATGCAGAATAATAATCTAGGGTGGGGAACATATAGGGTCAGTTTTTTAGTTGCTGTAAATCTGTTTAGCTCCACTGACTTCCATAGATGCTGGGGGTGCTGCCACACCCCTGCTTGAAGTGGTTTCCATTATATGGAAGGTTTATAGTTTGGTTCAATGAGTCTCAGCACTCTCACTATACAAATTGTTCCAGCACTCATGCTGACTTAAGTGGAGCTATGTCAATTTAGAATAGCTGCATGTTTGCCTCATAGTGCTGAAGTGTCCAGTCCAGGGCCCAGAGTCTTTGGTGCTGCCGTGTGGCTGCTTTCACCAGGGAGACTGTAAAGTACAGCTGGTCAAGTGACACAAGAAGTGATTTGATTAAATATATTTTGCAAATAAACATTTTTTTAACCAAAGTGATTTTCTGGTGATAGTTCTGAAGGCCACAAAATGTTCATACAAAAGTGCAAACGTGCACATTTAATAAATATGTCAGTGTTGCTATTGCCGACATGCAATGACAGACATATTTCTTGGATGGAAAGATGATCTTGTTGTTATTTATTTTATTAACTGGTCTTGTAATGGTGTAGGACCCCATTATGTTGTGCATGGCAGAAACACAACACAAAGTTGGTCTCTGTCCTGGCTTACAATCTAAAGTTCTGAATTACGTTTTTTTCCCTGAATAGCTGAATAAGTGTCAGTTGCTTTGAGCTTTAATAGATTTGATAATGTGTCTCTTTTTATCAGAAGTGCATTATTTGTTCACTGTTCTGCTTATTTAAAACAAAAAAATCAGGAATCTATTCAGGAAGCAGAAACGATACCATATGTTTTGAATGATCAGTCACATGCAACAAATAGTCATAGAATCTTAAAAATGGAAGGGACTCAGGACCCAGCCCTCTGCATTGTGGCAAGACCAGGTAAAAGACCATCTCTGATGAGTGTTGTTCTAACTTGTTTTAAAGAGCTTCCAGTGATGGATACTCTACAGTCTACTTTGGAAGCCTATTCCAAAGCTTAACTACCCATATAGTTAGAAGATTTTTCCTAATATCTAACCTAAATCTCCCTTGTTGCAGATTAAGCCTATTACTTCTTGTCCTACCTTCAGTGAGCATGGAGAGAAATTGGTCAGTGTCCTCTTTATTACAACCTTTAACATATTTGAAGACTGTTATCATGTCGCAACCTCAGTCTTCTTTTCTCAAGACCAAACTTGCCCAGCTTTTTTAGCCTTCCCTCATAGGTCAGGTTTTCTAAACCTTTTATCATTTTTGTTGTTTTCTGCTGGATTCTTTCTAGTTTGTCCACCTCTTTCCTAATGTGTGGTTCCCAGAACTAGACACAGTACTCCAGCTGGGGTCTCTCTAGTGCAGAGTAGAATGGGACAATTACCTTCTGTATCTTACGTACATCACTCCTGTAGATATACCCCAGAATCATATCTGTGTTTTTTGTAGCTACATCACACTGATCACTCATTCAGTTTGTGGTCCACTATAAACCCCAGACCTCTTTAGCAGTACTGCCACCTAGATACTTATTCCCCATTTTGTAGTTGTGCATTTGATTTTTCCCTCCTGCATGTACAACACTTTGCACTTGGCTTTATTATATTTTGTCGTGTTGAATTCAGACCAATTCTCCAATTTTTCAAAGTTATTTTGAATTTTAAATCTCTCCTCCAAAGGACTTGCAACCCTACTTTCTGCTCTATTATCCAAGTCATATAGTGAAAATATTGTATAGTACTGGGCTCAGGACTGACCCTCTAGGACCCCACTAGAGACACCCTCACAATTTGATAGCAATCATTGATAGCCACTCTTTCAATATGGTCTCTCCACCAGTTGTGCACCCACCTTATAGTAATTTCAGCTAGACCAAGATGAATAGCTCACAAACACACCATAGGATGAAGTTTATCAGAACACTTTGCAATGCATAATTTGTCAGTCTCCGTGCTAAAATGTGTTTGATTCAAGGAGCTTCTGTAGGCTCTCCTCTAGAAGCTCTCCATGTGAGAAAAATCTCCCCAGCCATATTTTGATATATTACAGCCCAACTCATTCACCACTCTGGATTTCCCAGTATATCCCTGCCACAGAAAGAGTTCTGTGTTGCGCATCCCTAAAATATCTCATTTTTGCTATGAGTAAATCAATTGTATGTTGTACATTGGGCTGTATTTTATAACCTTTGGGATGTACTAGTTGCAGACTCCATAAAGATTCCTTTCCCTACCCCCAAATTCCTGTGGTGTGATATGTTTATGCTTCTCGTGAGTATTTGCATGTGTTTCTATGTCTGGACAATTTTAGCATTGTTAAAAAATAAACGTAAAGCTATCACTAATGACTAATAAGAAAGGGAAGTCAATCCAAATACATTATTCATTGCTGATCAGGAAAGCACAATTGGCAACACCCTATGACTAAGGCTTTGTCTACACTAGCACTTTTGTCGGTAAAACTTTTATTGGTCGGGGTGTGAAAACAATATCTCCTTGACCGACAAAACTTTCACTGACAAAAGTGCCAGTGTAGACAGCACTATGTCAGCCAGAGACACTATCCTGTCACCATAGCTACTGCCACTTGTTTGGGGTGGTTTAATTATGCCAGCGGGAGAGCTCTCCTGCCCTCATAAAGCTGCTACACAAAGGACCTTACAGCTTCACAGCTGCAGCAGTACTGATTCTCCCTTCTGATTCTGCCTATTGCAATGTCTCATAGATGAGGGGAAATATGAAGTCTTTTTGAAACTCTTTACTCAAAATTCAAAAAATAAATTGTTTCTGTATATTTCTAGCCTTATTAGAATAATTCTGCATTGTCACCTTCATTGCCACATTCACCACAAAGAGCAAACACACTTAATAAGAGCAGCACTCATCAAAATATTGGCCCTTATATCATGCTGTCTGTGTTCAAGCACCATCCTAACATTATCTCATCTGACTAATCTATATTAGTGGCAGAGTAATTAATGTGGGATAACTCTGAAAGGATTATTTTTCAAAACCTTGCATAGAATTTTTAACTACGTGACTTCCAACTTTAATGAGAGACAAAAAGCTAATGCCTAAGGCCATGTTTTGAGTCAGACTTTGTTGCTCCCATTCTGCATCCAGAGTCCCCTTGTGTTGTTGTAACAAATTCTAGGGTTTCATTTGTATTTATTGTGTGCTACTTGTAGTTTTAAAGGCATTTCATCCTCAATTCAGTGAAGTATTTGAATATATGCTTAACTTAAACACTTGCTTAAGTGCATCCCCATTGAGCAAAACACTTGTGCATATACTTATGTCATACTGAAAGCAATGACCTACATATCCGCTTAAGTGATTTGCTGAATCAGGGTCTTAAGCAGGACAATGAGTGAAATACAGACAAGGAGAAAATGGGCTGCTACAGAACATTGAACACTGGAGAAGGGACATAAAAGTTTTGATAGGTAACATACCTCTGCTTTACAATATAGCATTAGGCTGTGCTACTTTCCTTATACCATCGTATGCTGCCACCTGCCAGAAGTAACCATCCTCTTACTAGCCTTTTGGATAATCCTGGAGCTAGTCGAAAATAGTCTTAATGTTAAAGTCAGAGGCTGCTTCCTAGCAAGTCAGTATCCTTCTGTTGCAGCAGTGACTAGGCTGAGAAATCTCAGAGGATGCAAACAAAGGACATTTTGCAGGCTACTGCACTTGGAAAAGGCATAACATTGTTTGTTTCCTCAAGTGTATTTGAAAGGCCAATGTCAAATCAAAACCACAGAGCCTGATTCTCCACTCTGTTACACCACTTGTATACTGAGAGATTTATAAGTTTAATTCCACATACCATTTTTTAAATTCAGAGAATTTAGGTTTCCTTATGTTTACATTGGAAGAATTAGATAAGGGATCTGCAACTTTCAGCACCCAGCCTGTCAGAGAAATCCACTGGCAGGCCATGAGACATTTTGTTTACATTGACCATCCACGGGCACAGCCCCCCGCAGCTTCCAGTGACTGTGGTTTGCCGTTCGCGACCAATGAGAACTGCAGGAACTCAAATACTGATATTATCCATTGAAATTATAAAAACATAACCATTTAATTCTGCCAAGCCTACCTGTGGTGTAAAGCTGGCTCTCCGGGGGACTATATACACTGTAATACAATTTTTCTTCTCTCTCTCTCCTTTATCAGCCCAACCAACGCCAGAAACTTCTGTCTCCCAGTCAGAAAACAGTGAAGAGAGACCTTTATGTCAAATATGAATGGCTTAATACTTGCAGCTGCTGAGCTGTCTTCTGAGCAAGAGTTACAAAGTGGGATTCATTCTCACTATTCACCTTTCACCACCTTTCTGCCTTGTGTTTCTTTTGTCAGGATGAAGAGGAGGAAAGGGAGGGCTGGGCAAGTTTCAGGCGTTGTGTTGAATTTCAATGAGACATTGCTTAGTTCCAGCCCAGGCAGTTTTTCTAAATGACTTTCTTTAAGTATTAATCCAGTTCAGGTCAGGTGCTTTTGTTTAAGTGTGGGTGGTATTATGAGAACCCAGGGACATTTTGGTTTGCACCCAGGGCCGGCTCTACCTTTTTTGCCATCTCAAGCAGCTTCACCCAAGAGGGAATAGTGGCGGAGCGGCCGCAGGCGTGCCGCCGATGAGGGAAGAGTGGCTTTTGGTGGCACGCCTGCGGCAGCTCCGTCAAAAGTGGAAAAGTGTTGAAGCTGCCACAGGTGTGCCGCTGAAAGCCGCCTGAGTGCTGCCCTGATGGTGCCCAGAATGCTGCCCCCTGCTGTTTGCCGCCCCAGGCATCTGCTTGCTAAGCTGGTGCCTGGAACCGGCCCTGTCTGCACCATGAATTGCTGAGATAGACAAGAATTCTGTCTAAGACTTTGGACAACAAAAAATAGCTATAAATATATACACTAAAGTATTTCTCAAATACAGGTGCTTATATTGTGATCACAGCCTCCTGGGCAGTGACTGATGTGTGTGTGTGTTGGAGTGGGGAGCAAAGCCCCCTCCCCTGGTGCTCCTGGATACACTGCCTTGGTGTTGGTTGCTGGGGCTGCCAGCAGGGGTTGGGCTCTGCCCCTCTCTGGAGACAGCTGGGGCACAGCACTAGAGGATCGGCTGGTGAGTTTCCCACCTTCCTAAGGTTGGTGGGACTCAGACTTTAGGCTTAAATCCTGGGCTGATGGGACGGCAGGCTCTGGCCGCTGGGCTTCAGGGTCCAGCCCTGGGCTTTGGCTGCACGGCGGCAGGCTCCAGCTGTGTGGTTTCATTCTCTGTCCTTCAGCCACAGGGCTTCGGGCTCTGGCCCCCGTTGCCTTCCTGGCCCATGCTGCCTCCCCATCTAGGGCTTAATTTGTCCCCAGACTTGCCAGGGCTAAGTCTGCTGTGAAAAGTGATACTTGTATGTTTATTAATATCATGTTTTGCAACAGATTTATTAGCTAGCAGCAAATACATTACAATGACTTGGGCAGATATAGATGCATATTTATTTGTTTTTCCTATAGCTAATTAAATGTTTTTGGAAAAAAAATGTGAGAGCAGCAATTAGCAAGAATTGGTGGCCACACTCTGAGGTCACCAAATAATGTGTCCTGAGAACCCCAGCACTAAAGTAATGATAAGAACAAACATGTGCATGGCTGTGTAAGTACTCAGACACGTTATCTGTCACATTTGTTTTTAAACAACCATATATCTGATGTATGGTATTTCTAGAGTAGCTAGTATTGTAACTGTAGTCCCTAGACTACCTAATCCAAATAAATGACTTTTCAAAATAATTTGTGTAGAAAGGTTAGTTTCATGGTGTAGTATGCCAGTGACTAGGTTTTGAAGTGACCGGTACTCAAATGCTTAAGATATTGAAATAGATATACAAGTACAGACTCAAGGTCCAATTTGTCTCCAGGAAACAAATGATAAAACTCTGATAATATTCACAGGGAGAAGGATTAGAGCTTTATTGGAAGACTTGGTCCCTTCCCCAAGGAGATTGTCATTTATTTAATTGTAAACCCTTTGGAAGAGGGACTTTGTTCTTTGTACAGCACCTAGCAAAATGGGATCCTAGTCTGACTGGTACTCCCAGGTGCTTCAGCCATACAAATAATATTCATATTCAGGCAGAGTATATTTAAGCAGTTATTTCTTTTAAAATGTTTACATTACATATAGCATGCAGATTGCCAGCTAGCACAAACACTATTGAAGTCTCAGGGCTTATCTACTCCAGCTAAGGATCTGGTCTAGTGGCTTGCATATCATCAGTGTAGTTTACAGATCAAGCTGCCTCCAAAATGTAAAGCAGTTCTAATGACCTTGTTATGTTATAATTAGGGCTGTCAAGTGATTAAAAGAAATTGTGATTAATCACGCCGTTAAACAATAGAATATCATTTATTTAAATATTCTTGGATTTTTTTTACATTTTTAAATATAACTAGTTTCAATTATAACACAGAATACGAAGTGTGCAGGGCTCCCTTTATTTTTGATGACAAATATTTGCACTGTAAAAAAACAAGAGAAATAGTATTTTTCAATTCACCTAATGCAAGTACTGTTGTGCAATCTTTTTATCATGAAAGTGTAATTTACAAATGTAATGGTTACATAATTGCACTCAAAAATAAAACAATGTAAAATATTAGCGCCTACAAGTCCACTCAGTCCTACTTGTTGTTCAACCAATCGCTTAGACAAACATTTGCAGAAGACAATGCTGCCCACTTCTTGTTCACGTGAAAATATCTGTTCTCATGAAAGTGAGAACAGATATTTTCATGGCACTGTTGTAGCTGGTGTCACAAGATACTTACATGCCAGATGCACTAAAAAATCATATGTTCCTTTCATGCTTCAACCATTCCAGAGGACATGCATCCATGCTGATGATGGGTTCTGCTCAATAACAATCCAAAGCAGTGTGGACTGACACATGTTCATTTTCATCATCTAAGTCAGATGCCACCAGCAGGTTGATTTTCTTTTTTGGTGGCTCGGATTCTGTAGTTTCCGCATTAGTGTATTTCTCTTTTAAGACTTCTGAAAGCATGCTCCACACCTAGTACCTTTCAGATTTTGGAAGGCACATCAGATTCTTAAATCTTGGGATGAGAGCTGTAACTATCTTTAGAAATTTCACATTTGTACTTTCTTTGCATTTTGTCAAATTTTCAGTGAAAGTGTTCCTAAAATGAACAACACGTGCTGGGTCATTATCTGAACTGCTATAACATGAAATATATGGCAGAATGTGGGTAAAATAGAGCTGGAGACATATAATTCTCCCCCAAGTAGTTCAGTCACGAATTTAATTAATGCATTATTTTTAAAACGAGTGTCATCAGTATGGAAGCATGTCCTCTAGAATGATGGCTGAAGCATTAAGAGACATAGAGGAATATGAATCTTCAGCGCATCTGGCATGTAAATATTTCAGCGCTACTCCCCTTGTCGGGCAGGAGTTCGGAAATCAATTTAAAGTCCCTTTTAGGTCAACCTAAATGGCATCGTAGTGACAATGGCAAAGTGGAAGGATCAATTTAACACAGATAAATTTGACTTTAAAGCATAGTGTAGACCAGGCCTTAGATGTTTCTCACCACAGGATGGCTGGTAAATGGAAGTAGAAGAGGGAGAGCATGGCAAAGTTTCTCCCATTTATCATGTTCTTTCTTCCCTCTTGGCTTTGCCACCCTCTTCAGAGTCAGGTGTGCATTACCTCATCATAGTCCCAAACTGACCAAATAAAGGGGGATGACTCACTCAAGAGTCCAACAGATCCTTTGTTGCTGTCTAGGCCAATGTCCTTTGTTACTGTGAGGCTGGGCTGATTTTGTCTCATACATGCCCTGATGATATGTGAACTGCCCTTTTGCTCTTGGAGAGTTTTGTCTGGGCCCGTTTTAAGCCACGAGGACACATTTTCAGCCTCATAACTGTATATATAAAATTATAACCTGTAACATTACTATAACAATGCTCAGTGCATCATGACCCTTCCAGAGACACCTGACATGACAAACTTTGCATTGGATACCGCACAATCATATTATAAGGATGAACATGAGGGTGCAGGGTATTCCCCCTGAGATACAGAACGTTATAATTATCTCCTGCAAATTGTAACCAAAAGTTGCTTATCTTAGCAATTGACTGAACAAGAAGTTGGACTGAGTGAACTTATAGACTCTAACATTTTATTTTGTTTTATTTTGAGTGAATTATGTAACAAAAATATGACATTTGTAAATTGCACTTTCATGATGAAGAAATTACACTACAGTACTTGTATGAGGTAAATTGAAAAATCTATTTTTTATCATTTTACAGTGGAAATATTTGTAATCACAAATATAAAGTGAGCACTGAACACTTTGTATTCTGTATAGTTATTGAAGTTGATATATTTGAAAACGTAGAAAAACATCCACAAATTTAATTACGATTGCTATTTTATTGTTTTCAGTGTGATTACTTGAGATTAATTTTTTAATCGAGATTTGTATTTTAAGTTCAATTAATCGAGAGCCCTAGTTATAATCCCACAGCACGAAGACAGGAATGCTGGTAAGCAACACATTTTTGGTGAGTATATTTATCTGTGAGGGTGCATAGTAATTGGCTGAATTGAATAAGCTGTAGTAATATTATTTACAATAATCATCATTGTGATATTTTATTAGAAGAGAGAGCTTTTATGGTGGAGTTAACTTTATTTTATTATCATGGAAAATGGCATCTTTTAAATTGTGGCCAGATCTTGCTTCGTTTCCCACTCAAGTTTATGCTAGGTTCATGGGTATATTAGAGGGCAATATTTGTTCTTTCATTGTAAAGTTTATGCACACCCAGCATGGGATTGCTTCAGTATTGAGAGTGTAGGGGGGTTTTGTTTGCAAGAGAAAACATTTGCAACAACATTTTATATAATATTCATCATTCAGACTCGATCCTGCCAGCTGCTCAGAGCCCTGGTTTGGTTCCAGCAAATCAAGCAGGTACTTATCTTTAAGAATCGGAGTAGACCCGATGATGTCAGTGAGACTACTTACATGGTTAAAGTCAAACACGTGGTTTGCTGGATTGAAGATGGGGTTCTCAGTGCCTAACAGGATCAAGCCCTCTAGCATGCTGTGATGCAAAACACGATGGATGCCAAAAATAGTTCAGCATCAACCACTCAAGGTGACTGCAGGAATAACAATATCTTGCTATGCTTTGAACAGTATAGATAAATCATCACAGAGCTGAGTTTTGAATAATGACTTCCCTGTTATGGGTCAACGTGTTTACTTTAGTATTGGACCTCAGGCTAGACTCTAATTACAGTCCAGGTACTATTTATTCACTAACCTACTCAATATTCCTCTGGTTACCTGAAGCTTAGTTTACAAGAGAAAATGTTAGTTTCATTTTTAGCCCTATGCTTGAATACTTCAGATACAGTTGTTGTCTATGTCACTTGCTCTTGTCTGAAGCAGACAAACCAGTGGAGGGAGGATTCAGAATTGAAGAACAGCCATAATCTGTTTTATTTATCCGTGAAGTTACTGTGAATTGAGGAGAGTTTTCTGAGATCTGAGAGACTGGAGGAAGCATCTTTCAACCTCTGCTGACCCAGGCCCCAGAGCACATAGGAGTTCTCCATAACACCAAGCACTAGAGTGTTCATCTTAGGGTGAAATTTCAGGCACATTAGAGGTCTTGAGTTATGTCAGTCCATTGCACAAGGATGTATTTCACACTTTCAGACATAGCGATCTTCTACCCTACAGGATGCACTGTAAGATACTGACTTGGGTGTCCTACTAACTGAATAATGTCTCTCCTTTGGTAAAACCCATTTATTACTCTTGGTGAAATGCTAGCAATAAAATATATTTATTCAGTTTGAACTGACGAAGAGAGTTGCAGTTTAGATATTATTAAATGGGGAGTAAGGAGAGCCCAAGGTATTAATATTTATAGAGTGCTGTAAGGTAAAGTTACATTCCTGATACCTGGACCAGTCAGTGTGGAGATATGTATGTCCCTAACACTTATAAAAGTTAATGAAGACAGAGCAACTATGTTTTATGGGTGAGCTCTGAATGTTTGAAAGTATTTTATGCAAAGCAAAAAGTGAGAAAATTAAGGAATTGTGAAGTAGCTGTCTCATCAGCCATGAATAACGGCTGGTTCCATCAGCTGTTAACGTCGTTAAAAGTTTTGAGTCAGATTCACTAGTATGCCCAGTCTATCTTGAATTGTTTTGGTGATTCAAAAGCAGCTGTACACCTGGTTTAACTACTGGCATTGAATAAATTATTGCCAATTAATAATTTGGCCATTTGTACCAAAATTTTGCCCTAAGGGAACTTAGAACTTTTTTTCATTAATAGAACAGTGTGTTAATCATTTAGCCATTAGGAAATTAATGAGAATTGAGATTTTCTCGCCCTTATTTAATTAAAGTTTACTTGCTTCAAGAAACATGTATGAAAAGACAACATGCAACTTACTGAAAAGACTCTGATTTCTCATGCATTCCAATGGTGAGGTACCTATACTGCATCCTAATCAGCCCCAGACAACTCACAATGATATCACTAAACTTGTTATTTTTTTCTTCTCTCTTTATATATGACCTGTTCTGCTCTTCCTTTAATCAGATGTAGGAAGAAGAATATATTTTTAAAATTATTTTGCATTTTTCCTTTAAAAATGTTCATGAGGAGAATGGCAATATCATAATAAAAATTAAAATTAAACCTTCAATATAAAACCTGTCTCCACACAGATCTTTGAGTATGGAGCTTCACCAGAGCTTGTTGATTTAACTGAAATAATGAATTCAGTCTTAGAGAGCCCCATATAAATATTCTTCCTCCTGGACACGTATACTAATGGATTTATATTACTTCTCACCATTCAAAGTAGTGAATGTATTCTTTTGTATATTTTCAGTTGTATGGTGTTTTCTCCAAATGTCTGACATTTTCATTATTATAGCTTGTGTAACATGTTTTTCAAGTTTACTGACAAAATGAAAAAGCTAAAGAATGAAGATGTCTATTCTTTATGACTAGCATAAGCGGCATTCTCTCAAGGAAGGGAGCTGTGGGTGTGACCACTGGATTGTACCAATCTGCAGCCAATATGATGGTCTCTTGGGGGATGTCACTGGAAGCATGCATTAGAGCAGGCTAAGGACTGTTCCAGCTTCTGCAGATGCTCAAGGCAGCCCTGGCAGCCCCAGGGATTTTAATTGTGTTTAGGTGGCACCTTTGCTTCCGTCATTTTGGTCCTATTCCATGCAGACCTCAGTCAACTCTGAGAATAGGGAGCTCTGTTCATATTTGAAATCAATAGTACTATTCACATGGTTAAAGCTATCAGATTACGGTTGCAAACTTTCTAACTGCACAACAAACAAACACCCTTGCCCCACTCCTTTTTTGAGGTCCTACCTCCCACTCATTCCAACCCACTGCCCTCCATCGGTCACTACTCCCCACACTTACTTTCGTTGGGCTGGAGCAGGGGCTTGAGATGCAGGAGGGATCAGGTGGAGCAGGCTCTGGGGTGGGGCCAGAAATGAGAGGGGTTCTGGGATGGGATAGGGGGTTGGGGTGCAGAAGGGGGATGAGAGGGAATTTGGGTGCAGGAGGGGGCTGAGGCAGGAGGTTAGGGTGCATGAGGGGGTATGGGATGCAAGCTCTGGGATGGAGTGCTGGAGGGGGTTCTGACCTGGAGCAGGAGTTTGGAGTGCAAGCTCCAGCAGGCAGCGTTTACCTCAGGCAGCTCCCGGTCAGTGGCGCAGTGTGGCTAAGGCAGGCTCCCTACCTGCCCTGGCTTCATGGCCACCATGTCTGTCCCTGAGGTGGAGGTGCACCCAGGCAGCTTTGCACAGAATGTGCTCTCTGTGCCCATAGGCAGCGCCACCCCTGCAGCTCCCATTGGCCATGGTTTCCAGCCAATGGGAGCTGCGGAGGCAGAGCTCGGGGTAGAGAAAGTATGCAGAGCTTCCCTGATCTCACCTGCATCTAGGGGCTGCAGGGATATGTCAGTTGCTTCTAGAAGCTGCGTGGAGCCAGGGCCGGCAGGAAGCCTGCCCTAGCCCTACTGCATCACCAACCGGCCTTTTAACAGCCTGGTCAGCAGTGCTGACCTGAGCCACCAGGGTCCCTATTTGACTGGGCATTCTGGTTGAAAACCAGACGTCTGGCAACTCTAATCAAGATGTGAAGAATTTCCAGAGTCTAGGCCTTAGATTGTAATGGTCTCCACTAAAATATTTACTATTGCCATTTGCAAGTAATTCAGACTATGTTGATATTAAACTGAAGGAATGTCAAAAACTTAATGTCAACTATTGTCCTCTTTTCAGGGCATGGACTATGGCTGTTTATAAAGCACTTGCCATGCCTATGGTACCCAAAAATAATTACACACAAAAATACCAATTAAAAGAATGTTATTAAGGTTTCAAAGTCAAACACTGAAAAATTAGGAAATGCCAGAGATAAGGTTGTCTGTGCAACCTTAATTTGATCCCCTAGTGGAAATACATTATGACACAGTCTTTAATGACAGGATCAATGCTATTTTTTTCCATAGGGCCTTATTCTGTGCAGATTGGACAGTGTTCACGTAATGAGCAGCTATTCAATAGTTTGTTTTCTTGTCATTCCTAAATGTGTGCCCAGTGCCTTATATAGTGGTCTGAAGACACAATTATGAATTTGCTCAGGGACTTCTCTATGGTGTTTATCACTATAATAGCTGAATACTTCAAACACTAATTTTCACAACACTGCTGTGAGATGAGGGGGTTTTACTACCATTTCATACATGGGAAATGGAGGCACAAACAGATTAAGGTCAAAAGTATCCAGTAATTTTAGGTGGCCAATGTGAGACATGTAGGACCTGACTTTTCAAAGTACTTATCATTCAATAGCAGTTAATACATTCAAAGCACAGCTTCTATTGGCTAACAGTGGCGGTTGTGAGGATTCAGCACTTCTGCAAATCAAACTCCAGGGTCTCAAAGCCAGCACCCAGAAAATGAGGAACACACAGTTAGTGACCACCTGTGAAAAAATTTATTTAAGTCACTTGCTTAGCTTCACACAGGAACTGTGTGCAGGGGGAGGGATAGAAACCAATTCTCCAGGGCAGCTTTAACTGCCTTAATCATGAGACTATCCTTTCTCTTCTTGGCAGTCCCCCAGGGTGGAAACCTTTAGATAGATTTAACAGACCTTTGCCACTTGAGCTAATAGAGTAACTGATAGCAATAGTAGCATGAGAATGGCTGAGATGAGGAGCAGTGAAGGGTTTTTGGGTTCAGTGTTGTGCTGTTTTGATGTCACTTCTCAAGCAGATTAGATGAGATTTTATTGCAGCTGTAGATTCCAGCCTAGGAGACTTCTGCTTCTGTCTAGCCCTGTCTGTTACTGGCTAAAATGTATAGGATTGAGGAAGCAATAAGACTAAAACTAGAGTGATAGGACCAGGCAAGAAATCTGTTCAATTCACTTTCCTTTAGATTTGCTTGCCAATCCACACTTCGGTTCTCAGGAATAAATAAATCCATATGTGTGCAGTCAGCTTTCAATGGCAAGTACAGAACAAAATAGCTAAGTGGAGTGAGCCCTCTTTTCATTTTTTAATTGAGAATAGAAAGTGACAGTTCATCTGAGAACATATTAAGCCACAAATAAGATGATGATAAAGATTCAGTTACTGAAAACATCTGGGAAAACTGTCTGCTGCAGACTCGGGCGTTTTAAAATATCAGATGGCTCTAAGTATTGTCTCTACTTTAAATGAAATCACACCAGAAAAACAAAATTATCATTTTATTACTCATCTCTGCTGCTTATTCAGTTTTCTGCATTGTGAGTACAGGTATTCTATATTTCAGATTCTTTCTGTCAGCATGCAATGATGAATTGGAATATAATGAGCCACTGACACTAAGACAGCAAATAAAGAAACAGTATCTCATTGCTGGTTCTTACGTGTTCTCATTTCAGAATCAGATTAAAGTAATCTTCTCTGGAGCAGAGCACAGATCATATTTGTTATCAGCCATCCCTTAGGCTGTAATCTCCACAGGCAGCAAACCATGGTCTGTGTACTGCATGTACTCTGTAAGCACTAGGAGCCCTATCCTGATCTGAGCCACTGAGCACTGATATAGTATAAATATTTAGTAATAATAATCACTATCAGTTGAGCACCGACTTTGGTGAATCATTTATTTTCTCTTTGATTTAGGATCAGTTAGATGCAGCCCTTGGGAAGAATAAAGAGACTCTCCTTGGATCTCAGACTGTCTTTAAATTACTCAATCAGAAAAACATTCCCCTAGTCAAAATGTTACCAGCGCCTTTTGTGATGCAGACTTGTTCACAGTGGTGGGCCAGAGTTCTATACTATCGGTATTTAATTTAAATGAAAGTCTCTGGTCTAATTTTATTAAATAAATTAAGATCTTGATCTGTTAATTTGTCTGACTCTAATTGGATGTTGAACAAAACTCTAGGAGCCGTCCTGACATCCATGCTGAGTTTTTATCCTGGCTTTCCATTGGGTTTCAGGTGCAATTCAAAGTGTTAATGATGATTTATAAAGCTTGACATAGCCTGGAGTTTGGTTTTCTGAGAGGCCACTTCCACTCCACCAGCTACTTCCCTTCATAGATCATAAGGCCAGAAGGCACCGTTATGATTATCTAGTCTGACTTCCTGTATAGCGTATGCCATGGAACTTCCCTAAAATCATTCCTAGAGCAGATCTTTTAAAAAAACACCCAATCTTGATTTTAAAATACCCAGTGATATGGAATCCACCACAATCCTTGGTAAATTGTTCCAATGGTTAATTATTGTCACTGTTAAAAATGTAAGTGTTGTTTCCAGTCTGAATTTTTCTAGCTTGAACTTCCAACTATTGGATCATATTATAGACTTATAGGCTGAAGAGCCCATTAGCAAATATTTGTTTCCCCATAGATACTTATAGATAGTAATCAAGTCTTCTCTTGACATTCTCTTTCTTAAGCTAAATAGATTGACAGAGCTCAATATGAGGCAGGTTTTCTAACCCGCTAATCATTCTCGTGGCTCTTCTCTGAAATCTCTTCAATTTATCAACAACCTTTCTGAACTGTGGAAACCAGAATTGCACACAGTATTCCAGCAGCAGTCACACTACTGTCAAATACAGAGGTAAAATAACTGGTCTACTCAAAATCCCCTGTTTATGCACCTCACGATCACATTAGTCTCATTGGTCACACATCACAATCATGTTCAGCTGATTATCCACCATGACCCCAAATCTTTTTCAGAGTCACAGCTTCCCATGATAGAGTTCCCCATCGCATATATATGACCTACTTTCTTTGTTGTAAATGTATGTATTTACATTTAGCTGTATTAAAACACAGTAGCAGTTGTTTTGTATCAGTGATCTGTCCTCTTTGTTATTTACCACTCCTCCAATTTTAGGGTTATCTGCAAACTTTATCGGTGGTATTTTTTGTTTTTCAGATCATTCAAAAAAATGTTAATTACTCTAGGACCATGAGCCAAATCCTGTGGAACGCCACTAGACACCCCCACTCGATGATGCCTCTTTAATAATTATATTTTGAGACCTAGCAATTAGCCCTCTTCTAATCAATTTAATATGTGCCATTGTAATGGGGTCAGCACCCACCTCTCACGAGTGCTCCCTCTGGTTGGGTGTGTCTGCAGTCTTTAAACCAGTCCTATCCTGCTTTTGGGTCATACCCCCAGGGCTTCCTACCTGGAGGTAATGGTTTTGCCCTCTTAGTCTGTTTTGACCCAGTATTCAGCTGGGCCTCCCAACAGGTCAGTCCCCTTCTGTGGGTTTACTGATGTCCAATTGTAGTCCCTTTCCCAGTGGCCTATAGGGAATGGGGAGTCTGGGCCGCACACCACTACTCTGAGCCCCAGCCTTCTCCATTGCCTTAGGGCTCTTCTAAGCTCAGGCCCAATTGCCAGCCAGGAGCTCTTCCTTGTTCCCCTGGTTTCTACTAAGCACTAGGTTGTCCATTGTGCTGCGGTTCCCTCAGGCAGCCACACTCCTCCAGCTCTAGTGAGGAACTGAACTGTCTCTGGCTCTGTAGCTGATTTTTATAGGGCCCTCCTGGGCCCTGATTGGCTGCCTTCCCCTGCAGCTATTCTAGCCTTATTGGAGGGTCTCTTCAATGCTCCTTTCCTGGGATGGGTGTGGCAGAATTCTGAAGCCTCAAGCAGAGAGCCTTTGGGCCTACTCCATCCCATCACAGCCATGTTAAAAATAGCAGCCTTGGCTCCTAAACACCCACATTTCTTTGGTGGGTTTCAGAGCCACGGGCTCCAGTCTGAGCAGAAACTTCTACACTGCTATTTTTAGCCCCATAGCGCTAGCCTAAGTCAATTGACCCAGGATCTGAGATTCACAGCTGATGGGTTTTTTTATTATTATTATTTTCCTGTATAGACCTGCCCTAAGTTAACTTGTATTCCTGTATTTATCACCACCAATTATCCATATTCCCTAACTCCTCCCTTTGCTTTCTCATGTCTTGTTTTGGCATGTGTCTGCTTAAAGTGACTGGGAAGGTCAATTGATCCAGCCTCAATACATAAGAGCAAGGGGACATTTGGTGATACTGAAAGATGGCAAATTCAAACTTGATAAACTATTGGGCCAGTGAAAGAGAGTGATAATGACTCTATAACCTGATGATTAGGATGTTTACCTAGAAGTGTTTGGGGAGGGTGGAGAGACACCTACATTGCAGTCCCCGCTCTAAACTCTAGAGGGAGAATTTGAACCTCAGTTTCTTCCATTCTATGTGAATACTCTAACCACTGAGCTATTGGGTATAAGGGAAAATGCTTTTTTGTGAATCTAGCTCGTCCGTTCCTTTGCTTTTATTTAAAATACACACAATGAAATCTTTTGCTCCAGCTAAAATAATTTTCTCTGACTTCTTCAATTTTGCCAAAAACTCCAAAAAATGTCATTTTTGGTTCAATTTTTTTTTGTCCCCACAATGTTTCGAAACTTCCAGAAACCAAAATAATCAGTTATTCACACCGCTCTACAGATCAACCAGGAGGTAAGGAGACCATTCCTTTTGTAAAGGGACAGCTCAATACAACAGAATAACACCCTACTCACAGGACTGCAGGCTGAGAAACCTGCTGCTTTAATCAACTGCACCACAACAAACTGAGTGGGGAACAGACTCCCTTCCCTCTTAATAAAACATAAAGTTAGGAAGGAATGGAGCATGGCTCCATTCCCTAATACTCTGGGTAACCCAATTAACCCTATCAAGACCACTTTACTGCAATTCCCTCTACATTTAGGCGTAGGAGCTGGGGAGCTGTGCTTCCCTGCATTCCCTTTACTGTAATCCCCTAAAGATGTACCCCTTTGAACAAGAGACTTTTACTCTTCATATGGTTATACAACACCTAGCACAATGGAAATTCAGATAAAGACAATTTGTCTGTTACCATAATAATAGTTTTATCTCATATTGATTGCATGACGGTATCATAATTATCTTCTCTTCCTGTGTGTTCAAAGCTCATTTTAGAGAAATATTTGATTTTGCTATTAGCCATGATGTGATAGTGAAGCATAGTCTGTTTGGGGTAACCACCTGAGATTACCTGTTTTAGCCGTAATATTTTGAATATCCCCAAGACTGCTTAATCCAAGGGTACTGTCAACTAATATATACTGTATCTCCTCATTTAAAGTCATCCCAGTTAACACTGTTTCATTGTTAGGTTGCTAATCAATTAGGGAACATGCTTGTTTAAAGTTGTGCAATGCTCTCTTATAATGGTCGTTTGGCAGCCGCCTGCTTTGTCCACTGTTTGCAGGAAAAGCAGCCCATTGGAACCAGGGTGGACTGGCAGCCTGCCTATCAGCTCCCTGTTCCCCTCAGTTCCCTGTGCAGCAGCGGCCCAGCAGGCTATCAATTGCAAGTAGTTCAGCTGTCCCTCCCCCCGCTGCCATGTGCTGTTCTTGCCCTCTGCCTTGGAACTGATTCCTGAGCCTCCTGCGTGCTGTGCAGAGAAGAGAAGAAGGTGGGGGCTAATGTCAGAGTGTCCCTCCTGTTCCTGCACCCGCTTACCCCTTCTCCATATAGAGCAGGGTGGAAACATGGAGGGAGAGAGACAGAGAGAGTTTGGGGCAGTAGCTGCGGTCTCAACTTCCTGATCGACTTAAAAAGACAATGTACTTAAGACTGGGGTCAGTATACTTAAAGTGACAATGTGCATCTCTTTCTCTCCCACACACAGGGTGTGCATCTCTGTCTCTGTCTGCCATGCTGTCTCCCCTCCCTCCATTCATGCTGCGTTATAGAGAGTGAGGCTACATTAACAACAAAGTGTTAACCCTTGAGGACTCAGCCAAAAGCTAGTTCATCATTTAGCAGCAAGGCATTTCCTGGGAAATATCCCACCCTCTTCCACACACTAACTTCACCACCTCAACCAAGCTTCACAATCATCATTGCCATGTACAGTATTAAATTGTTTGTTTAAAATGTATATTGTGTGTGTATATATGTTTTTTGTCTGGTGAAAAAAAATTCCCTGGAACCTAACATCCCCCCCTCCCAATTTACATTAATTCTTTTGGGGAAATTGGATTCGCATAACATCATTTCACTTAAAGTTGCATTTTTCAGGAACAGAACTACAACTTGAAGCGAGGAATTACTGTATATATATTTCCCACTGTGGTTCAGCCCCTTTCTAGAACTAATGTCCATATTGATAAGGCAACAGGTTTCTGATAAAAATGAAGTCTGCTTTTGGCTATAACTGTATGCCTATTTCATGAAGTGTTGCTTGAATATGCAAGTACCCAGTTAATGTCATACATACACTTCTGTCACAAAACAGAATAGAATGTGCTTTAATAGAAGTTTGTGTAGTGGTGACTGGCCTACATATTTGCATAGGAAAGAGTGTGAAGACTATTCTAGTAATTTGGCTGAGGCTATACAAACCTAATTAGAAATGTTTAGTTTCACAAGGACACAAAATTGTACTTGGAAGCAGCTCATTAAAAATTCATTTGTTTGAACAGGAGTTCTTTCTAATTTTGTAAATGCTGTAACATGTTCTTTGAATTCACAATCAGAAGGAAGCTTGTAAAACTATTTGTCGGTCCCGATTTTCCTAGTGTACCCCTAATAAACCTGTGCTCAATGACTTGTAATGATGAGTTTAATATTATCCTTTATTATGGCACAAATAAATATAATTTTAGATGCCTGTTAATCTTTTTATAAAGGAAATATTTAACCATTTTAAGGAGGTTGGGATTTTTTTTAATGCAATGGCTACATGGACATATTAGATGACTATCCCTAACCTGTTTGGTTTAACCTTCATTTTAAATATTTCATACAAGCATTATTATAACAACCCATCTTTCTTTCTCTTTTTTCAATCTTTCTCTTTTGTCTCCATAATACACACTAAGCCAAGGAATTGGGAAATGACATGGCATTAAGGACTTTTTACATTTGCTTACAGCAAAAAAAAAAATGTTCTGGAGATATTAAAAAGCAAATAGGAAACAATGTTATCTGCCTCTGAGTGTTGTCAGGGAAAATTGAATAGCAGTGACCAGATTTAATTCTGGTACTAGTCAAACAATTGTATGTGCTGTAATTCAGGCATTTAGATTGAAGATACTGCTGGGAATAATCCTCCAATTTAGTTTAAATAGTGTCATGTGCAGGTTTCCAGTATTTTATGCAATTCTCTGAAAAAAAAATCCTTGTGATGATCAGTTTTGATTTATGGTTTCCATGGTTCTATGTGGGAGTGAGTTTGTTTTGTTTTGGAGTTTTTTCTGTAAGGACTTCAAGTAAATGCTAGGAAGCCTCTCCATTTGCTTTTCTTGAGTAATCCCAGGATAGTTTTGAATTCAAGCTCCAGCACAGGGTAGTTTGTCTGTAAGCGCTCAGCCCAGATTTGACCTTAGGCTTCATGCAGCTCACATAGCTGAAGGAACAATATCCACAGAGGGTAAAGTGTTTTTTAATAATATTGGTCCCAGTGCTGGTTCTAGAAATCATTCTGCTATTAGGGGCAGTATCCCTAGATGCCAGTAATACAAGTGCTTTTGTTAAATGATACTTCTCATTCTGATAATTCAATCTACGCAATTGAGGGGAATGTCGGTGTCATTATATTTTTGTCACGTTTTAGTGTTGCATGCCACAGCACACCAGAAGACAGTCTGCTCAGTCCATATTTTTTTTGTGTGGAAAGATTTTGAGTGCATTTTATTTATTTCTTCTTTGGTACCGGCTTTTTATCCATTTAGTCTTCCCAGGGGTATGGAAAGGCTTTCTACCAAAAGCTTCGTCTCTAAGTATAGTTTTATTATGGTGCACAAATGCTGGGGACTTTGTTCTGAATGATGGTTTCCTTAAAGAAATAAGGAAACCATCATTACACCAATTACTTTTCATTTGGATCTATTTAATGCAGGAAGGATTAGACCTGCTGTGGGCATGTCATCTGACTGTTGTTAAGCTCTTCTAGTGACATTTTCTAAATTACTTAAAAATAGAGAGGGGTTAAAGCCAAAACCTAGAATCAGAGCACATTTGAATCATGTGTGCATATTTGAATCCCCAGATCCAAAATTGTTCCTAAACGGGGAGGAGTTTCTGTTCCAAGTTTGAAGCACATGCCTTCAAAATGTCATGAGAACAATAATTTTTATAATATTTCATTGCAGCACAAGTACATATGCATCTTGCAAAAATAGCTGAGACCATAAAATTTCACACGTTAACAAGTCTCAGGAGATCAGCTCACAAAATTTTGGTATCTTAGGGCTTGTCTTCACTTATGGTTCAATCGACCTGCTGTGATCAATGTAGTGGTGTCAGTTTAGTGGGTCTGGTGAAGACAAGACAAGTTGATGGCAGTTCCTGAGAGGGGGAAGGTAAGTTGTCGGGAGAGCATAGAGGTTTTTAAGGTCAGGCTTGACAAAGCCCTGGCTTGGATGATTTACTTGGGGATTGGTCCTGCTTTGAGCAGGGGATGGACTAGATGACCTCCTTCGGTCTCTTCCAACCCTGATATTCTGTGATTCTATGACACAGCACAGTGTAGACACTGCTGTAAATCAACCTAAATTACATAACTGTAATTATTAAGTCAACTTCAACTGTATAACTTGCGTAACTGAAGTAGCATAAGGTAGGTCAACTTACAGTTTTAGTGTAGACCAGCGCTTAGCCCTGCTTCATCCTCAACTGCAAACAGTAACTTAATTTCATTCTGACTCGGGGCGGGGGGAAAGGGGACTACATTGTGACTAGGACTGTTGGAAACTCTTAATTTTTCTTTTAGTAGGAAATTTTGGCATTTCAAAAACATTTTTCCTTCTGAATTAAAATAAAATTAAAATTGAAAATTTGAAACATCAAAAATTTTCACAAAACAATTGTGAAAAGTGTTGAATCTGGAATATCAAAACAAGAAAATCAACATGTTTATCTAGACAGAATGACTGATGTTAGAATTAATTGATTTGTTTTGATTGTCTTGATCAGGGAATAGAAAAAAAAAGTCAAAATTGTCTATTCCCCCCCAAAAAATATTATTTTCTAATAGGAAAATTTGTCAGTGGAAAAATGTCAGTCACCTCTAATTGTGATTTTATGTGTCATTCTTTTGTTCAAAGCTGATCCTAATTGCATCATTCCAGGAATAGATCCAAGAGCTATTGTTACTCAGATGTACCACTGGCTTCTAGATTGTCCCCATCTTGCCCCAAGGGATGCTGGTCTATTCCAGCAACAAATTGACATGCTCTGAGCTAGATCAGCTCTACTGCCTAGCAAGTGGGAGCTGGAGTGATAGCTCCACCCATTTCCCACCCTTCCCTGCTCACCTGTTGTGGAGGACAAGTAAGAGATCATGCAGCACCTACTTATTCATACACACTCACTGCATAGCCATATTCAAAGGCATAATGGAAGTTCTTACTCCCCTATGGGAGTCCAAGACACAATCTAGCCATGGATTTAGATCAGAAGACCACCTCTAACTAAAATAACAGTGGAGCTTAGCCTGAACATACAGCAAAGTTCTAACAAGGAAAATTACAGAGAATAAAGAAAATTAGATGATGTATGTATATGTGTTTTCAAAATCATCATGTCTTTAATAAATGATCAATAAAGCTTTTCACTGCTGCAAGTTTGCCTCCGCCCTTCTCGCTATGGAAAACCACAATGTCAAGAATTATATAAATTAAAAAATGATTAGTGCCACAGTAGCAATGATAGTGAGAACAAGGTTCTGAAAAAAAGTTTTCTTGTGTTGTCACTAGGTACCACACACACTTAAATAGAATGCTCTGATTAGTGTAGCACATGTCTGAAAGAAGAAGTCCGGCTGCCGTTGCTGAATTCTCCTACTTGGCTTTAAACATCATGCTGACCTTGTGCGTCCAGCACAGTTTGCCTTTCAAAGCCATAGTCACACTTTCAGATCCCAGATTATACTTTAGTGATGCCTTCTCGCAGTGCTGGAAATCAATTAGAAGAATCCATTCATTGTTGTATGTGTGTATGTTATCCATTGGCTTTCAGTGATACAATCATCTTTGATGATTCCACTTTTATTTCAAGCACAGAGACATGCTGTTTCATCCACTTTCATATTTTTTTCAATGTGTTTAGTTTTTAAGGCAACTTCTCTTCCATGTAGTGCCCCAAAGAGAACAAAAGCTGTTGAGTGAAGAATCTCTTTTAAAAATGGCTTTGGTCACTAAACTTTGCAAGATAGCCAACAGCCAAATATTTACTTTAATGTAGTAAAATCACTTGACTACTGTCATTTCCTGGGAATATTCATAGACATGGACAGATAGAAACAGGAGCCTGCTGTGTTACATGCATTGCACTTCTAACTTGAGACCCACTAAGTGAAGTCTAACTCTACAGTCAAGAAATTTCTGTCGTCCTCTTACAAGTAGAATTCTTTGGAGGGAGAGAAAAACAGTCAAGTCAGATCAATTGGGAGACAGACAGAGAGAGTCCTAATAATTATTCCTGGACTGTTCTGACAGGTACTACTAGTCCCCTTCGAACAGCTAAGTGATTTTAAATGTTAGCCTTTTGCGGTTAATTTTCTAGCCTTGCAAGAGAGAACAATGTTTAAACTAGGATTATATTTAAAAGAAAGTAAAAATTTCAGCTACATTGTTTAGAAATACTTAAATGATTATATCTGCTAAAAAAAAGTTACCCCTAACTGGAAAAGCAAACTATAGTGAGACTTTATTAATGTGACGGCAACACTTTTAAATAAATGGCAGATTATTATTACTTCCTATGCTAATATCTTGCAGTACTGCTAATTCTGATACGTCTTGTTCTTCAAACACATTTAATGCTAGATAAAGTTATATTTCTAAAATATCCCAATATATTACTGCACTCAATATCTGTTACTGCAGTGCTTGTAATTGACCAAATGTGGGTGCATTTTTCATGGGGACAGCCAAAGGCATATGCTTGATATCAGGGTGACACAGCCCCCCAACTCCTGCCAAATTCCAAGTTCTTGCTCCAAAGGATGGATGTGCTTGAGCTTCTCAGAGTAACAGTTATAAGAATTTTGCAACATGGGCAAAAAAAAATTGTCATTTTCTCTCATTCATGGAAATGGATGAACAATTATAATTGAAACTTTCATAATCAGTCTGAGGCAGACAACCAGCTTGGAAATTGGCAAAGTTATAATCTAATCTTGCAAGAGATTATAAGATTAGGGTCATTTTATGGAAAGAATTAGGCAACATTAGCCATAATTGTCCATATCTGCACAACCTGTAACACAATATATTTATTAAGTTGTTAAATTTCTAGCCTCTAAGTACATTATCTTATTAATGTTTTCCTCAGTTTTCCTCACCCCACTTGTAGTTTGTCTTCACTTATTAAAGCTTTTTTAAAAATCATCTTATAAACTCTTTGGTATGAAGACTATGTCTTTCTGTGTGTTTGTACAATGCTCAGCACAGTGGGCCTCACAAACTGATTGGGTCTTTGTGTAGCAATACGCAATACACTTTTTCAACAAATTAGTTGCTGAGCATTATTCAGTGGTAAGATTACAGAACACAGCACTCAAATGGTTGTCACTGCTGTCAATTTGCCAATGTAACAATTCTCCCAAGCCAGGTTTCCCCTTCTCTTTACACTTCCTTCCTTTTCTTTTTGTACTGCACTCAGTATTTTTCCTGCTGTTGGGGAAGAACGCTTAGTCTTCTATGGGAAATATCAGTATGTCACTTGGCAGGTATTTGGGAATTTTTGTTTACTGCCGCGCAATAATTGAGGCACATCTAGTTTTCCCATTCTTTTCTCTCCACACTTTAGTTTCTCCAGGATGAACAAATAAGCACAAACAACTACTTAACCTGTTTACTGAGGCCAAAAAAATTCATCAGCATTTGCACTGGTACAGCTTATAACATCACTGACAGGGTAAATGAATACAGCAGGAAATTAAATCACAATACAACAACAGATTTAAGACCCTTAAAACTAGGAAATTTTGTCTTCTTCCATCTTCCTGACCAGAAGTTTAGAGCAACAGAATGGAGCACTCATGCAACCTTCATTTGGCCCTCTAGTGAATATGCATTATAATACAGTGGCTAGTGATGAGTGTCCTGTCAAATTCATGAAGAAATTCTGTCTTCAGAGCAGGGTTATGAGTGGTGTGCAGTAAATAAGGCATGGAGCCATATTTTGAATCTTCATTTTTTTTTTCAAATAAAATATTGTGTAGCTGCTAATGCAGTGAATTTCATCCATCTTGTGCACTGGGGAAAAAACAGTATAACCATTACATTAAAAAAAAATCTGTAATGTACACTCACAAGGAAGTTGAAATAAGGCTTTAATTATGGGATTTCCTAATTTCAAAGCACTTGGCTTTGCAAATGTAGTGTTCTTTTAATATAGTTTTTTGTATGAACGATATAATGCTCTGAGCAAAAATCTCAAAAATGCTTACGTCCTATTTTAAAAGTGGTTTAGGAGCCTATGTCTCATTGATTTTTCAATGACACTTAGATTCCTAAGCACCTAAAGGTGAGTCTACATTGGAGCTAGAAGATGTAGTTTCCAGCCTGAGTAGATGCACTTGAGCTAGCTTTAATTGAGCTAATATGCTAAAAATAAAAGTGAGCTGAGCTGCAACAGCATGAGCAGGGGCTAGCTACCCAACTACCTTCCAAGGATCTTGGACAGGATCTTATTCAGGTGGCTTGATGCTTATGCTGCAACAGCTACACTTCTGCTTTTAGTGCATTAGCTCAATGAGAGCTAGCTTTGTTGTTTCTGCTTGAGCTGTATTTTACGCTTTCCAGCACCAGTGTAGATATAGCCTAAGTCATTTTTAAAAAATGGAACTTGGCCTCCTAGGTCACTTAGGTGCTTTTGAAAATGTTATTCTTTGTGTAACTTCTCCCCATGTTCATATTTTTATTCTTTAAAATCCTTTACTTTTTAATTAACTGACCCTGTAAATATATGTGTGACAAAGAACCAAGTGCTCTGATACCACAATGCTCCTCATTTAATAAATTAGAAATATGTTTCTTCTAAGGTGGCATGGATGGATTTTATTTCCCATTGGAAGCACATCTTGGATTTTAATCAATAGGTTATTCATAGGTAGAGAAAGCAATTTCATTCATTCTGGTGCTACATCTTCAAATATGGTCCTCTTTCTAGGCACTGTTATCACTGCCCATTTTGGGAGGTGGGATCAGGTCATGAGTGAAGCTAATACCTCCAGTGGCCTTGTGGCTTTGTCAATTTTTTGAGGTTCGTGGATCAGGTGGAGACCTCTTAGGCGCATGAAGTTTGGAATAATTATGTGTCTCTCTATTCTCCCTCAACATAGATGAAACAATGTTGTTGACACTCCAGTGAATGTTATTACAAACAATACATTATCTGATTTTTCTAGAATCTGATCATTCCAAGGCATTCATCATAAAGCTTAAACCTTGTAATACATTATAGCAAATTTACAAATATTAGACTTATCATGGGAGCATTATGTAAAATCCCAGTTAGTTATAAATCATAGAAGATTAGGGTTGGCAGAGATCTCAAGAGGTCTTAAAGTCCAACCCCCTGCTCAAAGCAGGACCAACCCCAACTAAATCATCCCAGCCAGGGCTTTATCAAACCAGGTCTTAAAACTCTCTAAAGATGGAGAGTCCACTATCTCCCTAGGTAACCCAATCCAGTGCTTCACCACCTTCCTGCTAAAATAGTTTTTCCTAATATCCAACCTAGACCATCTCCACAGCAACTTGAGACCATTGCTTCTTGATCTGTCATCTGCCAACACTGAGAGCAGACTAGCTCCATCCTCTTTGGAATCCCCCTTCAGGTAGTTAAAGGCTGCTATCACTCTTCTCTTCTCTTCTCCAGTTCCCACAGCCTCTCCTCATAAACTATGTGCCCCAGCCCCTGAATCATTTTTGTTGTCCTCTGCTGGATCCTTTCTAATTTTCCACATCCTTCCTGTAGTGGGGGATACAAAATGGGACGCAATACTCCAGATGTGGCCGCAGCAGAGCTGAATAGAGCAATTCACTCGTTCTGCTGGCAACAGTCCTACTAATGCAGCCCAGTATGGTGTTAGCCTTTGTGGCAACGAGGGCACACTGTTGACTCATATCCAGCTTCTCATCCACTGTAATCCCCAGGTCCTTTTTTGCAAAATTGCCGCTTAGCTATTCGGTCCCCAGCCTGTAGCAGTGCATGGGATTCTTCCATCCTAAGCAGCAGGACTCTACACTTGTCCTTGTTGAACCTCATCAGATTTCTTTCGGCCCAATCTTCCAACTTGTCTTCATCACTCTGGACCCTATCTCTACCCTCCAGCATATCTACCTCTCACCCCAGCTTAGTGTCATTCGTGAACTTTTTGAGGGTGCAATCCATCCTATCATCCAGATCACTGATAAAGATATTGAACAGATCTAGCCCAGGACCAACCACTGGGGCACCCTGCTTGATGCCAGCTGCCAAGTAGATGTTGAGCCATTGATCACTACCCGTTGAGCCTGACAATATAGCCAGCTTTCTATCCACCTTATAGACTATTCATCCAATCCATACCTTTTTAAACTTGCTGGCAAGAATTCTGTGAGAGACGATATCAAAAACTTTCCGAAAATCAAGATACACTTCTTTCCCCATATCCACAGAGCCAGTTATCTCATCATAGAAAGCAATCAGGTTGGTCAGGCATGACTTGACCTTGGTGAATCAATGTTTACTGTTCCTGATCACCTTCCTCTCCTCCACGTGCTTCAAAATGGATTCCTTAAGGATCTTCTCCATGATTTTTCTAGGAAGTGAGGTGAAGTTGACAGGTCTGTAGTTTCTCGAATTCTTCTTCTTCCCTTTTTTAAAGATGGCACTATATTTGCCTTTTTCCAATCATCTGGAACCTCCTCCAATCACCACGAGTTTTCAGAGATAATGTCCAGGGGCTTTGAAATCTCATCAACCAATTCCCTCAGCACTCACAGATGCATTAGATTCATACCCAGGGACTTATGCGTGTCCAGATTTTCTAAATAGTCCTCTACCTGTTCTTTCTGAGGGCTGCTCACCTCCTCCCCATACTGTGCTGCCCAGTACAGCAGACTAGGAGCTGACCTTGTCTGTGAAGACCAAGGCGAAAAAAGCATCGAGTACTTCAGCTTTTTCCACATCATCTGTCACTAGGTTGCCTCCCCCATTCAGTAAGGCTTCCACACTTTCCCTGACCTTTTTTCTTGTTGTTAATATACCTGTAGAAACCCTTCTTGTTACCCTTCACATACCTTGCTAGCTGCAACTCCAGCTGTGCTTTGGCCTTCCTGATTACAACCCTGCATGCTTGAGCAATATTTTTACACTCCTCCCTAGTCATCTATCCAAGTTTCCACTTCTTGTAAGCTTCCTTTTTGTGTTTAAGCTCACCAAAGATTTCTCTGTTAAGCCAAGATGGTCATTTGCCATATTTGCTATTATTTCTGCACATCAGCATGGTTTGTTCATGCTGAAACTGAATATACAATTGGAATCCTGCAATGTGTCATCAATGAATGAACAGATGACTGTCCCAGTGAGGCAGAACAGACTTAAAAAAATTGTTTTTGCTGAACCTCTTTTTCACTCTACGTCATTCATTGTCAAACTTGGACACTTCTATAATTTTTCATTTTTTGATTCCTTCATAAATGTAGTTGAAGTGCAGATCTGCACATGCAATATATTTCTGCTACCCACAATAAAAAGAATGAAGTATTGATCCGATAACTGTGATTACAGAATAACTATTCACTGTTCCCCTAAGACATTGCCTTCTTTTCCTGAGCTTTCTCAAACATACATCTTTTTGTCCAAAATATGTAACCACATTTATGACAATGAACCCTCTTTGAAGCAGTGTCACTGTTTTCTGTTTGGAGTGGAAGTAAGTTAACTTTCTTGTAAGCCATTGTAGAACAGAAGACCTTGAATTCTACACAGGTATCAGATGCAATTGTAATAAATAAAAATATAGGAACTTTTCCTGATCTATTGTAAGAAGTGAATGTAATGGGGTCTCAGAGCATCTCATTTGCTGAGATTGTTTGCCTCACATTGGCAGAAAGCGGCCTTGGAAATAGAGAGAGGACCATGACTACCAGGATTACACATACTATAATAATTAAGTGGTTGAGTTAATTATTTTATCAGATCAACAAGAGTACGATCATTGAGATTCCTTGTTGTCTTGATGTCACACTGCTCCATGATATGAAGATTAATTTCCATCAAAATCCCATCTGTGCTCAAAACATTGTGCACTTCTTTCAGATTTTTTTTAGTGGGCTGAGCATGGTGAATGGTTTCAATGTTTTCAGAAGTTATATAAGTCTCCAGACTCAGCGATGAATATTGTTTTTCACTTACCATGACCATATGTTTCTGTTTAAAAGAACTATTGCTTCTCTGGGGTGAGTGAAGCTGTACCCTCTTTAAAATATACAAAACTCTTTTTTCTTTACTAACACCATCCTTCAGTTTGGGACTTGGCCAGTCTGTCTGTCTTGCAAGAGTCCAGCAGATACAGAAACCCTTCTGTGCTAGGTGCTCTACAAACACCTATGAGGAGACAATCTTTGCCCAAAAGATCTTACAATATAAATAGAAAAAGGAAGTATTACCATCTCCATAATAAATGGAGAACTGAGGAACAAAGTTGCTTGCCCAATTTCAGAAAAAAAACACCTATTTCAGAACCAGGAACTGAACCTGGATATTTTTTTATTCTAAGGCTGGTGCCTTAATCACATTCCCATATTCCCCTTTCATGTCTCCTGTATCTATGTTTTCCTTCACTGTCTCCTTCTAACAAGAAGATAGTCTATCATTTCAGTTTGCTGGAGCTTTAGAATTCTACAAAGAAAATCAGACAAGATGATTATGTTTTTGAGGCATGTCAGGAAAATCACCTTGCCAGCAGCTGTTTTGTCAGGGCTTGACTTTGGGTATATAATCATGAGATCAGAACTATATTCACCAAGCTACCAGCAAATTCATTTCATCTCACTTTGAAATAACTTAATGGCTCTAGTAGCTGAACTCTTTCAGCTTATGGGGTTCTAACACCTGATGCATGAAGAAAATGTATTCAGACTTATCAGTGAATGAAACAAATCTCAGTTTTCCTGCAGTTGGTTCAAGTGGTGCTATACCCCCACAGACCAGTGAATGGGACATGACAAATGCTGTAGTGGCCTGGAATATTTTTATATATTTTATTGATTAGATTTCATTTAGGCAGAATCCATATCCCTGTTCTTTCACCACTATTCAACTTGCCCTATCTTGACTATAGATTCTACCAGTTCAAACATTTCATCTCTCCAGGAGTTTTTGTAATAACTTACTTCTATGTCCATGAAAGCACCTATCTCCTTGTCTCCCTGGGTTCTGGGAAACTGAAGAACAAATCATTTTGCTTGCCTGATTCCAAAAGAAGTTTAACTGTGAATGACCTTGTTCAGAGATGCATGACTAAAGTAATTATAGGCATGCAAAGACTTCCAAAGAAAAAGAAATTTGAATGTGTAGAAGAGCAAAATAAGAAGAGCTATCATAGAGTTGTATACAAAATTGAAGGAAGAATGAATGAGAAGGTAAACTGGGTGTGCCGTTTCACCCTTAAATTTGAAGAGCAAAATTAGTTTTGTTCAGATGGATATCATTTTTCTAAGATAGGAACATATTATTAGCTGATGAGGATAAGAAGTAACTCCTCCTGTCGGTATGCTGTTTCATAACTGTTTACTATCAGAGTTCTTGCTTCTTATTTTAAAATATCTGGTAGTGTGCAGGATATTGGACTAGACAGACTACTGATCTGACAGGGTATGTGACTTCCAATGTTCTCAGTCTGAAAATAAGTTGGCAGATAATACATAAAAGAGACACTAAGAACACTAGTCAAAACAATCACGATGGCTTTATAGAAATACATACACTGAGTGCACTGGTTTTGCATGTTCAGTCCTGCCAACACTGAACCATTCTGCTGTTTGTGCTTTCTCTGTTCCTGAAAGGGAAATTCCGAAAAAAGAATAATTAAATATTCTATATCAGATGGACATGCATCACTCACCCTGATTTGTTTGTGTTATGTTCATAGCATACACACAGAAAAGTTAGATAAAAACATAATACTTTTGATGAAGGGTTGCAATGTAACATTACACTATTTGTTAAAATGCAGCAAAGTAATGCACAAGAAAACCCCAAAACAGAGAGAGAAAAACAAAGCAGGCTGCTCCCTAAAAAGAAAGACTCAACTTACCCCAGCATCCTCTAGCTTTTCTGTCTGCAAATTGACTCTGATCATGTGCTTCCCTACACTGCCACCTCACCGGCAAGCACAAACAGGAAACCCCTTACAAATTAAAGTGATAGCTTGTAATTTTACCAGAATGTTAGAGTAATAACATATTTTATTCCAAAATCTTGAGGCCAGATTGTGCCACTCACTTAGGGAAAATGATATAACTTATCCTTAGTTTTAGTGAGACATCTAGAGTCAGATCTTCTGCTGTGTCCCGACTCCACTAGGAAGAGTAACAATAAGTGCAAAGAAGTTGGTCATGACTTCATAATTTTCAGACCAGAACTATGGCAGCATATGTTAGAGCAGGCTCAGGCAGGAAAGATTGTTTTCCTCTTCCAATCTATGATTAAAAACTAGTGTGAAAGGATAAGATCTACTAGTTCTAAAATCTTGAAGGATGTGGTGACCAGAAAAAATCAGCTTAGCTCACTAAGATAACACTTCTGTGTTTAAAAAACAATGGCTAATTATAAATGCAAAACATGTTTTGGGAAAAAAATCTTTTATGCATCCACCACATTTAAGGTAACTTTATTTAGTAGGTTAGGAATATAATAGGGTTTAAAAGAGAATTGGATAAATTCATGGAGGTTAAGTTCATTAATAGCTATTAGAAAGGATGAGTAAGGAATGGTGTCTCTAGACTCTGTTTGTCAGAGGGTGTTGATAGATGGAAGTGGAGAGATCACTTGATCATTACCTGTTAGGTTCACTCACTCTGGGGCACCTGGCATTGACCACTGTTGGTAGACAGGATACTGGGTTTGATGGACCTTTGGTCTGACCCAGTACGGCCATTCTTATGTTCTTAATTTTGTTCTTAGTAAAAAAATTAAAAGCTGGTTTTGTGCCTTTTTAAATTATTTTGAATTTTCATCCAAACAGAACTTGGCACAAAATAGCTACTAAAAATTAATGATCATCTAGTAAAAAGTTAAGTTTCTTAATTGCTGAAATAAATGTGTATAGATACAATGTATATTCCTGGTTAGCAAAAAGGAGCAGGAAATTTAGTGTAAAAGGCTCTATGTGGCTGTAAAAGCATGTTTTCATGGTTACTCATGAATGAGAATTGACTGTTCTTTAGGAAAAATAACTAAAAAGTAAAAATGCAAAACACAGTTAAAATTGATTATTTAAATCAGTGGTTCCTAAACTGAGGTTCATGGACCCCTGGGGGTTCGTGAAATGTTACAGGGGGTTCTCAGGAGAAAAATCCCTAATGGCGGACAGAGCTGTCCCTAGGAACTCCGGGCAGCACAGGGTCAGCAGCCTGGAGTCCCTAGACTTTCAGCAGCTTTGCAGATCAAAGCAAGCATCTGTGTCACACCAAAGAGATTTAAACTTCAAGACTCCTTATAAGAAATGGAAAGGAAGGTGGATATATTTTGCTGTTTTTAAAATTAAATAGGCAGCTAGTATTATTTTTAAAATGATTGTGAAGAACAAGTTTAATCTTTGTTGTAATGTGTGGTGTTTGCCTGGACTGCTGCTTGTGTAGGAGGAACTCTTTGAGTTGGCTTCTTAAATACCTTCATACTGTTTCACATCTGATACATCTTGATGAAACATAGGAGCCTTGTGTTATAACAGGCTTATTCAATGGGATACAATCTACAAAAGTGAGATCTTGGAAGACTGTTGCCATTTTCATAATGAAATTAAAATGCTGTAATAACAAATAATAGCAAATAGTGTATAATAAGCATGTCAAAAAAACACAAATTTTATATTTCCAAAATCACAGCTTTTATTATTTATACTCAGGTAAAGGAGAAAATCCTGGAAATGTTCATTTTTAGGAGTGGGGTTCACGAGTCTTGACATTTTAGTGAAAGGGTTGTACAGGTTGTTAAAATTTGGGAATCACTGATTTAAATCAAGGTCTCCTACTTGCTGATTAAAATCAGTGATTTAAATTTATTTTATTTAAATCTGTCCACCATGGTACTACTGAGCCTCAAAACTTCCTACGCAGGCCCATCTCTTAGAACAGATATTGGGATATGCCTGCTAAATCTCATTGACCAAAAGTGACTTTGTTCACATTTACTGAAAACTTCCAGTAATTTCTCTAAGTGTGAATGTGGTTTTGGACAGCTCTTCTTTTAATTATTTTTTCCCCTGGGATCATCGGTGAGACTGTACAAGTACAAGAGAAAGGACATTAATTAAATTCTCGGAAAGACTGCAAGCTTATAAAAAAAGCAAGCCTGCTTTCCCGGTATCTTTCACTCAGCCGTCAGCAGTTTCATGCTTACATTTAATCATTGCCTTCAAAGAAATCAAACATGATTGTGGTGTTTCTCATAATATTCCACTCTTAGAATTTAAAAATGTCAGGCAAATCAGATTCCACATTGTTTGTTCTGAGGTATTTTTAGGGAAATAGTATTGAACTTTAAAAGCTCAAGAAATATATGTCCATCTACTTGTTATAGAATCCATTGTTCCTCGAAAAGCAGCTCAATTTCTTATAAGCTGCAAACAAAAACAGTTCATTAGCATTTTGATGAAATTAGGAGGAGACTTCTTAGCTTCTGATTGTATTGTGATGAAAAATAACAACAGCAATGAGTCAAAATGAGACTGTGGAAAGAATTGGAAGAGATTCAATAAACTCAAAAGTGGCACTGAAGAAGATCTATACCTCATTGTGTGTAATGTACCACACATTTTTGATAGACCATTTTATAATTGCTTTCCAGACCTGGAGACAGAATCATCTCTCTCTTTTTTTATAATTAACTTTTTAATGCAGTTTTTAAAGTATCTCCCTTCTGAGAGGAAGGACTTTGCAGAGTGAGAGTTTCTATCAAAAATTTTAAATCTGCTTCAGGTAGACTCCAGTTCAGAAAAGCACGTTAATAGGGCTGCATTAAAACCCATACTTGGCAAAGCACTTAACCTTTAACAGGGAGTTAAATACCGTTGACATCACAGTTAAGCAGGTGCCTAATTACTGAATAAAAACTATATGCTGATTTGAGACCTGGGGGCCGGATCTTGTGAGGCAATTAGTACTGTTTGGAGGATGCCAAACACCTTTAACTCTCTAGTCATCAATGGGAGCCAAGAGCACTGAGCACTTCCATAGTAATGCTGAGAAATTTATACTTTTAATAATTTATGCAAGGAATCCGGTCTGTCAGCTCATGGGATAATCCAAAAACAGTCTGGCATTTCCTCAAGTCTCCTAAATTTAGTGTGTCTGTATACCTCCTCCCCACCCCCATCCCAATGGAGTGTCCTCCCCACAGAAGGCCTGAAGCGATTAAGGTGGCTAGATAGGCCAATTAGCTGCCCAGGCTGCACCTATAGAAGAAGGGTGGGGGCAGGGATTAATTAGAAGAGACTCAGCTGGACAGCCTCTATAAAGCCCAGAAGCTGAGAGTAGCCAGGGGCTGCAGGGAAGCTGATTATAGTCACTCTTAGCTGGAGAGAGATGTGTTTGGGGCTATAAAAGGAAGCACCCTACAGTTATTTCTTGGGAGGAGGGTATTTGGACTGGCAAATGCGGAGTGGGGGAGAGCCAGAAAGGTAGGGAAGGTTCAGAAGAGAAGCAGCAGGGCATAAGATAGCGTGGACCTTGGCTGCTGAGCCCATGAGCTGGAACCCAGAGCAAAGGGAGGGTCTGGGTTCCTTTACCAGCTACTGAATAAGTGGCACAGACCAGGCAGTGGAGAGTGGACTGCCTGAGACAGTCTGCCCTGAAGGACTTTGATTCCCCAGAAGTGGGGAACTAGAATGACCTGACCAGAGACTCAAGTCATGAAGAAGAAACTGCAGCTCTGGGAGTATGAGGGGTCCAGGGTGAGAGAGAGGACAATGGGTGGAGGGACCTCCCCAGGAGGATGCAGGATGTAGAAGGAGCTAATCCTCAGAGCAGCCGAGAGAACGTGCCCCTAGCAGTGAATGGACCCCATGACAATATATAATTAAATATATAGATTGCAGGCATCTGAAACTTAGTAGTGTTGCCTTGTAGTGGTTGGTCAGATAAATCATCTGATTTCTGTTCCTTGTTTGGATGTGAATCTAAGCATATCTTAATTGTATTTAAGGTAGGGTTTCTAGAAATCCTAAATCTACTCCCATTAGAGTTGTTAAGCATTACCACTGACTTCAGTGCAATCAGTGGAAATCCCACCCATAAAGTACAACTAGTATGCACATATGATCAGATCCTTAGCTGGGGTAAAATGCCACAGCATCATAGAAATGAATGCAGCAGCAGCAGCAGCTATTTACAGCAGCTGAGGATCTTTGTTTTAAGGCTTACATTTTTCTTCTATGCAGAACCTTGCAGGATTGGGCCCTGTGCTCTAAATTTTTCTTGGGATGTGTTGGAGAATCAGAATTTCTGAGCAGATTCATTTTCTCTAACCAGGGAAAATGTATGGAAATGCTTATTTGAAAGATTCTTTGGGGGCATAGAATCAGAGGGGTAGCCGTGTTAGTCTGGAATTGCAGAAGTGACAAAGAGTCCTGTGGCACCTAATACTTTTAGTTAGTCTTTAAGGTGCCACAGGACTCTTTGTCACTTTTGGGGGCATAGTGCCATTTTCTGTCTTTACACAGACAGGCTTTTAGCTATTCCCATTAAAAAAAAAATCTATTTCTGCCTTCAGATTTGTATATTGGCATTATTTAGAAACACACATGCATACTGTCTTGTACCCTGTGCAATAATTTTAAACATGTTTAACAAAACAAACAGAACATGGCTGAGTTGCATCATTCCAGAAAAAAAAAAAAAACCTTGGCCATTTGTAATCCATTCAAAAATCCATATGTACAAATAAATAAATATTGGCTCCTTTGCTAAGATCTCCACAATAAAGTCCTAAAGGATAAAACAAAAGAGGGCTGAAATTGCTCCAGAGGGTGTGTAATGAAATGTTACAAATTGTAGACTACAATAAAAAGCGAAAGGATATAAATCTTGGAGGAATCCATTCTCCTTTCTGATCATATTCAGCCTTAATAACACCACCTTAATAGGCTCATACCTTACTGCCAGTTTCAGAAAAGGGCTGCTGCTGATCAATAACATTTATTTTTAAAAAAAGAGTGAGGGAAGGGACGGATGTTGGAGAATGGAGACATGCTTTGATTCAGACGGCTATTGAGTAATTGAACAATACTGGATGAAATGAAGAACTGATATAGCCACCAATCTTTTTTGCTCTGCGTATTTCTCCTAAAAGATCTCATTTTCCATAACCCATTTTATGTGAATCTTTAAGAATACATAGTCTTGCAGACGTAATAACCACCCTTCTGAAGGATGAATTCCATTGAATAGCACCCAGATCCTATATACAAGATGTTCCCTTCTTGTCACAAGATTAAATCCTCTGCAGCATGGGGACATTTTTAAGGATCCAGGACTGTTGAGATGTACTGTGGCATTTAGTTCCAGATATAAGAGGAAGTGTAGTTCGCATGAAAGCTCACTTGACTGGGACCCAGAAGAGCTCTGCCACTGACCTACTGAATGAAGTAGGGCAAGTTGCTTTTCCTCTCTCTAGTTCTGTTGTTCTAGTTCAGCTCAAATCCATCTCTGATTATGTGGAAAATTGTTTCTCTGTAACTTGGGCTTTCTTTTCTTAATTACTCCTATTTTACCACTGTTTTCATTATTATTTTATTTATAGAGGTCTGTTTAGCAGCCTGGTGTCTCATAGTCTGTGAGCCCAGGGAGAATGAGGGAGCTGGGAATGGAATTGACTGTCCTCACCTTTCCCCATTCTCTTTGTCACTGCTGCATTCATAATGCTGACTTTTCATCCCCAGCCTGTTTATTCTGGCTAAGAAGGATAGAAAGCATAGACCTAACTGAAAGAATGCATTTGAAGGTTTCTTGTTTCCAGTTTAAAGGTAACTAAACACGACTTGGAGGAAATAGAAACATTCACTTGCTCTGCAGGAAGAGTTGCAAGAGAAAATAGTAAGCAAGTGTTGGTGTCATTGGGGAGGGAGTTTTGTTAATCACCTATTATGGTTTTTCAGTACTGTAACTGAGTCATATTATATGGCTATAGCTCTCACACCAGAAACTTTGGAAATGGGGAGGAAACTTGGAAAAGATAAAGGAGTACGGAGAAGCAAAGACATAATGGTAGAAGAGAGGCAGGAACCCTTCTCAAACATACAGAGCTGCCAAGGAGCATCCAGCAATATAATTTTATTTACCAAGGTGAAGGACATAAAGTGGGAAGACTTAATACAGTTAAATGAACCACTGGCTTTCAGGATTAAATTTATTTAGCGGTAGTTAAGCAAATATTGAAAGTAGGATATTGTATGTGTGCTAGGCAAAGGTTTTTGTCTTGTTTTATTTGGAAATGGTGCCTTACTAACAACTTCAAAGGGAAAAGCATGAAATACATGATAGGAGAGGAACACTGAGGCTGGCACCACTGGTGGAAAGGGGTGATAAAGGAACAGCAAAAGCTAGCGATCTAGATTGGGGTTAAATGACAGAGTTCAAAGTAAGCATAAGGAGCTTAAAATTGACACATACAGTGAAATGAGAAGCCAGTTAAGCAATTCATAAAGGAAGGTGATGTGGTTCAAGATAATGACGCACTTTGGTAACAGCATTTTCCACAGACTTGGGCAAGGGGATGAGGGAGGGACAAGCTGAATGTCCAGAAGATCTAAGTAAATATGCTTCCAGTAGTAGAAGGAGAGGTCGAGGGTGTGGGTGGGAAACTTTTCATTTCCTGTATGTGGCTGTGATGCTGCTGAATTCAGGCAGCATAAGCATTTGGTATGGTGGCAAGGTGTGACACAGCGTTTCCATATCTCTGAAGTCAGAACTCCAGACAGTGTAAATAACAGCACTCAGCATACTGCCTTACTGTGACTCCCCCACATGGATGCCATTGGTGTGAATGAAAGGTCTGTAGGTCTCATTAACATAGTCCTCTTCAAACAGGATTACATTAATGGAAAAGACCTTTTTGGTTTGTGCCTGCAGCATCCACTCAGGGGAATTGCATCACAATATTTTACTGCACACTGTTGTTTGTTCAAACTCCAGGCAGTGTGACAAGCCAAAGAGAGCTGCTTCTTGTATAGCATGAAGTAAACTCAAAGCCACACAAAAAAGTGTGCAGGGAGGAGGGGAGATGCAAAAATGTTTATTCTGAAGGCAGTTTCTTGCAGTGGACCTGGAGGCGATTGTCTTTTCTTAACACCTAATTAGATGCCCTGAATTTATTTCTTAATAAATAACCTTTTCAGACCCTTTTTATATATTTTATAGTTTCAAGCCTGAGAGCAGCCTGAACATCTTTTGAGTTGGAAATTTGAAATGTCTCAAATTATCCTGCGAAAGAGCATAGTCTTGGTATTTCTGAAAAATAAACAGCTTTAGATTGTTATGGAAACAAACCAGATGGGGCCACATTTGGAAAGAACTCAGGTAAATAGGAGGTCAAATGATATGATTTCATAGTTGGTATTTGAATTTCCAATAGGAACAAAATAGATGGATAAAATGTTTTAAATAGAGATGGATTACACTGGTTAGACAAACGCAAGTAATCTCCTTCAAGTTCACAAAAGATTTCCATACCACCAGATGCACAAGGCCTTTATTTTTACATGCTTTTCCCAGAAGTTCCATCTCTGAGAATGATTCTATTTTAATTTTATTTGCAAAACATTAAGCATTATGGATTACACTGAACACTTCTATGAATCTACAGAACCACTCGAAATAGTGCAAGCCTCTCCCTATTTTGCTGGTGTATTGCAATTCTGACTTGGAGGAGTGGCCATTAGAAGCAATTCCATGTCTGTGGCTCATTCTGTTCTTGACCTTTCTGCTGAGATTGCCACTGGGGTGCTCATTAGAGCCAGCTGAAATAGTGTATTTTGTGATCTACTTTTAGGGCCTGACCCATTGTAGATAAATAAAAGTCAATTGTAAATTATGCATTTGGCTTCTACAGAAGTTAAATTACATCTATAGTCCGCCAACTAATTTCACATGCAATAGTCACTACTAAGAAGTCAATATTTTCCAGCAGATTATTATTCTAAGTTAAGTTTTTAAACGGTGTGTAGAAACTTGACCTCCTCCTGTTGTGATTGTGCAAATTGCCAGTTGTGTCCAGTGGATAGAAACTGGCCTGGATTAAAATGCAGCAAATATGGAATCTGTTCACATGTTCACAACTGGTCTGCCACATAACCTTGGGCAAGTCCCTTTACCTGCCCTTGTCTCCATTTCTCAATCAGTGAAATGGGGATGATGATACTACCTATAAGTGTTTTGAGATCAATCGATGGAAACATTATATTAGAGTTAGATGGTATTGTTTTATGGGTCCCTAAATTATAGATTTTATTTAGGTGCCTAACATTAACAACTCAAGTTTTAAAATTTTTTGCCTAAATGACTTGGCCAAGATCACACAGCAAACAGACGCAGAAGTAGAACCTAAATATTCTGACTCTGAGGTCTCTGCTCTAACCAATGGCAGGGCTGGTTGGGGGTCTGTGTGTGTCTCTCTCTCCCCGACCCTGAAGCCTTTCCAGCAATGTCCTTAAGTCATAGCAAGGTTGATCCCCATGGAGGATGCGATCTTCATTTTCAGATCAATATGTAGATTCTTACCTAGGACAAGATGGAGCTTTAAAACACACTCTTGCACAGACTTTTCCACCTCAGAAGGCACTTCAAAAGGAGATTTAGCAAGTGGACATGATTCACTTTAACCAAATAAGATCTCATGGGGACTTGAGCTGTAAACTACATGAACATTGAGAGGCATTTACAAATACAGATCTTTTTTTTTCCAAAGAAAAGGCTTTTTAAGGAAAGGCTAAGGCTTTTAGTGCAAATAATTCCTTTTCTGCTTGATATAATGTATTTTTGTGCCTAGTTATATTCCTACACTGAAGCATAAGTCAACAATATTTATTCATAATGGATGCATGAAATATTCTGTCCCTTATTGTTTAAGAGCTCTAACCATGTGTTTATGCCTTACTTGTGTTTTGTTTAGTAGGCTCAAGGACTTTAGTAATTAATGGTATTTAAACTGGCTGATGGAATATGACAGTATTTTGGTCAGTTGCTTCTGACAGTCAAGTGCAATAGTTTTATGTCCCTTTTCAGTTCAGGGCTTTTCTCAACTAGGAATTTGTGCCAGTATAGTTAGTGTTGCAATGCCCCTAAAGTGAATGCAGTGTTATTGGTATAAAGCACCTTTATACCAATATAGCTGTTCACATATGGGCAGGGGGATACGTATATTGGCATAAGGGGTTGTCTACATTTACAATGCTGCAGTGGTTCAGCTGTGCCACTGTAGAAGTTAGTGAGACGCTACCTGTGCTGATGCGAGAGCATCTCCTGCTGGTGTAGTTAATCCACTGCTCCGAGAGGCAGTAGCTGTGACAATGGGAGGCGCTCTCCTATTGACATAGTTCAGTATACATTGGGGGTTAGGTGGACATAACTATATCTTTCAGGGGTGTGGATTTTCAAGTTCATTGCGGGGGGCAGATCAGCATTGTACATTGCTAACGTTGTTGCAGGCATCACAAAGCATTTTGGGAAAAGTTAAAGGTGTGAATGGGAATGAAAGTTTCCTTTGCAGGTTATGAGAGGCCAAGGGGTTTGGGGGGAGAAAAAGAGACGAACAGTAGAGAGAGAGAGAAAAAGCAGAGAATGGGTTAATTCAACATTTCAGCTAGCCCAGTTCGCAGATAAGATGTTGGCCTTAGCCCAAGGCCACAGCTCACAGCCGGCGCTCAGCTGCCAGATGAGAAAGACGGGGGCTTGAAATTTACCCCAGGCAGCCATGAGATGAGGAGCAGCGAGAAAGGTGATAGTGAATGAGACACAGACAGAGAAAGCCAATAGAAGGAAAAACAAAGTCTCTGGAGCCGGGATGTTTTGGGAAAGCATGCAAGCCACAGCAAGCCTGTTTAGACTGGTACAAAGAACACCAAGAAGGGCCTTGGATGAAAACACCCCACAAAGGAACCCAGGACTTAAAACCCTCCTGAGAGCTGGAGCAACTGGGAGATCTTCTTTGGCAGCAGACCTCTGGACAACCTGTGCACAGGATAACCTACAGTCCATCTGTCTGTCTGTCTGTCTCTCTCTCTCTCTCTCTCTCTCTCTCTCTCTTTCCTACTCCTGGGCCTGGGCCGCATGTCTATGAGAATGAAAGTGGGTCATGGTCTGAGCACTAATGCTTCTTCCTTCCTTTGAGTGATGTGGAAGCAGTTCCTGAACTCACCGCTGTCTTTTTATTATTTATTAATAAAAGCTTTAAAATTCAGTCACATGCTGTGTTCCCTTCATCTCCACCCCTACAATCCTGTGATTTTAGCCTGATCAGCTGAGGCCCAGGCAGATTGGTAATAGAAATCTGTCACACATGCAACTTGATCAGGAAGAGCTGGATTCTCTTATGACAAGGGGGCTTTCTGCACCTCTTAAATGGGTATCACACAAACTCCACCTGCCCTCACTGTAACAGGGTTACCCTGGGAAGTATTGTCCTTTGGAGAGAGGATACCTCCTGGTGTTCCTCCAATTGAGAGGCACATATTTCTTGCCCTTTAATAAGGGCTATATGCCAACAGCAGGCTTGATCCCACAATATGGACTAATACACAAATTACTGAAAAGGCCATTTTAAACTCTCCAGTCTCTAGTGTTAGCTAGAGAGAGGGGGACACTGTAAAGCCTGTGTTCCATAGTGTCAGTTTCTCATTGAAACCCTGGCCAGGGCATAAAACAGCAACATTTAATTTGTGGAATAAAAAAAAGAATCTTACATTCCTGAAGTTGGGGTAAAAGTTGGGAAACTAAAGTCACAAGTCGACCTAATCTAGGCCTACCCAATGTTTGTCTGTATTTGTACAGTTTCAAAGCATAATTATTGCCACTTATAATATCTGAACATTTATGCCAAAGAATAACACAGACAGAATTGGTAAATGTGCCCAAGTTACCACCTTCCCAGGCACCGAGAAGTCTTTTCCCCTTCCATGATAGTAGAAAGTTATATATTATTATCACTATTACTACTACTACCTACCTACCTGTGGAACCAAGTTACCATGTTCCCCTGGTCTCCTGGTCTGGTCCTTCAGTCACATGCTTCAGTTTCTGCTTTTGGTGTTTCTTCAGTTTGGGCTCATATTTATTTTAAGTATTTATATATTTTCACATTCCAGATTACTTAACATTTGTCCAATCAGCTTTTAGCACACTTTTCTTGTGACCAGTACATTACGCATTGGGCAAGCTTCAATTATCTGACATCTAATTTTTTTTCTGATTTCACTGTTTGTCTTTTTGTTTGTTTGTCACTCTGCCCTGAGTCTTACCAGTAAAAGTCTCCTTATTACAGGTTTGTGTATTTTCACCTCTCAGCTTCCAGCACATGGTACTTTTGGTCTGTCAGGAATAACATCATTTTAAGCAAGTTGATAATTCTATGTAAAAAAAAAAATGGCAAAACCATACTTCTGACAGCACGGCCTTGCTCTAAATGATACCTTATCTATACTCATTCACTATCCATAATTACATCTTATTAAAATTATAATTATCAAAGCTCTTAATTTTACTATTTACAAGACTTCATTTTATATTTCAACCTTCTAAATCAAATATGTTATCCCCTTCTACTATTTAATCTGTTAGAAGTGGGAGGTATTATGGAAAGCATGCTTTAATGTTAATGTCTCTTAGCTTTAAAGATGGGTTTTTCATTCAATATCTAGTTTTGTTTGTGAATCATTAAGAATATACTTCATTAGAAATTTTCCCATGAGGAGTATCTCAATTTTACAACCTTGATATTTAGTTGTTTTTAATGTTTTTCCAACATGAGTAATCTGTGCCAGATATAAGGATAGAGTACCTACCCACGGAGCAAGGGAGGAACCAGGAAACACGTTGACTTTTGCAGTTTGGGTCTTGGCTTGCTCCGATGTCAATGCAACGATTGGTGTTTGGGGCAAATCCCTAATGTAAAAATTAGTTATTTCATGTTGGGATTCTTTCAGTTATCATTTCAAGTACAATTTCTATTCTGTTCACCACATGAGACAGTTACCCGTTTTTTTCAGTATGCAGTTAAGAGAGTTCAGTAGAAATGGTGGCAATACTCCAAGCAAGCGCACACATCAAACAAGATGCTATCGTCATCCTTTTGAGAAACAGAATGTGCATTAGAAGAACTAACTGTGGTTACCGGAAATGTAAGGATAATCCAGTGCAGACAGGGAAATATCACTCAAAGTGGAGTAGAGCTGCTTAACTCCCTTGCACCAAGAAGCATAGTACCCCTGTATAATTTCCAACACTTTCTACTCTAAGATTAATGTCAGTAATATTGCAGTGTCAAGATATCCTGCTTTATTTTGGTGTGAATAACTATTGTTCAACCATTTTTTGCATCTCCTTTTCCAAAATTAGTTTCTATGGAAAATCACCTAACAAACCCTAGATTTTGACCCTGGTTTCCAAAACTTTTTGAATAGTGGTGCAGTAGCTTCATGCTCCTTTCTCTAAGGATTTCTCTTGTTTTTCAAAATCTACCTCCATTTTTTTTCTTTTTCTTAGCAGTAAAGTATATGACCCTGCCTCAAAAGATGGCTTTTTGTCATGCCCTGAACAATCTGAAAAGCTGCAGGATCTTGAACTGGTTTCAAAATAGTCTGTAAACTTAACCTTTCGTTGATTTCCCAAATGACCGATCTTTCAGTAATGAAGAATGAAATCAAGAATTAAACTGACACTGAAGTGCTGCAACATCCTTAGAGCCTCATGTGATGTTTAAAATAAAACCACTGGGAATAATAGACCAATTTTTTTTCTGGTAAACTGATGCAGCTTCCTGGAATTATACTTATGCTCAATAGAGCAAAACTCGTTTACAGCAGTAGTGAATTTGGCTCAAATATAAGTTGTACATATTATGTATGGTGTTTCTAAGATGCCCTGTGACACTTCAGGTAAAATGAGTTTAACCAGACCTTTCATAACAACTTTAAATGCATTTATGTCATCCCAGACATGCTTTATATTAATCAAGAGTACACCTGCTTTGCTTATTAAAGTGCAGCTTGTAGGCTAGATCCTCCAATAACCATGTATGATGAATTCCCATAAACTTCAGCTAGAGTTTCTTATACCCTGTGAAAAGAGACTACAACCCTGCATGTCTAATTTCAGCTTCAGATGCAGGTGCAAAGTTCTTTTGACATCAAAGGGCATGAGGAATGTTTTTGAGAACAGAATTTAGTTCTGTCATTCTGCTTTTTTAAAAAAAATAAAAATGTAAAATTAATTAGTGCCGCCTAATGTGTGAAAGTATAAAACTACAAACAAAATTCTTGTAGATTTGCACAGAAATTGTACTAGGGTCTAATAAGGAAATAGATGGTGTTTCCCTCCACTTCCAGTGGGCAAAGAGGTAGACTATTATTTCATTGTAGTTACAATTAAAAATAACATTATGCATTTATATGGTGCTCCATATGCATAACAAGATGCATTCCTTGCCCCCAAGAGCCTCCACTGTGAGAAAGAAAAAGGGAGAAAAGATCTTTGAAAGAGAGGTTATGGGAAGTTATCGATGTGGAGAAGGTAGGAAGTATTTCCAGGAGAGATGGATTTTAAAGAAGGATTTGGCGTAGAGAAGATGCTTTCTGAAGGAGAGATGTTCCACAGATTTTCTTCCTAAGCTTCGTGGATAAGGAAACAATAAGTGAAAATGTTAGAGATGAGACTCTTTGGTGGGGTAAGATGTGTCCATTGTCTATTAGATGTTTTACAGATTAAGTTACTTGTAGCTAAAGGTACTGGGTTTTAAGCAGTGGTAGTTCAGCAGCCTTGTTAAGTAGCCATCATGCCACTTAGATCTCTGGAAGGGGATGGGGCTTTTGAGTGTGAGGGGGAGGTAGGTTAAGTATTGATGGAAAGTGGACTCATGCTATCATAGACCCTACACTTTAGAGGGACATCAGTAGCCTGGGGTATTGGATGAGCAGAACTACGAGTTTCTTTTAGAACTGTTTGTACATGGGTGGATTTTGTCTCATCTAAAAATGGTTTGCCTGATGTTAAACTGCTCTGGAATCCCAGAAAGGAGATATGCAATGGGGCAGTCTCAGCTGCTGTTGTCATAAGTCCACTGAAGTCAGTCTTTTTTTTTTTTTAATGAGAATGCCAATGCAATTTAAAAGCATGTGTAAAGTTATAATACTCTGCATGTGTTAAACCAATCACTCCTCCACCCCAAGTTACATACACTTGGCATATGCAATGAATAAATATAATTTTGCTTTGCAAAATTCAGTAAGCTGTACTTCCTTGGCTCTTTTTCAGGCAAATGATTCCTGTAATTCAGAGGCTGAATGCAGCAGCACAGATTTTGAATTCATGTGGAAAATTACTCACCCTTTATTTTCGGCTTCCAAAAGAATCAAAATACCCTTGAAGAAGGAGAATGAAACATCAGCTTTAACTAGGGCTATGGAATCTGTGGAAAACCTTAATGGCAAGCACGGTTTGTCTTCCCAATGAATTTTAAAATTGTATGGATGATTACTACACCACCTGCCTCCCCTCCAGACCTAAGCACAGTAACAAGGTGATACTATAGATACATAGAGTAGCCATTATGTATTCTACAAGAAACATAGGGACAATGTTCACACATCTCTACATGGGAAGAACATAAATCTAAATATGTGATGCTTACCTTTTTGTATATGTATGCACAATTATAGTATTTGAAGCCTGTAAAATACAGCAACAAAAGAGCAATAACAATACATGCACTGATATGTTGTAAGTAGATTGCTATTGAGGACTCAGATTGGTATGTTCTGCCAAGTTCCTTCTCGGAAAATATATGTTGATTGTGGAAGCTGCTAAAATTCACATGAAGTGGGGAATCAACCTTAAGTCTCTTACCTTTTAGGCATTCACAACTGAATCGCCCATCAATGCAAACTTCGAAAAAATCATCTCTCCAATCTGTGATTTTTTTTAATCTAATTCACTATGCACTTTTCTCTTTTTCTATGGTGTCATTTTTTTCACCTTGATGACACAGCCTGTTCATTTTTTAAATTACCTCCTTCCTTACTCATAGTTTTGTGTGTCAAAGACTTGCTAAAGCTTTAACCAAATACTTCAGAAACAGTAAAGAGGACAGCCCAGTTGGAGCATTTAGTGTTTCATACTATAATTAAGCAGCATTTGTTGTATAATCTTTGCTGAAGGGATTCTGCAGCAGTATTACTTGTAGCACCTCAGCCTTTACCAAAAAAAAAAAAAAAATCAAAAAAAAATCAGTGAATCTGGGGAAAATTAGGTTTTGAATGACATCAAACTGCAAAGGCAAAATCTGTCTTGGTCTCTTAGGTTTCATTTTTCTTCAGTGTGGGGATCAAGTGAAGCATGCCATGCAAAAGGTCATCATTAGATCTGAAGGACTGCACATTAGACTGAAGGATGGTACATTTCTGTTGCTTGCATGGTATTTACTTTGACTGACATTCTGTTTCAGTCATGGCCTCTTGTAGACTAGAATCATAAGGATTCTCACAGAGCACTTGGAGAGACTGAAATACCACTGGAAATGCACAGCAAATGGATCCAGAGCGTCTGCTGTACAAAAGAGCCACCTTTCAATTTCCTGCTTGAATAAAGCTCATGGTGGGAAGGAAAACACAGCAGAAACATACCACACAGGCCAGTTCAAAAGTCCTTGAAAAGGCAAGCCACATGCTAGCTTCAGTTAGAGGTTCTGTGGGGGTAAGGATTGCAGTACTGGTTTAATTAGTGGTGATCAAGTTTTGTCCAACATAGAAAAAAATTCACAACTAGAACTAAATGGAAGGGGCCAGCTCCTCAGCTCACGCAAATCTGCCTGACTCCATTGAAGACAGAGCACCAACTGTGCTCCATTTGCACCAGCCAAGGATCTGACCTGGGAAAAGGATGACACCTGATACCAGAAAGTAGTTGTGTCATGCTGCCTGTTATGGGGAGCATAGGCTGGCACAGTGATTAAAGAAAGTTAATGCAGCAATCACCAGACTGCTCAGCCATGCAGCCTCACAGCACCTGAGAGAATAAAGAGCTGATATGCAGAAGGGTGGGGTCGCTGCCAGAGGAGCAACCTGGTGAGAAGCTAATCAGATCTACAGGGTGGAGAAGCCTACACAACCGAGGAAGGAATTCAGAGCACAGCAGGAGGATTTGATGAGGCTTTGATTCAGCCTGCCTGGTTTATAGGGCCCTGACCTGGAACCCAGAGAAGTTTGTGGGCCTGGGTTCCCCTACTGCTACCTCAGATTTAAAAAACCAAGGGTTTTTAGATTCCCTGAGGACCAGGATGATCTAACCCTGCCAAGTATAAAGGGAAACCTGTATACCCCAGTGGGACTGCAACTAAAACGCTTTCTAGCCCAAATAGGACTTCCATAAGACTTCAGGCAAGAGGAGATGACTCTCTGCCCTGTGACACTGGACTCTGTGCAGCAGTGCTCCATCTAAACAGAAGGGGGTCCTGTTGCATTAGTACACCAACTCACACTACCCCACCAAAAAGGCATGGAAGAAAAAGGGTTTGGTTAATATGGAAGACATGACTTGCACCCTGCGACGGGATGACTAGTACTGCTCTAGCTAAACTTTTGAACAGTTTAAGGCTAGATGCATCCCCCAGACTTTCTTTTTCTATAATCATTTTCTATTTTTAAAAAACTGAGTTTTAGTACAGGTGATTTTAAATGAAGAATTTCACACAGACTGTCCTGGAGCCACAGTAAAAGAGATAATGAAGGAAGGGTGTCTGAAAATTGCTGAGCTCGGGTTAAAAATGACATGGCCCAAGGAGCTCTCTCTCATAGGATGTCATCTTCAGGGCTGTGATCCTAATGGTGCAAAGGAAACAGCTGCTCCTAAGGATAAAGTACAAATGTTTGTAGCCTGGAACACATATCTAAGGAGGTAAACTACCTCAAGTTCATTGGTGGCCAAATAACTGAAGGGAAAAACGTTAGTGTAGATATACCCTTAAAAATGGCCACAAATGACACCACTGTTGAGAGGCAGAAATTGATATTAATCAAAGTTCCTGTCTATTTGTGGGAAATGAAAGCTTCCATGGAATTTCAGAATTTTGCCAATTGGTGGTTTTAAATGCAACGAGCCATAAGATATTAAGCAGGTCTTCACTGTGACTTCAAGGAGGTGGGCAGTTCTGCTTTATGAACTGGTGCATCAATATTTTAAACACTCTTTTAAAATAAAATTCATTGTTTTTGATATAAGATTTAATTTGGTGGAATTTTCCATTTGATACATCCTTATCAAGAGAGGTAATAAAGTAGCTTCATGAATATGCTGCATGGATACTGGGTTTAATTCTGTTCAGTAAAATCTAAACAATATGTGAGTAAAGGGAATCATCTGAAAAAGAAGACAGTGGTTCATGTAAGAATAGCTAACCCTGGATTACATTTCAAGGATATAGCATAATTGAAAAACAAAGGAAATCTATATAGCTTCCTCTTATTTCCCTGAGAATAAATGAAGCATATTTACTAATCAATTTCAATAACTGAAAGCATCATGTGTAACTGTGTTTACTGCTGAAGGCAATAGTTACCCTAATAAAACTACCCTGTAGAAATTTAATTGCCTATTTTCCTCACAGCAGGGTGCTTCCCATGACTAAGTGATTTATATTAAATATAGGGCAGGTAACAATACGAAAGGCTGATTTAATGATTCTAAAGTAATTATAAAACATCAAAATTCCTGGAATAAAAGCTCTGGAAAACAGAATTTGTCACATTTTTTCTTGCATAGTTGATATATTTTTTCACATTTTAAATAGTGTCATCTTCAGAGACTAATGTATGAACTTATTTTAAAAGTATTTTAATTCTGTTTTTGAAGAAGAGATCCCCCAAGCACAGATTTACAGCCAAAATATGCCATGACTTGCACTTCTGGATCATATAATTTTTAACATCAGTTTCTGAAGATTTTTTCGTCTAAAGCAGATGTTTTAGTTTGTTTAATATCATTACCCACCACCAAAAGAGAAGCATCCCCACAACAGACAGCTGGCAGTATGTGTCATATACCAGCAGGGTCAAACTCATAGAACTCCCATTCACTGTCCTATCCTTCTTTAGGGTCACACTAGGATAACGAAGGGATTAAAGGAACCCTCATGAACCAAAGATTCATCTCTTCCTGTACTGGCTTCAATAGAATGTGTTCTCTAAGCCCAACAGTTATTATCGTGTAGGTTCTTTTATGTCTCCTCCCCCTGGTCTCTTCAGAGTCCTGTTTACCATGCATATGTAAACTGAGGTAAATGCATTCCTTTGTTTAGGATTGGCCTGTTTAACAACATTTGGCTAGGCAGGGCTTTCTGGCTGTGACCAGACAACAAGTGTGAAAAGTCGGGATAGGGCGTGGGGGGCAATAGGAGCCTATATAAGAAAAAGACCCAAAAAATAGGACTTTCCCTGTAAAATTGGGACATCTGGTGTCACTAGGTTGTGAACATGTGCTAATAACAACAAACGGGGAATTCATACATTTACATAGAATATTGTCACATACATTTCAAAATATTACTGACCAATCAGTTATTAGTTTTCAAATGGTACCTCATAAAGCATATTTTGTATAAAGATAATTACAGTGGTATGTATTATGTGAATACAGAGCTGCTTTTCGTCACACAAGTTCATTGCATTGTTGTACTTCAATAATAGTCAGAGAGAGATTACAAGGGCATGGATAATTGAGGCCTGTTCATCATCCAACAGGGTAGGATGGAGTCTTCTAGCCAATTAGAAATGGTATAAAGTGTTACCCATGAGTGCTGCCATGTGAGAGGTTAGTATGGGTGCATGGGGAATCCAGGAGCAGTGCTAAACTACAGACTCAATTATCCCATTGTTGGGTGTACACCTTCAACCAAAGGAGACTTCACCGTAACTGTATATTGTTCAGTACTTTCCTTTGCCAACTAGCATAACCTGTTCGATTTAGCTTCAGCCAGTTGTCCTTCATCCTTTAACTGATCTCGTCCAAGTGGTGGGATAGCTTGTTGGTAGTGATATGGTCATGGGAGGTAAAGGATAATTTTGATTCTTTTCTTGGTGCACTGAGTATCAACTCTAAACACAATGGGACAGATCATCAGTGATTTTAAACTGGTGTAGCTTTGCTGGTGGAGCTAGGCTGACATACATCAGCTGGAAATATGGCACAGGCTTTATATCCCAAGATCCAACTTAAACAATGCAGGATGTCATTTTATATACAGCAATGCATACTTTTCTCTTAATTTTCACCTACCTTCCCCATTCCTTCCCAAACGTAATACAAATATCTTGTTCCCTGACACAATTCTATTAAATACGAAACCTTTCAAAGAATACAGTAACATCCTAATACCATTCTATCAGAATTAATTTGTCAGTCTTTAATTGCAACAGCCTTTTAGAGAGGTTCCAGATTAGTACATTATGAACAGGTTTTTAAATTGCGTTGTGAGTTTTTTTAATGATAAAAGTTATTTTTAAAAAGCCTTCAAACTTTGTGCAAATCTGAGGATTTATTTCCATAGGAAGCTGGCATATAGTGATAGTTTAACTAAATGTAACCTCCGGGGAGTGAATCAATTAATGCAGAATCCTAATATTTGACATAATATTTTGGAGGTCACCCAGTTGATGTACATTTATGACCTACAAATACCAATGTGCACTAAAAAGTTTCAGAATAATTCTAACACTAATTCTAAAATCTATATTATGTTCCAAAACCTTTACATAACTGCACAGGTCAGCCAATCTGTGACCAGCTGTCAACCTGTAACATACTTTTTCTTAGGAAAATATCTTATTTGTGATGGATTTAGTCATTTCTTATCCATATTCACTCCGACTTGTGATACGATAGGAAGAAAAAGGAAGTACAACTATGAGAAGAAAATGTTATGGAGGATTTTTGTTACCAAAGATCCCTTTCATAATACAAAGTCAAGTGACTTGTATGGGATTACAAGGTTTTGGATCTTGATGTTCCTGATCATAACTCCTAAAAAATCCTGTTACTAACAAGATTGCATTGGTTTTCCTGTGTTTATAATTAATTGCCCATTTTCTCTTGTTCTTTAATGATCCAGTTCTGCCATACTGACTCTTGTTCAGTAATATCTTTATCAGCAAACAGTCCCATTATGCTAGATGGTACTGCAGGGCACAGCCCTGAGTAAGGCATGTTGTATAAGCTGCATCGCCCATCCTAGTAGCAGTTCCAGGCATCCCTGTGACAAACTGGTTGGTTGGGAATTTTTTTACAAAATGTTTTTTTGTCAGAAGATTCCAATTTGAAACAAATTTGCTGTGGAAATGTATTGGTTTCAATGGAAATGTCTCAGGAGGGAATTGAAAGAGAGAGACTCCAGAATAGCCAGTAGCCTAGTGATTAGGGCATTCACCAAGGATGTAGGGGAACCAGGTTTAAGGGTGCAGAGACCAGAATCTGAGCCTTTCACATCCCAGTGAGTAGCCCAACCACTGCGATGTTCGCTGTTCTGAGGTGAGCATATGGGAGTCTCATGCACTCATTTTTTCTCACACACAAAAAATGTGAAAGGTCTCATTTTTCATTCCACACTGGAACAAAAAAAATTAGTTTTTGTTTCAACATATTTGAAATGAATTTTAAGTTGTTTCAATTTTTTTAAAAAATATTTAATTAAGAAATGCACTTTGATTTTATTTTTAAAAACTCAAATAAAAAAAAAATTAAAATTTCAGTTTGGGTTGAATGAAATGTTTTGTTTGATCCAAAAATATTTTCTTTCTGACTAAAATGCAAATTTTTATCTTTTTGGAACAGCAACTGAACTAAAAAAGAAATCAGTTATTTTCACAGATCTTGATATGAGTTCCTTTGAGGAAATGCCTGCAGATCAATGTCTTGCTTCAAATGTGGTGATATTTAGGAAATAATTAAGGAGGAATGATTCTAGTGATTAATAAGTATTATATACAAAAATCAAAATTTCCTTTTTTTAGTACAACTTCAAATATGGTGATATTATAGACTCAAAAACTAATATGTACCTTGACAAAGCACCAATAAAGCAATCTCCTATGCCTGCTTGCCACCTAAAAACAAAAAAGAGTTTTAAATGATAACTGAAGGAAACTCTGTTGAAGGACATGTTCTCCCAGGAGAATGTTACACATGTTATACTGGCGCTATGGGAGAAAGTGTCAGTAGCCAAGATGCTTCTGCTATGTAATTTGATGAGGTAATTGTTTTTTTCCCCCTAAATTAAGTCTTTACTATGAAATCTAAGTATATAGAACAGTTTACAGAATCTGTTCATACATGTCCTCAGACAAGATGGGTGAGGTAGTCCAATGAAAGATATTACCTCACCCATCTTGTGTCTCTAATCTCCTGGGTCCAACATGGCTACACCACCATTGCAAACAGCATAGATGGCTTATCAGATGGTTAATGGTGGTCTTTACCACCTGTTTTCACTGCTATAATATCCAATAAATACATACATTTTAATCTAATCTGTACAGGAGCTGACTATTATATTGGGAAGATATTGTCTGGTGCTTTCAAAGGGAATTGCAAGAAAATATTCATTTGCAAGGAAACAAGTGATGGAGTGGTATGTGTAACAGATTTTTGGCTAGTCATGGACACAGTGTTACAGTCTATGGACATGCTAAATGTACAAATGGCTAAGGATAACAGATACTGGCACAACATTATTTATGGACATGGAAGAGCTAGAAAAAGGAGCATATTTAAGCCAACTCCTGAATGCTGAAGTCAAGGTCTGGTCATCACTCATTTTGCCTGTTCCTGCAGTACTTATCAATTCATTTTCCCATTGTCAATGGGCTCCCAGCTACCACACTGCAAAATAAGAACCCAGAGAGTGCATTAGGCAGATTCAATAGATAATTGCCTATGAAAAGATAAAAACTGAAGGACTGGGCACATAAGTGACTTTTAGTGATAGTAGTTCTTCACCCATGCACAGGTCTAGAACAATTTTTGTACTTTAAGAGTAATTAAGAATCCAACCACCTTGCCACATACCAGCATCAAATAACTTCATTTTTCAAAAGTAAATAAAAAAAATCAGTATTTTACATGAATTACAAGTTGATTCTTGTTGCAGATTAACTCTTGCTAGAACCAGTTTCTCTCTCTATCAATAGCAGAAGAATCAGAAGTTTCAATAAAATTATATACCGTGTTCTAAAGTTATACTAAACTTATGACAACACGAATGGTTTGAAATACAAAATAGATGAGTAAATTATGAAATAAAAAGCTCTCATGTAAAATACATGGGTTCTTAGTCATATTTTGAATCTCCCTCCTTGTGCAGCTGTCCTTTTATTCTGTAATGAGCACTTTTGTATGGAACTGCCTCCAAAAAATTGTCTACCATGCAGTAAAACATGTAGGTTAAATTAGTACTTCTGAAACCATGTGGAATTTACTACCTGTCAATACCTTTATTCTCTGCTCCCTCTAGCTAGAAATGAAGTTGTAAAAGGGAGTTTTCTTCCATTATGGCATGTTTGACAGCAGGCAGTATTGATGGCTCACAGAGAAAACTATAATAAATGTAAAGTACATTTTTATGATTTAACTTAATCTGCTCTGTCTAAAATGTCTGCATCTGACAGTGGTAAAATATTACATGAAAACAACTTAAAAATCCTTTTGAGGTCATCTATTTCAACAGTCTGCATGAGTATTCCCTGTCAACCAGTGGTGGGCTGCCAGACAGTTTGTTTACCTTTGCACAGCTGCCCGCAGCTCCCAGTGCCCACAGTTTGCCATTCCAGACCAATGGGAGCTCCAAGAAGTGGCGGCCAGCATGTCTCTGTGGCCTGTGCCACCTTCCTACCGGCCGCGGGTTGCCTACCACTGGTCTAGATTATCCTCTATCCTGCTCCCTGCATCTGTTTAAGATCATCTTTGATGACAATGTTTGTCCCTGTTAACCACTTCCCTTAGTAATTCATGTAATTGCCTGTGTGGCCCAATACTACATCTATACAACTCGCTTGCAAAATTCCCACATACTTTAATGTTGCTGAATCAGGCTCCAACAACCTTTACTCCTTAAATCTGTTTCCTAATAGCTAACTTAACTGTTCCTTAAGTAATAGCCTCTATTTCTGTGGTTTCATCTAAAAGGCCCCTGCACAATAGACTGCTTGGTTCTCAATTTATGTGCCTCTGCAGGATAACTGTCTGAATTGATTGGTATACAAGTTACTATAGAAAATAAAGTTGTATTGTAGCAGCCATTGTAAACATGCCCTTCCGCTCTTATATTCCTACGTCTGAGGCATTTGTAAGTAGTTATATTACCCTTTATTTCCTTTCCTTCAAGCAGTAAATACTATATTAAATTGCCTTAATCTCTCCTCATATGTCATACCTTCTAATCCTATAGTTTCCCTTATTGCCTCTCTTTGGATTTTTTTCCATAGTTTATAGAAGTTTTTTGTGTACAGAGAATATCAAAATTGTACAGAGGATTCCAGGTTCAGTTATATTATTAGTAGATGCACAAGTGGTACAATAAAGATGGAAAAAAGTTCAAAATGCAAAATATAAAATTGACCGATAGAACAGATGTACCCTTTGATGCTCTTGACTTTTATATCTACACTTCAAAAATCACCCTGCAGCAGCAAGTCTCAGAGCCCAAGTCAACTGACGTGGGCTTGTGTGTCTGTGCTATGGGAGTAAAATAACAGTGTAGCTGTTCCTGCTGGGGCTGGAGCCCAGGCTCTGAGACCTACTCCCCTTGCTTGGTTTCAGAGCCAGGGCTCCAGTCTAAACAGGAACAGCTACACTGATATTTTGAGCCCTGCGAGCCCAAATCAGTTTTCCCAGGCTTATTTAAAAGAGCATTTTTCCTATTAATCCTCTGAGCTACTTTGGTGAAGTGGCCCATTTGGGTCAGGGTGAGCTAGAATTGCTCCTACATTTGAGACTGGTGTCAGTCAATCATTCTTCATTCAGAAAGATGTTGAACTCTCGCGTAGCATTACCATGGTTGAGATAGAAGAACGATAACACTTTGATACACTTGGCTTAAGTATCCAGGTCAATAGATACCGATGGCTGCCATATCTTGGCTCAGGTTGTCCTCAATATTTTTGAAGTCTCAGTTTCCTGAAGTAGGCAGATGTCATCTGCATACAAAATTGTCTTGAAATTACTGGAGCCAGATCATTTGTAAAACAAGAGCAGATCCCTGAAGGAGTCCTCCATATGATCCATTTATTTCCTATCATTGCTTTGAATTGTCTGTTTCAAAGCATTTCCATGGCCATAACAACCCACTGAGGTAACATATTTGACATCTTGACCAGTGGGCCAGATGGTATCATATGCTGCTGTCAAGTCAAGATGCACAGCCCTTGTCTTCTCCTTGTGTTGGAAACCATTTCTGTATAGGTGCTAAGAGTGAGAGCTTAGTCACAAGTGCTCCTGTTAGGTTTGAAACTACCCTGGTCATAACTGAGAGCCTGCTCTATGGTGGGCATGATTCTTTGCAGAATTAAATGACTCCAGAAATCCATAAGCCCACCTCAGAAGTGATATCATTTGGTAGCTAGGAGGAAAGTCCATAGTGTAGACATAGCCTTACTGTCTAGCAGAATTATGTATTTAAGCTCCAAGGCTCATTATCTGAAAGTGATGTGCAGGTCTCCTTTGAGGATGAGGACTGATAGGTCAGACAGAGTGATTGTGAAAAGTGTACCCCTACAATGATGTGTTTTGTTTGTTTTTTTTTTATCATTTTTCAGTTCTTGTCTTTTCTATCACCTTACTCCAGTCCTGTTCTTCGCATCTAACCAATTACAGTCTCCACTCCTCAGGTTTCTCACACCTGTCCCAGTCTCCCTACCCAGATAGTCCCAATCTCCCATGCAGCTACTTGTCAGAGTTCTACATACACCCTACTGATTCCCAGACATAACCTTGTTTCTCTATCTTGCTTCCAAGGGTCCTTTCCCAACTGGTTTCAATCTCTACTGACCATGTGTGGTTTTTTTCCCCCAAAGGCTTATAACTTGGCCAAATTTGAGCCAATTTTTACCAGGACAGAAAAAGTCAAAGCCTGGCACAAAGGCCATTCCCACGCCAAACTTCAAGCACCTGCTAACAAAGAGAAAATGTTGACAGAACTTTCCTCTAACCTCAATCTTTGAAACAGCTGAACTATTTTGGCAGAAGTCTTCCAGAAAAATATAGCCTAAAGCAGAAACCCAACATGACATTCCCAGCCCAGTTAAAGTTTGGAAAAATGATAAGCCACTGCAAATGGAATCTTATAACAGAAAGTGTTGAGCAGCCTTAATTGATACTACCAACTCTGCCTAAAATACCCACCGTTAGAGCAGCCAGTATGGGATAGAATACAAAAGCAGTTTAGCAGACCACAGAAACACAGCAAAGCAGTTTTGGAAAGGAAGTAAAGGAAATGTTCAATTGATGCCAAAGGGCTAAATTCGGGAGTAGAGCTGAGTGAATTCTAGTGAAAACTAATCTATTGAATATTGAATTCAAACAAGTTATAAAATTAATTGACTATATTATTCAACCAATTTTATTCAATCAGTTCTTCCAGAGAGGCAGAATTTATATTACTGTCCTACACTAGATTCTTGCCACAACACTATGAATAACACACCCCTATTTTGGGAGAGAAAAATATCAAGAAATCTTTCATTGACCAAAGACATTCAGGACCTTGAATTTATCTCATTCAGAAACAAACCACACCTACGCCAGTACATTACCCCCTAATACCAAACTGGGACAATTGTTCAGTTTATTTGACCTAAATATGCTAGTTGCTGAATCACTATCACTTCTTGATGTAACTCAAGGGAGAACTCCCAGACAAGTACAAAGCTAGCCTGTCACTGGGCAACTGACCCTTTTCAGAGGCGATGGGGCCCAGCCTGCCTCTGACTCCTTCTGAAGATCCACCTGGGAGTAACTGATTGCTTCTATTTGAGTACCTGGACCTAATCAAAAGGTTACCTGAGCTCAGTTAGGGTAAGTTCCTAAGGGAATAACTACAGCTAGCAGGCCTCTAGTAAGGCCTGGCTGTGATGGTGCTGTTCCTGGTGGAATGCCACTGAGAGTGCCAAGTCAGGACAAATTGCTCCAAACTGGACATTTACAGTCCAAAGCTGGGGTTTCTCCACCCTAAAGGCAAACTAAACCAGCCAAACAGAAAAGACTTTGGTTTCGCCCCACTGGCTAAGTCACACAAGCAATTTCCTTAGACACTCCAGCTTCCCAGTATCACCACCAGCAGCTGCCTGTCCTGAGGATAAATGGTTATGAAAAACAATACCCCAATAAAAGAAAACGGTTCTCCCCAATTCCAAAGAATCAGGCCCCAGACCCAGGTCAATATACAAATCAAATCTTACCCACAAATCACACTGTCGCCAATCCTTTAGAATCTAAAATCTAAAGGTTTATTATACAAGGAAAAAGATACAGGTGAGGGTTTGAAATGGTTAAAAGAAATCAATTACATGCAGTAATGGAAAATCTCTTGCATCAATTGTAGAATAAACTGCAGGTTCAAATCAAAGTCTCTGGAATACAGCCCCTCCAGGGATGGGTCATCAGTCCTTTGGCCAGAATTCCTCCAGAGTAAGAATGACAGACTGAAGACAAAATGGAGGTCCATCTCCCAGGTTTATATAGACTTCCTCTTGTGGGAGGAGACCGCCTCCTTCTTGCTATTCAGAGTCCAGTTGTAAAATGGAGTTTCAGAGCCATGTGGTCAAGTTACATGACTCTCCAAGATTCAGTTCCTGACCAGCCAGGCCACATTCCTGGGGAAGCTCGGGTGTGGATGGGCATCTACAAAGTTCATTGTTAGCTTGATTGGAAGTTGATGGGCTATTAGGAAGGCTAGGCCAAGCTAGCAGTAACTTTGTCTGGGATTTCACCCAAAAGCAAGCATACGTTTGAAATACAGACACTATACAGCCAATATTCATAACTTTTGCTACAAAAAAAGATACACACATACAAATAGCATAATCATAATCAGCAGACCACACCCTGGTCGCAGACACCTTATATGCCCCCCTTTACATAAGATTTGGTGCCCCTTCAGGACCTTGCTTGCACCAATGATCTATATGATCCCAGATAATTTCAGTAATGTGACACTGGTACAAGTGAAGGGCTCTTCGAAACAATAGCAGGAAACCCAGCCTGTCAGGAACTATGTCCTTGCTGGACACAGCTGCAGCTGGCAGATCTCTATGGGCCTCTGGCTCTAGTGAAGGATTCTCCCCAAGAAACATCAAGAGGTCTCACTCTAGCGAAGGGACCTGAGTCAAGAGTACCCTACTCTTAAAGATCTTGGACTCAGGAGGGAGCAGATTAACTAAGACTGACTCAGTCTCCTAGCTAAGATGCTGGAGTGAAGGTTTACTTGTATTCTCATTGTTATTTCATTAATACATTAGACCTCTGAGAAGGGATATTGTTCTCTGTGTAAAGCCTGGTTGAACTTATTGAGAGCATACTAGGTGAAACTGAGGCAGGGAGCTAATGAAATGCCACTCCCAGCTGTGCTGTCTGGAGATCTTGCTCCATAACACGTGCTAACAATATATAGCCAGTAGAGTGAGCGCAGCCTTGGGGCTGTCAGTCTAGATGTCTGTTGTGTGACATTCCCTAGGGTACATTCAGACTATTGAACAGTCATGTCCTCTCAGTTCTCTAAACTGAGGTGCCTTTTTTACACTGCTTCGTTGTGAGAGCAACCACATCTGGCCTCCTCACACACAGCATGTAAATTACTTATAGAGTGCTCCAGCCACCCACCTTTGAATTACACTACAGAGTAACAGCAGCAAATTCCCAGTCACAGACTTTGCCCCAGAAGTGTGTGTGTGATACTGCCCAATCCTCTTTTGGACAACACAAGGTCATATAAAGTCTGTCCGTTTATTAATAGAAATTTATATGCACAAGTCCTGTTATCTCAAATGGAGTTTTCTAAACACTTCACATTGGTTTAGATAAAACAACAGAGCAAGTTTATCAACTACAGAAAGATAGATTTTAAGTGATTACAAGTAATGAGGTATACAAGTCAGAACTGGTTACAAAGCAATAAAAGGTAAAACACAATTAATAACTAACTTAACAAGTGAATTCAAAGCAAAGAGTCTCTCTCACCGCATGCTGTAGCAGTCTTACTGGCTGAATCTTTCAGTCAGGATCTCTCCCTAGTCCAGTGATTCCCAAACTTTAACAACTTGTGATTCCCTTTCACTAAAATGTCAAGTCTAGCAAGCCCCCTCCTAAAAATGAATATTTCCAGTGATTTTCTCCTTTATCTGAGTATAAATTATAAGAGCTGTGACCGTGTAAATATAAAATTTGTTTTTATGACATGCTTATTACACACTATTTATTATTAATTATTATTTATCATTACAGTATTTCTATTACATTATGAAAATAGCAGCACTCTTCCAAGATCTCAGTTTCGTAGCTTGTATCACTTTTAATAAGCCTATTATAAAACAAAGCTCCTATGTTTCATCAAGGAGTATGAGACGTGAAACAGCAGGAAAGTATTTAAGAAGTCAACTCAGAGTTCCTCCTACACAAGCATTCAGGTCTTGAGCAGTCCAGGCAAACAACACACATTATAATAAAGCTTAAGCTCGTTCTTCATAATCATTTTAAAAAAAACATACTAGCTGCCTATTTGATTTTAAAAACAGCAAAAAATATCCATCTCCCTTTCCATTTCTTGCAAGGAGTCTTGAAGTTTAAATCTCTGCAGTGTGATAGATATTCTTGCTTTGATCTGCTTAGCTCTTGAAAGTCCAGGGGCCTCGGACTCCTGGCCCCGTGCTGCCCAGGTCCCTACGGACAACTCTGTCTGGCATTAGGGATTTTTTTTTCCCCAAGAACCCCCTGTAACATTTTGAAAACCCCCAGAGGTTCCCGAACCCCAGTTTGGGAACTACTGCCCTAGTCTAGTGATGTTTCCTTTGTTTTTCAAGTGTTGTTAATGACATGAGTAGAGATCATTTGGGGCATATATATCTTTACATTTTTTTCCTCTCTTTTAAGAATAATCTCCAGCTGAGGTTCAGAGACAGAAGGTCTGGGATGGACCTCCAGGTACATTCCTTTGCCAAATGTAGATTTCTCACTCAGAACCTTTTTCTTGACAAAGAATGGCCACTTAACTAGGTGATAGTTCATTTGATTTTGTTGACCCCTGCCTGAAGCATCAGGTTGCCTTTATCTTTGAGGAACTGGTTTGTGCCTGCTTTCCTAACCTGGGAACATGGCTCAGTGATCTTATACAACAGAATCTTATAACTTTACATACAATGTTGCCACATGTATTTTACCAGAACAATAATGATCAGAATATTGAGTTTTCAAATGCTGTCTCACAAGGCACACTTTATATAAAATGTATCCTAGTCTTGTAAAAAGGATGAGCATAGGGATACAGACTGTCGCAGTCTATGAATGTGCAGAAGGAACTCTGGGCCTAAGGAACATGGGTCTGTCTTGTTTATGGTCGTGATTCATGTGAAAGGCACCTGTTTACCCAACAACCGTTCTTGATTGGTAATTCAGATTACATAACTGCTCTGGTTCTGGGTTGATTGGTTATTTTGTATACCTAACAGTTGTTAACAGTTCTTTGGAGCATAACATCAAGTAGAAAGGTCTAGATGTTGCTGCAGAGAAAAAGAGTGAGGATAGGTTCCAGGTAGGAAGTCCTGAAAGTCAATGCTCAGAAGAGAGCAGGGAGTGTTTAAAGAAGCACAGGATGGGCTGAAGGCAATGACTGAGCAGAGCCTAGGGCTAAAAAAGTGACAGAGATTCCTGTGGCACCTTAAAGACTAACAAAAGTATTGAAGCATAAGCTTTCATGGGCTAATACCCACTTCATGGGATGCACTCGACGAAGTGGGTATTAGCCTACAAAAGTTTATGCTTCAATACTTTTGTTAGTCTTTAAGGTGCCACAGGGCTCTTTGTCACTTCTGCAGACCAGACTAACACGGCTACCCCTCTGATTCTTGGGGTTAAAAAGTTAGGTCCAACTTGGAAGCTTGAAGGCAGAGAGGGGCTGTGCCCAGCATGAGCCAGGACATAAGTTTAGTTTACTAGGCCAGACCCCCAAAAGAGGCATTGTTATTGGAGAAAGCCTCTGTGGAGTTACTGAAAAGTCTGAGTGAAAGGGGAAACTGAGGTGAAGTACCTCAGAGCCACAGTTGGCCAACAGGGGACACTACAGAGCAGGACTTCCCTTCTTTGGGGCCAAATCCTGATGTTCATACTCTGTCTTTGTTACCCAGGGTTATCTGAACCCAAAGCTATGCTAACTAGACTCTATTTTCCGGGCAGTGTCAGGAAATAAATCAGTGGGAGACACAGCAACACTGTCTGATATACAAGAGCACTTCCACCCCAAAATCCTTCTTTTTATTAAGTAAAAAACACACATCAAAAATGCAATAGTTTAGAACATCGCAAAGTATAGTTACCCAAGATCTAATATGGTGTCAAGTGACTGCAGCAGGTTTCCAGTGACCAGCCTTTCTCCTAGCTACTGGGGAGTTTTATGTCTGTGACTCCCTTCTTGTAGAAAATCCAAACCTCTCCAACATATACCTTCTAACTAAACTCTTTATAGGTTTTCTTTGTACCAAGCACATAACTCATAATAGCTCCTAACACGCCAACAATCTCTCTAGGAACAGCAAACAATAATTCATTATTTTACTTATCACCAAAGCAACTTCAGCAAAAAAAGTTAGACACACATGCTCAGATCAAGGACAGCTATTCACACTCCCCTCTCCCCTCCCCACCTCACCTTCTCATGAATCTGTCCTTTCTGCCTGCCTAAACCAAGGCCAGATTTTTCCTGACTCTGTGGTTTTCTTGTTTCCAGCTTATGGTGGCTAAGTGCACAAGATGGCTGCAGGTTACATCAAATTCAGTTCTCTAATAACACATTTACTCAACACTCATGCCAAAAATAAATAAATAAACAAACTCAAGAGAATGGTTTGCCTAATTAAGGACTTCAGGAGTTGGTGTTAGGTTCTCTTCTCAGACTGTACTCAGTATTAAAGCTAGGCTAACTGACTAGTCATTCTTTTATTATAAATTATATAAATTTATACAGTACCCCAAAAACTGATCTTTACAGTGCACATAAAAACATGATTTGAGTTTCTTAAAGATAAGTACCACATTTATTTTCCTCCACTCTTCTTTGTGTGTTTGTGCATGTATATAGTTATATTTGTGTGGTGCTTCCAAAATAACTCAATTTTAAGGGCACATATAGACAGAAATTATGTGATAAATAAAACCCTTATTCTAAACAAACATACTTGGAAAAATCCAAGTTATTCATGCATTGTTCCTAAACAGAAAAAAGAGTAAAATCATCAAATAGATTCACCCAGGTCTAGTAGTTAGCATTACTCTTTATATTAGAATTCTTCTTGGCAGATAAAGAGACACTGATCTCTAAATAAAGAACTAGTAATTGCTTAGGTGTAAGTGATTATGACTTGATTACATTTGATATGTACGAGCTGAATAGAGTTATACATATCTGATGCTTTAAAAGAGCCAAATTCACAAAGTTGAGAACAATTATGAGTTGAATTAGCTGGGAGAATGAATTTGATAATTGGGAACTGCTTAATAACATTTTACTAACAACCCAAAATGCCACAATCCCACAGTTAAGAAAGAAAGCTATGTTAACTTAAAAAAAAAGGCATAGAGAAGAAGTGAAAGCATCTATTTTAATACAATAAAATAAATAAATAATCCACAATACATAATAAATGAGAGAGGGAAACTTGATGACAGTGAATATAAAATAGAGGCAAGGAAGTATAGAAAACTGATATGGGAAGCAAAGGGATAAAAGGAGACATAAAGATGACTAGCAGGGTTAAACAAAATGAAAATGAACTTTTTTTGCTATATCAATAAAAAGTAATCCTAACTGTGGTATTGGTCCACTAGTTTATGGGCATGCAGTAACAATGCAAAAAAGGCAGAAGTATTCAATAAATATTTCTGTTCTGTATTTGGTAGAAAAAAACTGATGATGTATTCATATGCTTTCTTTTACCAAAGGTCAGACAGTGAAAGGACCAAAAAAATGGACCCAGTTGTCCCTTCGGCCCTTGATATCTATGAATCATTCCTCCTTATATTTATGTAATTAAGTTAGTGACCATACTGTAATTAAATCAGCAACCTTAATGTAATTAAATAGTGATCATAATGTAATTAAATTCAACAAGAGGTAAATACCAGAGAAACTCACCAAAGTAGCATTTAACTTCAAAAAGAAGAACTACAAAAATGATGAAGCCAGTTAAATGGAAATTAAAAGGAAGATTCATAAAAATGAAATGTCTACAAGCACCATTGAAATGACTTTAAAATGACATAATAGAGGCTCAAATTAAGTGTACACACCAAGTAAAAAACAAAAACAAAAAAACAGTAATAGGACCAAAAAAGTGCCACTATGGCTAAACAGCGAAGTAAAAGAGGCAGTTAGCTGTCAGAAGGAAGCCTTTAAAAATTGAAACTAAGATCCCGCTGAAGAAAATAGAAAGGAGTTTAAACTCTGCCAAGTCAAATGTAAAAGTGTAACTAGGGAGGCCCAAAAAAAGAATTTGAAGACCAACTACTGAAAACTAGCAACATTTTTTTTTTTTAAGTAGATCAGAAGCAGGAAGTCGACAAAACAGTCTATGGGGCCACCTGATGCAGGAGCGGTGCCTTCTAAGGGGCAGCAATCTTGGGGCAGTGGTACGGTGCTCAGGGGTTTTGTTTGTTTGTTTGTTTTTTGTTTTGCTTGGGGTGGCAAAAACCTTAGAGCCAGCCCTGGCTGGGATGATCAAGGTGCTAAAGGAGCACTTAAGGAAGACAAGGCAATTGTGTAGATGCTAAATAAATTATTTGAATGGGTCTTCACTGAAGATTAACTAGAGAGGAGCATAAACACTGCCAAATTAAGTGTAAAAATGTAATAAGAAAAGCCAAAATGGAGTCTGAAGAACAGCTAGCCAGAAACTCAAAAGGTAATATTAAAATGTTTTTTAAATACGTCAGAAGCAGGAAGCCTGCTAAACAACCAGTGGGGCCCCTGGATGATAGAGATACAAAAGGAGCACTTAAAGATGATAAAGTCATTGCGGAGAAACTAAATGAATTCTTTGCTTTGGTCTTCACAGCTGAGGACATTAGGGAGATTCCCAAACCTAAGCCGTCTTTTGTAGGTGACAAAACTGAGGAATTGTCACAGATTGAAGTGTCACTAGAGGAGGTTTTGGAACTAATTGATAAACTTTACTGTAACAAGTCACTGGGTACCAGACGGCATTCACTCAAGAGTTCTGAAAGAACTCAAATATGAAATTGCGGAACTATTCACTGTGGTTTGTAACCTGTCCTTTAAATCGGCTTCTGTACCCAATGACTGGAAGATAGCTAATGTAATGCCAATATTTAAAAAGGGCTCTAGAGGTGATCCTGGCAGTTACAGACCGGTAAGTCTAATGTCTGTACTGGTAAATTAGTTGAAACAACAGTAAAGAATAAAATTGTCAGGCACATAGAAGAACATAAATTGTTGGGCAAAAGTCAACATGGTTTCTGTAAAGGGAAATCACGTCTTACTAATCTATTAGAGTTCTTTGAAGGGGTTAACAAACATGTGGACAAGGGGAATCCAGTGGACATAGTGTACTTAGATTTCCAGAAAGCCTTTGACAAGGTCCCCCACCAAAGGCTCTTACGTAAATTAAGTTGCCATGGGATAAGAGGGAAGATCTTTTCAAGGATTGAGAACTGGTTAAAAGACAGGGAACAAAGGATAGGAATAAATTTTCAGAATGCAGAGGTGTAACTAGTGGTGTTCCCCAAGAGTCAGTCCTAGGACCAATCCTATTCAACTTATTCATAAATGTTTTGGAGGAAGGGGTAAACAGTGAGGTGGCAAAGTTTGCAGATGATACTAAACTGCTCAAAATAGTTAAGACCAAAGCAGACTGTGAAGAACTTCAAAAAGATCTCACGAAACTAAATGATTGGGCAACAAAAGGGCAAATGAAATTTAATGTGGATAAATGTAAAGTAATGCACACTGGAAAAAATAACCCCAACAATACATACAATATGATGGGGGCTAATTTAGTTACAACTGCTCAGGAAAAAGATCTTGGAGTCATCGTGGATAGTTCTCTGAAGACATCCACGCAGTGTGCAGCAGCAGTCAAAAAAGCAAACAGGATGTTAGGAATCATTAAAAAAGGGATAGAGAAGAAGATGGAGAATATCTTATTGCACTTATACTAATCCATGGTGCACCCACATCTTGAATACTGTGTTCAAGTGTGGTCTCCTCATCTCAAAAAGAATATACTGGCATTAGAAAAGGTTCAGAGAAGGGCAACTAAAATGATTAGGGGTTTGGAACGGATCCCATATGAGGAGAGATTAAAGAGGCTAGAACTTCTTAGCTTGGAAAAGAAGAGACTAAGGGGAAATATGGTAGAGGTATATAAAATTATGAGTGGTGTGGAGAAAGTGAATAAGGAAAAGTTATTTACTTGTTCCCATAATAGAAGAACTAGGGACCACCCAATGAAATTAGTGGGCAGCAGGTGTAAAACAAATAAAAGGAAGTTCTTCTTCACACAGCGCACAGTCAACCTGTGGACTCCCTGCCTAAGGAGGCTGTGAAGGCTAGGACTATAACAGGGTTTAAAAGAGAACTGGATAAATTCATCAAGGTTAAGTCCATTAATGGCTATTAGCCAGGATGGGTAAGGAATGGTGTCCCTAGCCTCTGTTTGTCAGAGAGGGGTGATGAATGACAGGAGAGAGATCACTTGATCATTACCTGTTAAGTTTACTCACTCCAGGGCACCTGGCATTGGCCACTGTCTGTAGACAGGATACTGGGCTAGATGGACCTTTGGTCTGATGCAGTACAGCCTTTCTTATATTCTTATGTTCTTATTATATGAGAAAAATTCGCAACCCTGAGCAATTTTTTTTAGGTGACAAATCTGAAGTATCAGTAGAGGACGTTTAGGAACAAACTGAAAATTAAAGAGTAATAAGTCACCAGGACCAGCTGGTATTCACCTGAGAGCTCTGAAAGAACTCAAATACAAAATTGCAGAACTACTAACTGAGGTATGTAACCGATCACTTAAATTAGCCTGTGTATCAGATGATTGGAGGATAGCTAATGTAATGCTGTTTAAAAAAAAATGTTTCCAGAGGCAGTCCTGGCAATTGCAGGCTTATAAGTCCAACTTCAGTACAAGGCAAATTGGTTGAAACTATAGTAAATAACAGAATTATCAGACATATAGATGAACACAATATGTTGGGGAAAAGTCAATTCTGCTTTCCTAAAGGGAAACCATGCCTCACCAATCTATTAGAACTCTTTGAGGGTGTCAATAAGTATGTGGGTGATCCTGTTGATTTAGTGTACTTTGATTTTCAGAAAGCCTTTGACAGGATCCCTCACCAAAGCCTCGTAAGCAAAGTGAGCAGTCATGAGATAAGTAGGAAGGTCCTCTTGTGGCTCACTAATGATTTAGAAGAAGGAAACAAAGGGTAGGAATAAATGGTCAGTTTTCAAAATGGAAAAAAGTAAATAGCAGGGTCCTTTAAGGTTCTGTATTGGAACCTGAATTGTTCAACACATTCATAAATTATCAGGAAAAAGGGGGTATGAATAGTCAGATTGGCAACAGTTGCAGATGCTCCAAAATTACTCAAGATAATTAACACCAAAGCTGACTGCAAAGTGTTACAAAGGGATCTCACAAAAGTGGGTGAGTGGGCCACAAAATGGCAGATGAAATTCAACATTGATAATTACAAAGTAATGCACATTGGAAAAAGATAATCCGAACTACGGTATCCGAATACTACAGATTTTGGATACTACAGTATCCGAATACTGCGTGCACGTCTGGTCATCCCATCACAAAAAGCCATATATTAGAACTGGAAAAGATACAAGGAAGGGCAACAAAAATGATTAGGGGTATGGAACGCTTTTCCATAACAAGAACCAGGGTCACCCAATTAAATTAATAGGTAGCAAGTTTAGAACAAACATAAAGGCATTCTTCACACAACACACAGTTGACCTGTGGAACTCATTGCCCAGTGATGTTATAAGGGGCAAAGATATAATTGGGTTAAAAAAATAATTTGATAAATTCATGGAGATCTGCCAATGTCTATTAGCCAGGATGGTCAGGGATGCAACCACATGCTCTGGATGTCCCTAAACCTCTGATTGCAAGAAGCTAGGGCTGGATGACAGGGGATGGTTCACTCAATAATTGCCCTTCTCTGTTCATTCCCTTAGTGGCCAGTGCCAAATGCTTCAGTCTGCAGGCAGGATACAGAACTAGATGCACCATTGGTCTGACCCAGTATGGCCATTTTGTTCTTTATCTTCTTCAAAGATTTAAGATTACTGGTCGAGTATTTGTGTACTGTCTTGTTGTTTGTTTTGACGCTCCTCATTTAACTGTGAAATAATAATCCTTTTATATCTTTCCTCTCAGTTTTTATGATGAAATTGCATGTATTGATTTTTTAAACTTTATTTGTTGTTTGCTTACATTGGCTGTGTTAAAATGTGCTACTAAAATTAAACCTTATCTTCTTTAATGCTCATATTTTGTTTCATTTAGTTTATCTGACCCCCTAATTTTGTTACTATAAGTTTCATTGCTTACCTGACAGCCTATTTTGTTCTCTTTTCCCTCTTCTTTTTCCTGTATATGATTCAGTGTTATGTTTCTGTTTTTATCTAACCTTCCATTTACTCCCATAAGTCTCAGGTCATCTTTTCCCACTGTACACTCTTAGTGAAATTGTTTTTCTTTCTTCCACACAGCACCGGGGTTGCATGTCCCACTTCCCAGATCCTTTCACCTCCATTTATGTGGCAAAATGGAACTGCCAGAGGGTCAAAATTGGCCCCTAATTTGTGCCATTAAAATATAAATTATAGCAGAGCTAAATAATCATAAAGGATTATTGACAAAGGAGGAAAGATGTGTTGCATTGAGGTTTCTTTGCTTTTTTGCATTTAAATTTGATATCCTGATGTTAAACTACTACTACTATCATTTATGATAAATTGCTACAAGATTCCCAATAATTTGTACCACATGGTTATTTCCTTCCAATTGATCAATAATAAATCCAAATGTGTGTCTTCACGGTCTCATTTCCACTCATTGAAACAGGAAATTATAATCAGTACTTTTAAAAATGTGAAACGTTTGCAATAAAGCACAGTTAATCAAAACAGAAAGCTGAGTAAAATCTCCTGTGAATAGCATCAGCTCCTATGACTTGTCAGTATTAATAAGTTTTACCAATACTTTGTTGTTTTCTTCCTGACCTGCTGATCCATAACCCTGGCTATGATTTCTTCGTTATTGCTCCTTTTTTAAAATCTAATCCATAGTTTCAATATTACTATTACCATCATGATCCACCTGGATCTAAATCAGTATATATATACATACTGTACTTTTTCAGTATAGAGTATAACCTACTCCTTCCTAAGCTTCTCTCTCATATGTAAAATATATATTTTCCAGTATTTATATTCTGATCATGAGACTTATCTCACTATGTTTCTGTAATGCCTATGAAATCATATTTTGTTATTATAGCCACATTTCAAGCTATTTTTCTTTATAACTATGCTACTACTAGCATTTGCATATGGACACTTAAAGCTTTCTTTAGAAGTCAGTATTTTATGAAATGTGCTTACTAGCTACAACCTTCATTGTAAAATGTGCACCTAGTAAATGAAGCTGTTTACAGACCACATGAGATGATGGTTCTGTAATCAGTGGAACAAGTCTGGAAAATGAACACTCACTTTCCTACAGTAAGGTATCCTCTATCGTTAGCTGTTTCGAGCCAATCTACTTCATTCTTCATAGACAGATCCCTCATCACTGAGCTTGTGTAGTCCCCCTGCATCCATCCCTGTCCCTTGCACAATCGGACTCCTGGGTTCTGCTGCCTGGAAGGATCTTGGAACTGGGTTTTCCCCAGAAATCAATTTTAACACAGAAATGTGAGAATTCACATGGGACATAAGATTCTAAGAGTTAAGCTCATCCAATTATGGAACAAATATAACCTGTAGCCCACGTATCTGACTGAAACTAGCCAATGCAGCTCAAATTTCAGATACTGAATATCAATAATGGACTGTTCCAAGCTGTGAAGAATCTACACACAAAGAGTGGTACCAGATATTACTCAGGGTGAGAATAATGTATTGGGAATAAAGAATAAGTGCAAGAAAATTGCAAAGAACTGTACATTTTAAAAAAGAGGAAAAATGTGAGTTATTCACTTTAAATCACTCAGCTTAGATCTGTTATTTTATTTACCTTGATGTGCATCCTGTTTCTGAGATAGCAATAATACCCTGTGTTAAATAATCTGGAACTATGGATTAGCAATATACAGAAGTATTCTCACCTTGTTCTAGGCCCCCATGCTACACCAATCTGCTGCCGTCAAGCCTCCTGTTCTTCCTTGCTCTTGAGGAAGGTTTACCTATCCACCTCCAAAATAGCTCTTGATAAAAGGAGGGTTTCTAAGGTCACTTCTTCCACCTTTGGCATCTGAGTTGCAAGATGTAGATAAAAATGTATCAAGCATCAGAGAAGATTTTTCAGGGTATGATTAAAAACAAACAAAAAAACCTCCAGACAATTTGAAAAAAACTGTCCTTTAATTGTCAGTGTAAATTTTAAGAGCTAAACATCTCTTGATCTAATAGGTTTGTGTGTGTCTGACAGTGCCCAGTGTGTGTCCAAAGGTTTTAAAGTAAAGCAGTTAATCTTAGTTATGAAGGAAATGTAAGGCTGAAGTGGTTTGTACAAGTTGTTTGAATGTCCAAGAGCTCAAAATAGACATTTAGTCCTGTGATAGGCTAATTTAGGCAAAACGATTACAGGCTGAGGCAACCTGAGTGTTCTTGTTTAGATAACATAGTTAATCAATTAATTAGAATGAGCTCTAAGAATTGCTAACCAATTAAATGAAACCTCTCTGAGGTCATGCTCTGAAATGGAATATGGTCCCATATTAAACTGGATTCCAGACTATCAAAATGGTATAAAAACATAGCAGAGGGAGAACACAAACATCAACTTTTCTCCCCACCTCTACTACCACCCAAAAAAAGCATGTTATATTTTTAGATAATCTTGAGCCTGCATTTTACACTTGTCCTTGATTTACATCATCAGCTAAAGCTATACAATTATAGATGCAGTAGCTGCATTTAGGATATTTCAGCTAGAAATTCTGGGGAAGGGATATATTTTGATCTATCTGCTTTTCAGTAAGAACTAACAACTAGCTGGAGAGTATGCATAAAAATCCACTCTTGTAAACTGCCTTTGTTACAATTTGGTTTGTCTGTGACATTTATTTCTACAAGAGACCTAAGGAGTGTTCTTTGAATTGTCTTTGGGTCAAACTGTCATAATACCACATCTTGCTTTTCAATGAGATTATTTTTGTAGTCAAAACAAACATCAAGAAAGAAAATAGCATTAGATTTACTATACTATACATAAAAATATGTCCTTTCTATGGCATTCAAACAGTGATGCCAATTCTGCAAACAGATGACTCCAAGTGGGAATACTTACATGCATATGTGACTGTAAGATCAGGGGGTATATATAATATATATATATATACACACACACACACACACATATATATATATAATATTTAATTTAAGTAAGTTTTTATGGTGGATAAAAGATATATACACATGCAGAATCAAATCTCATGGAGGGCTCAATCCAGCTGACAATGGTTTTTAATTAGTCAGCATGATTCTAATCTCATATTCAATCCTTGTGTGTATCTCCTTCAATGTTTCATGTGGGCAATGACTGGAGGCTAATCTACACTGGCAACACTAAAGTGCTGCCGTGGTAGTGCTTTAATGTGGCTATTTGGTTGTGCTAGTGCTCTCTCCCAGCACCATAAAAAAAATTACCCCCGAGCGAGAAAGTCGCAGTGCTGTAAATTGCTAGTGTAAACAAGCCCTAAATATCTTCAGGAAACTGACATTACTTTTTTTTATTTTTAAGCTATGTTAATACCTACCTCTGTAAAGGAAGCTAACTAAATACAATATTCAAACACTTTCTATGCAGAACTGTCCACAGATGTTTATATGATTAATCCACACTAAGAAGGGCAGAGGTCCCAAAGGTACTTTCAGTAGAAATATAAAAACTGAAATTACATAGAATTCATGAAATGTGTGATTCTTTTTACTTGGTGTCAATTTACAATATGGAATACTTACTGTTAGCATAATAGTGCAAGGAAAGTCTCTTACAAGTGTTATAACTCTTTTCATTGGAAAAATATTAAAACAGACAGACATCCCCGTTGGATGGATATTTAGATGCCTAATTTTTTTTTTTTAGGGGAAAAATGTCGCTGCAAAGAAATGTTGCACTGTCATTCTTCAGAATGTAAAAACCATATTTAAAGTTATAACATGTATAGATCCTGATTTATAATTATTGGTCTAATAGTTAAATCTCCAGAATTCCCATTTCCATGATACCTTGTGATGTGAGTTTGGACTCATGCCCAAACTTGCAAATGTGAGTGCCTCGAATGTGCACATCTCATCTTTACATAGGCAACTTAAAAGAGCATTACCCCTTTATATCATACCACTTATTTAGGCACTGCAACAGGCATTTTGGTGGCTGCGTTTAGCGGCACACATCTGAAAATGGTGGCCAGTGGAAGTTGTAGATGTTCAGCCCCTCTAAAAGGTAGTGCATTAGCCTCTTTGTGCCTTCCTCTACCCATGTGTGAAATGAGATATTGTAATACTTCAGCCTGTCCTTTTGAGGGCTAGGAGGTTTTGGGTAATCAGTGCTGTGCAGTTAATCCTGCCCCACTACACCTGTGCAGGGTGTGGGAGTTAAGATGAAGGAAGCCAAACAGTGGAGGGCTGGCTAGACAGGAGCACAGAAGACTGACAAGCCAGAGGAGAGCACAATGCAGACACAAAGGCCTGTGACAGACTCTAAGTAGGAAGGTGTGGGAGTGGCTACTCAGGAAAGACCAGGGAGCAACCCAGAGGAGCCCAGGAGCCTCAGAGGGGAGAAACAGAAAGAACCCCAGTGAGAACAAAAGCTGAGCTCAGTGCGTGGGCAGAACAGTACTTGAATTAGAGAAGAGAAGATAGACTTCTTGGGAGGGGTCCAGTTTTAGACTGGGGCAAAGACTTTGTGTTTTGTTTCTGTTGAACTTGGTACCCCAAAGGTGGTTGACTTTTGCTAATGACTTAGCCAGAGAGTCAACTCATTGCACCCAAGTCACTGCACAGAACCCTTAAGTATGGAAGAGGATGAAGCAGAGGGGTTGCAACTCTAGATATCACCACAAGGAGGCACTCTGGGGTGCTGGTTCTGATAGGTATTAATAACTTCATATCTCCTAATAGCCTTCATACCTGAAAGTCTAAATTAGTTCCTGATTGTAAAGTCTTTTGAAATTCAAAGATAAAGAGGTCTCTATAAAATGCTTTGAGATCCATGTATAAAAACGTTAAATGTTTTTTAAATGCTAGGTGTTATTTTTAATATATTGTGATTACATAACAAAAACCAAATGTGAGTTCTTTTTGCCTTCAGTGTGGTATAGACATACTGCTCTCAGATATCTCAGTATATGTCCACAATTAGTAGAGTTACTACATATTTAAACTGGTGTAAATGAAAGCAAACCTGGCCTGGGCCTTTTCCAAATGTGCCCTGTTGCTTTACTACTGTGAAATTGGAGTGCCCTCGCATATCCATCCTGAACTGTATCTCTGAGGATGGAGATTAACCAGAAAGGCTGTGCTCAGTGTACTAGGTATATAAGGTATCTGTATTGCATGGAAAGCCATAAATAAAACACATTAGATTGTCTGAAGGCAAAGACTAATAAAACATGTCCAATTTTATTATTTAAACCTATCTCTTGATTTCTACCTGCCTCTGTATTTGTGTGTAATAGGGTGTGTGAGAGAGAATCAATCTCTGATGGATTGCACAATAATAATTGTAATCACATTTAAGATAGCAGGTATCATCATTTATCTTCTTCTGTTTGTGATAACATCCTCTAGTTTTTACTGGCCATTCAATGGTCTTACTATCCCACTGCCAATAGCTCACTTGGCCATTTCTAGAAAAAAAAATGGCATTTGCCCATTTCTAGGGGAGAAAAATCCCTTAAAATTTAACATATCTCTGTGAATAACTTGAAGGAGTACAAAAAAGGCAGTTCCTAGAAAGCCCCATTTGTCAGTCTTCTTTTCATCGATTGTTCTGGATTTTGGATCTGCAAAGAACAATCATTTAAAACTGAATTCATGGCTAATGCTCAGCTTCTGCATTTATGTAAGATGTTGGTGCTTTTCTTCAAAGAAACTCAGAATGGTAAAAATGATATGTAGTACCAAATCAGGGATGATCAAAGTCCAGCCTGCAGGCCAAATGTGGGAGATAGATTTAGCCTGCTCAGGCAGCAGGACTTGCTGAGGAACTCACTGTAGACTGCTAACCAGGTCTGGAGGGAGAGAGACATGGGTGATACTGCGAAGCTGGGAGCCTAGAGGGGGTGCCTTTGTTGGATTGCAGAGGGTGAACATGGCATAGAACCTCTTAAGCTTCTGCCAAAGACATGATTCATGGGACCCTAACAAGTTGCCACTGTTGCCCTTCCTTATTTTGAAGAGCCCTGGATTGATTAAAGTTCTCTAAAGAATAAGAAGCTAATCTTATCTTTTTGGTTATAAGTAAAGGAACTCTGCTGCCCCTAAGCCATATTCATGCATATCAAAAAACAAATACTTTGCAAGTTGAATGATGATTGCAAAATTAGCATATTAAGAACAAAGCAATAAGATTTTCCATATGGAATGAGAGTTTAAATGTGGAAACACATCATTACATTTGACAAGGATCATTATAAGCATACAGTTTAAGAATGTACTTGTGGGGTGAGAGACAGTTCAGTTATTTAAGAAATAAAAGGATATTGTGACAGGGAAAACAGATAGCAAAGCAATGGAACTGAAGAAACCTGTTTTATTAACAAGGAAATTTTCAAGTGACATTATTCAGATACTGCTGTACCCTTATATCTTAGAACCAGTTCACTCTTTAGCTAGGTGTTCACATGGTTATTAGGAAACCTTCACACATCCATAAAGCTTTTATCCCTTCTCTGCTAATATTTTGCAGCTATTGACATTCGAAAGGGCAGACAAGACAGGATGAAAACTGTCACTTTCTTTTCCTGCCTCCACATCTGCTTAGTCTTAAAATGGATTTCAAATACTCAGCAGGCTTAGAATCCCTTGAGTCAAAAAGTTCAGAAAAGGAAGATATTGGGGTTTTATGTCAAGTGCCAAAGGGAAAAAAAAGCAGTCTGCATTTTCAGCATGACGCATGGGGATTTAGACATGTACAGTATTGCCCATTAACATGGATTGAAGTAGCACACACAAATCCCCAATCAATATTTTCTTGCATGTCGGATAGAAGAGTTGAACACAGGCAATGTGAGTAGCTTTATTTTTCCATTAAAAAATCACCACACTTGGGTCCTGAAAAAATTTCTTTCCTTACTGTTGTGAAGGACAGCATTTATAATCTACCATCAGATATAAAATCAAGATCACTAAAAATCTCATCTCATTTTTTCTAGAGCAGAGCTCTTAACCCCTGTGTCCTGGCCAAACTGTAACTACCCTTACACTTTTGATTGGATACAGTACTTTTACCTCCATCTCTTCAATGTTCTGTAATGTTGCTATGGGCTATTAAACCAATGCTGTGTTTCACTCGATATTTAGCTGCATATTGTGTAACAGGATTACAAATTATGCCTGCCATACACAGACTGCAAGAAGATACCCCTCCCACACCTGTATAGCATCCGGCCATAATTTGTTTCATCATGGGCTCTGTGATGGCTGGGGGTCTAGAGGAAGAAGTCAGTGAGCACTGAGTGCAGGGGTCCTGGCATCAGAAGGGATGTGAGGGTGTTGTGGGAACATGGGATGATTCCACTCCACGTCAGTCCACTCTTGTTGGAGAGGTAATGCAAAGGCTGCTCCTTACCATCCTCTCCCCCAGCTACAGCCCATTCTCAAGGCATCTCTTTTCAGGCCTAGAGCTTCCTGACTTAGACGGAGCTCCTTCTCTTCTTCCCTTCTCAAGAGGGATCAGCTTCACAGAACTTAATAAGCACAATTCATAGGCAACACAAAGATGAAAAGCCTACTAAAAACATAGAATCACAGTACTATATATATATCACTGGCATAAGTAGACACCACTCCATTGACTTTACTAAAAGCAAGGGAAAGTCATTGGTAAATTTGGCCCAATTTATCCATTGTATAAAAATCGTCCCTTTGCATTAGCTTACCTTTGGTGAAGGTTCCTTTGTCCTTAACACAATGACAGTTTTTCCTTTGGAACGAAAATATGTGCTTAAAAAACCATAATCATCTTTGGGGAAGAAGAAGCAGCATAAATTGAAAGTGCGGGAAATAATTCATTGCAAACTAACCAGGCAAACCGCCCAAATAGCTTGTAAAGATTTTCAAAACCCAGGAAGTTCACCCATCCCCTAATAATAATGAATAGTATTCTAACTATGTCTCAATTCAAAGCCCATTGACGTTCATGTAAAGACTCCCCTTAACTTCAATGGACTTTTGGATACTTCCCTTAAAATGTGTGGTGTGGCTGAAAGTGGTGACTCAGGCCTACAACATGTCAGCTATATAAACTAACATGGGGGGAAAATGTGTCTGTTTTAATGATAATTTTCCATATTAACTGAAAGATGTGGCTTTTCAGATAACTCATTATCTATGCATCCAGCAGTCTAAACAGGATCAAATATTTCCTTTTCTTCTTTGCCTTATGTTTATGGTGTATACCAGCGGTTCTCAAACTTGTGAGAACCGCGATCCCTTTTTGGTTGTTCTGCTGCCGCGGCAGACCCTTGTATGTCCTCCGAAAAGCCGCCGAATGCGGAAGTAATGCATTCAGCGGCTTTTCAGCGGCGCTGAGAGCTTGCAACCCCCGCTTGGAGCGCTCAGACATTTGGTCTGACCCAATACAGCCATTCTAATGCTCTTATGGTCTTGAGAGTCTGTGGTTATTGGGCAGTTCGATCGGAGCCTGCTGTACAGGCTATCTGGCCAGAGTCAGTAGAGAGAGAACACACAGGCAGCCAACATCTGATCACAGGTTGAGATTAATTAGGGTAAAATATATTACAGGGATGTTGTAATTATCACAAATTAAATATTGTAAACCAAGGAAATTCAGAGTTAAGATTAAATTTTAAAACAAATCTAAATGTAATAAAGTATAGAAACACACAATTAAGGTATCCAAAGAACCTGAAACTCTCACTGTAATGACATCACGCAATAATCATGATTAAGGTATTTTAGTGTTTGTGGTCCCAGATTAGATTATGCTATTTTTAAAAATCTATGTGAGAGATTTTTTTCCCCTTTATGGTGTCATGCAGGGAAGAATTAAGAATTGTTTACGTGCTGTACTTGCATTTCTGCATCTTAACATGTTTCGATTTCTTTAACTCTATCTTTAACTTTAAATTTTCTGGGTTTAAAACACATGGGCTTGGGGATGATTAAAATATTTCCATTTTTTAATTTAAAATGCCAAATGTGAACAAGAACCAAGAAACTTGGAAATATGTTATGATATTTCTAATCCTATGAAGTGTCAACTTTAAATAACTTTTTAATTGCAATTCTTATGGGCCTATTCATTCATGTACTCTGGCTGCTTTATGTCATTTTGGAGCAAGACAAAGTAGCGAGAACATATTAACCAGAGAAACTGGTTTTATAGTCATTTTGTTTCACCAAAGCAGCACAAAGCAGTTGAAGATACCCACTCTTGTCTCGCCTCTAAATTCCCTCTGCCTCTGATACCCCTATGTTCCGCTGCACATGTGTACATACATACTCTAATTTTCTCCTCCTTGCCATTGTGTTTGAGTACATCTGGTGTAATGACTGAAAAGAAATAGTTAGGCGTCATTGTAAAGTTTTGCTGTTGTTTTAAATAACTAAAAGCTTATAGAAGTGACAAAGAGTCCTGTGGCACCTTAAAGACTAAGAATCATAGAATCGAAGGGCTGGAAGGGACCTCGACAAGTCATCTAGACCAGGGCTACGAGTTTGCATTATGCTATTATTAAATTTGACAATAGTTAGTCAACTTGTACGCTGAGACCACTACTTATCATGCTGACCAATATTGTCTTATTGTTGCCTTGTACTCCCCCTGTGTCTGTATCCATTTGGTATCTCTCGTCATGTATTTACATTATAAGCTCTTTGGGAAGGGACATTCATTTTTTTCTGTTAGAAAAGCACCAAACACTATAGGAATCCACGCCATGAATTGTCCTCTTAGATAAAATGATGATCCAAATAATTAATAATCATAAATAATTACAGACACAAAAAGGTGCTACATTTCTTAAATGATTCATTGTTACATTCGTTTTAACGCCAAAACTAATTTAGTAAATTTATTTGTACATTCTCAAGAAATTTATTCTATACTCAAAAAGTGCTATAATTTTTGGGAAGATACTCTTCATTTTTCATTCATAGGAATAAGAATGAATCCCTGGATTAAGCATGGAATTGAACTCAACTTTAATTATGGAACCACAACTGTCACCTCCATACAACTGATGAGTCCAAAAAAATATAAGGGATAAGAAACTATTAGCCAGATGGTATAAGCGTGGAAAATGTGGCATACAAAGATTTGTTGGAAAGATCTGCAATAGGGTTGGCAATAGAATTCAGGTCTCCTCATTCCCATTTCTGTACCAAACCCACTATAGTTGAAGAGTTCAGCTTCAGAAAATCTACCCTCTGCTCTCTACAGTGCTGCTCTGCTCCCACCCCTCAAAAAATAATTATTTTAGCTTTTTGAGCTATGTGCTAAGTTAAATGTGTTTTAATTATTATCTGACTTTTTTTTTCCAGCCTACCAGCATGGAAGCAAGCCTTATTTCCTTGTTACAGACAAATTGAAATGATAGTGCTAAAGGGTGAGACTAAAAGTATCTCCTGCTACAGCAAGTGGAACTACTGGAAAGCTTTTTGTGTGAGTGTTTGGTTTCTCTTTTGCTGATTTAAATAGGGACTCCCAAACTCACCCACTTCTATTTTACCCTCCCACGATGTGCCCAATTCCCATAACTATCTCCAGAATGGAAATCTTGAGGCTTTGTTATGTGCACAGAAATTGTTTAAAAAGGTCCCTTCAAGTCAGGACAGTTAGAGTCCATTCATAGTCAGCCACTGACTTCTGTCCTGTGTTATTTTAGAAAGTCACTGTTGCACACGTAAAACTCATGTGTATGTATAAGTCAAGCCTGTGTGTATGAGTAGGGAGGTGTGTGCACTTTTTCATACAAATTCTCTTTGCTTCAGTTGATCTATCTTCAAAATTAGTATAAAGAAGGCTTATAATGTTTAATACGTGTTCTTATCACATTTAATACATGTTCTAAGGAGCTTAGAGATTCACAGGTGAAAAATAATATTTGTAGTTCAAAATATTTGGCTAGAGCATACTCAGAAGATCCACATGAAGAAGACCTCTTATGCTGCGTGGTAGGAAATGATCAGCAAATTCCACAGAACCATCCGTATTTTCTAGAACCCCAGAGATAATTCTCCATAAATTCTATTTCAGAGTGGTAGCTGTGTTAGTCTGTATCAGCAAAAACAATGAGGGGTCCTCGTATTAGTCTTTAAGGTGCCACAAGGACTCCATGTTGTTTTTTACAAATTCTATTATATTTTCTGACCCAATCACCTGACACAGGTCATGGTTACAAAAGGTCTATGTGTCATATGGCTTGGGGTGAGAGCCACTGACTCCACTGGTTACTGTTACAACTGAAAGAGAGTGAGCAAGCTCTAGCCAGGGTGCAGGATAGAGCAAGCTGAGAGTGCTGCTGTACCTCAGCACTACTCAGAAACTATGCTGATGAGTGCAGTAGAATCACCATCTATGGAATCTGTGTAGCACAAAACATTACATTACAGGAAGGATCTACTGGGCAGGACCACATGGGGAAAATGTCCCTCCCTCATTTTGGGGGAGGGACATGATTAGGGAGAGGGAATCTCTTTGAAGAGATTTTCACAAAGTTATTATCCCCACAAGCCCTATTGTATCTCTATAATAAGAAGATGTCTAGGCCATTAATTTGTGTCTTCTATAATAAAAAATGTAACCTACTTTAAATGTAATTGTTCTCCTTTCGTGCTCCTTCCAAGCAATATTTTGCACAAACTTGGATCTCTAAAACTATTGAACTAGCCTAAGAAAACTGCTCATTTAAGTAACATATTTTCTGATACAAATAATGTTTAATATTGGACAGGAAGAAATAGAAGAGGCCTTAAATCCTTTTTCTGACTCTTTTTTATTTATTTATTTTTTTAATCAGTTGTATGGTAACACGGAAATGTAGCAACCACTGGGGGAAAACAAACATTTAATCATCAATGATTGCTAGTGGGAGCTGACATTTTGTATCTCTTACAATATTATTTTTGTAAAGATATCATGGTCCTCAGCCAAAATACACAAATCTGTTTTACCCTTTGTTGAAGCTAATCAGATGCACTGAGACTGGGAGGAACAGGGATAAATGATAGCCTGCAATGGATCATGGCAAGGACAAGGGTGCTGCCTCTATGTCAAATGTAAGTGTGATATTAGAAAGAGAGATACAAAAGCTTTGCAAATAAAAACAGAGAGTTAGAATCCTTAAAGACTATAGAGACTTTTGCCAAGACAGAAAAGAGGAAATAACAATATATTGGTAAGTGGATACTGAATAATGGCCATTGGTATCAGTTAGGGCTGTTGATTAATCGCAGTTAACTCACTTAATTAAGTCAAAAAAATTAATTGCAATTTAAAAAAATAATGGTGATTATTAATCACACTGTTAAAGAATAGAATGCCAACTGAAATTTATTACATATTTTTGGTTTTTCTACATTTTCAAATATATTGCTTTCTATTACAACACAAAATACAAAGTATACAGTGCTTACTTTATATTATTTTATTACAAATATTTTAACTGTAAAAATGATAAACAAAAGAAATAGTATTTTGCAATTCACCTCATACAAGTACCGTCGTGCAATCTTTTTTATCATGAAAGTGTAATTTACAAATGTAGAAATTTTTTGTTACATAACTGCACTCAAAAACAAAACAATGTAAAACTTTAAAGCCTATAGTCCACTTAGTCCTACTTGTTGTTCAGCCAATTGCTAAGACAGATAAGTTTGTTAACATTTACAGGAGATACTTCTGCCTGCTTCTTATTTACAATGTCACCTGAAAGTAAGAGCAGGTGTTTGTATGGCACTCTTCTAGCCGGCATTAAAAGATATTTACATGCCAGATATGCTAAACATTCATAAGCCCCTTCATTCTTCAGCTACCATTCCAGAGGACATGCTTCCATGCTGATGATACTCGTTAAAAATTTAATGTATTAATTAAATTTTTGACTGAACTCCTTGAGGAGAGAACTGTATGTCTCCTGCTCTGTTTTACCCATATTCTGCCATATATTTCATGTTAGAGCAGTCTTGATAATGATCCAGCACATGTTGTTTGTTTTAAGAACACTTTCACTGCAGATCTGACAAAATGCAAAGAAGATACCGATGTGAGATTTCTAAAGATAGCTACAGCACGCGACCCAAGGTTTAGGAATCTGAAGTTCCTTCCAAAATCTCAAAGGGATGAAGTGTGGAGCATGCTTTCAGAAGACTTAAAAGAGCAACACTCCGATGTGGAAACTACAGAACCTGAACCACCAAAATAGAAAATCAACCTTCTGCTGGTGGCAACTGACTTAGATGATTAAAATGAACATGTATCAGTCCACACTGCTTTGGATTGTTATCGAGCAGAAACCTTCATCAGCATGGATACATGTCCTCTGGAATGGTGGTTGAAGCATGAAAGGAGCATAGGAATCTTTAGTGCATGTGACATGTAAATATCTTGTGACACCAGTTACAACAGTGCTGTGCAAATACCTATTTTCACTTTCAGGTGACATTATAAGCAAGAAATGGGCAGCATTATCTCCTGAAAATTGTAACCAAACTTATTTGTCTAAGTGATTGGCTGAAGTAGGACTGAGCGGGCTTGTAGGCTCTAAAGTTTTACAGTGTTTATTTCTGAATGCATTTTTATTTTTGTACATAATTCTACATTTGTATTTTGAATTTTCATGATAAAGAGATTGCACTACAGTACTTGTATTAGGTGAATTGAAAAATACTATTTCTTTTGGTTTTTACAGTGAAATATTTGTAATAAAAAATAAACATAAAGTGAACACTGTACATTTATATTCTGTGTTGTCATTGGAATCTATATATTTGAAAATGTAGAAAATGTCCAACAATATTTAAATAAATGGTATTTTATTGTTTAAAAGCAAGATTAACCACAATTTTTTCAATTGCGTGATTAATTACTATTAATTTTTTTAAACACTGGACATCCCTAGTATCAATGTTAAATTTAAATAATATCAATATTTTGGGCTACTTTTAAACTTCTGTTTCTATGCAATTGTGCTTCATGCTGTGTTTAAAAAAATATTCAGGGGTGAAAGTAACTCTGGACACTTACCGGTACTGGGCAAGTGCTTGAACGTCCCTGCCCCTTTTGCGTCCCCAGTCGGCGGCCCTGCTGGCATGGATCCTACCACGGGGGAGGCAAAAGAGGCAGGGACATTAAAGCGCTGCTGTGGCAGAGCTTTAATGTGGGCTGCATAGAGCCGGTGCGGGTTCATCCCGGCACGCCATCCCGGCACGCCATCCCGGCACGCCATCCCGGCCCATATCAGCTCACTTTCAGCCCTGGATATACTGAAAATAGGGAAAAAATTTGTTCACTTAGTTCTACAATGAAATGTGGAGTTAATTTCCATCAGTGTGACTACTTATATGAATAATTCATCATAATAAGTAAGGGCCTATAGGTTTGTATCACATCCAGCACAAAAGGGTCTGTGTCAGTTGGGGCCTTTCAGTGCTACCATATTATGGATAATAAATAATTCTATTAAATAATTACCTAAAAGTCCAGTCACTCTCTGTACTGTTATTGAATTCCAACAGAAAGATTTCCAGGTGTTTTACAAATCAGAGAAGTTAAAAATAGTTATACAATGCAGTACTTTCCCCTCCCCACTTCTGCCTTTAAACACAATGACCTCCTGGGTCAGGAATGTTTAACCTTGAGCATGTTACTCTCACAATATTGAGCTGTTTTTCTATTATCCTGCACTCCATTAATGTGCTATAAAATGAAGTAATGATTTAAAAGAAGAAAAGGAAAAAAATAAACTACTTTTTGAAAAGCATCCATCAAAGTGGCTTCTCTCCCACTGCATACAGAAAACCTACTTTTTCAGGAGATTCTGAACAACACTGGCTGATATCACTTGTTTTGGAGCTACTATGTGACCAAATGATATCCTTGACTAGAAAAATTACACCTCTTTCCTTCTCTTATCTCCTGATTCTGCTTATGTAAATGAATATGTACATTTGTATCCTTCTATTTCTTCACCCATAACCCACCCTTATTTATTTATTTATTTATGCTGTGATTTATCTGAAACCTCCCAGTGTGCTCTTCACACATCAAATACAAATCCAATACTGACAGACCAGCACAGTTTAAATTATTCACGCTTCAGTATACGTGAGCAGCAGTGCAACAATCAGCCAGGCAATCATTCCATTCACTGGTCTCTTCTGAACTTATTGACGACAAATTGCAAGAGGAGGCAAACCAGGATGCGCTCCAAACAGATGCTAAATTCCAGGTGCCGGAGATCAACCCTTGATGCCCAAACCCAAAACAGAAAACCTCAGTTTAAAACAAAAACAAAAAACCAGTGAGACAGGTATTAAGAGAATCTGCAACAGCCAGAAGGGCACATTTTGAACATCTGGTACCATAGCACGGGACTGTGTATGAACCTAAGGGAGTCTGGATTCATCTTGTTTCTTAAGAGGTCACAAGTACATCGCAGCAAGCCCATTTAATTAAATCCTGTTTAAGAGGCTGGTGAAAAAATAACTACGAATTGATCTTGACAGGGAGATTATGGTCAATTTCACTCCCAAGAAAATCTTTGCTGGCAGAAAGAATGCTTTTGAAAGTATAATTTGTCTTTCACAGCATCTATTATTCCAGGGCCATGAAAGCAATGAGGTACAGTGTGATCTTGAAAAGACTGGTACATTTTAAGATCCAGTTTGATATATTTTCTTGAGCATCATTTATAAAGGAAAACTCATATATTCTGATCTGCCTAATTGTGCTCTCGGTTTCCATATGCACATGGAGGGACTTCTTCAGACCAGAAGTGGCAAGAAAGGAATGTCAGAGCTGTTAAGGGAGGAAGATGTGGAGACTTGAAAGAGTAACTTTTCCAAGAAGCAAGCTTGACCTTTGGCATTGAATAATATCAGGACACGGAGTCTCTAATCTAATCTAATCTAATCTAATCTAATCTAATCTAATCTAATCTAATCTAATCTAATCTAATCTAATCTAATCTAAGGAATATTTCCAACCTTCAGACAATGTTATGCTGCTGTAGAATCCTGAACCCATCTACATTTGTAAAGCACTGCGATAAAAATGGTAATTACAGTTATGGGGGGGTGTAGCAGGGTGGTCACCCCGCTCCTGCCCAGAGGGGCTCAAAACAGCCTTGGGAGAGGGCTGCAGTGGGGAAAGGCATTAAGAACAGCCGGGGGGAAGCTGACTGAGAGCTGACCACAGCTGTGGCCAATGCAATCAGAGCCCAGCTGGCCCTTATAAGAGGGCGGTGGGCCAGGAGCAAACTGTCCCTCTCTAGCCTTTTGAGAAGGAGGGACCTGGCTGTGGGAGCTGAGCAGGGTACCTAGACTGGAGCAGGGATGAGGAAAGCCAGAGGAGGTAGGGAGCTCCGGCCTGGAAATCCCCCAGGCTGTGAGCCTAGTATGAGGCCCAATAGGTATGGGAGTTGCAGGGGGCAGCCTAAGGGCAGGCGGAAGGCAGCCAGTCCAAACCTGCCTCTTCCAGTGATGAGTGGCAATTATACTGCAGTCTGCCCCAGTGAATGGGGGCTAGGTGGTGACTGGCAGTCACTCTATACGGATGCAAGGCGAGGATAGTGGATGAGGGTTCCCCAGGGAGGGGAGACCTAGAGATCTGTGGGGTTATTGCCACGGGGCAGGACTCCAGGGAAAGAGGCACTGGGGTCTGGGAGGGACACAGGGCCAGTGGCAGCAAGACACTGGCCTGCAGAGGGCACTCCAGAGGCTGGAAGACCTAATTCCCTGAGAGACCAGCAGGAGGCGCCGCACGGGTAAGTCATCACACCATGACAGGGGGAGTGTGTTATCTAATGTAAATTGTTATAGCTCCATTGGAGGCTGATTGTTATTGAAATAGATATCTAAAATGGGACACATGATTATAATGCAGAGGTGGCTAACAACTATTTCAGCTACCTCTAGTTCATTGTGTTCATATCTCAGCTTCTAAAAACACAGCATACAATCCTGGCCCAGTCAAGTGAATCTCAAAACTCCCATTGACTTCAGTATAGGCAGGATTTTACTCCTGCATGTAAGTGAGGAAACAATGTCATGCAGCGCATTTGGCTTTAAATGATTTGCATTGAGGTTATCAGTCACGGTTATTCCTCACTGTGCTTGATGTCAACCATAGCCACCCTAAGGATGGTACTAATGGTACTGATACATTTCTTTGGGCTACCTACAAAAAAGGGAACCATTTTTCAGCTAAGGGAGCTCTATGGGATACCCACTGTAATTCCTTACATTTCAGAGGAGGTATATGCTATACCAACTGGGTGAGACAATGTGATATTGATTCCCTAAATTCTTCTCTCTGGCACCAATTAATATTACCAAGCTAAAATCCTCTGTATGATTTTTAACCCTTTCCAATGTAAGGTTTCATTGAGCTCAAATGTAATTTATAGAAACAGTCTATTTCTATATTATCCCTTTGACATTTTGCCAGGTTATTATATCATTATTAATAATTATTTATCGATTGAGCTATCATCCCAAATATGTCAGGCACTTTCAAAACAAAGAGGAAGAAACTTTCCCTATCTTGAGGGGCCGTATTTATTTCTGCTGAAGTCAATGGCATTTAAGTTACACCAGGGATGTATGTGGACCATTTGTATAGTGACTATTACCTTTATATCCCTTGCTGGTAGAAAATCTACTTGGCTGCTATATATGTATTCCTCCTTAGAGCAAGGTGAGGGGAAATTATCCTTGTATCTTAGCTGGCTGAAATCCCTGGCAGACAGTGGAAGAGTCAACTCTGATTTGGAGGCTGTGATAGCTCAGTTATCAATTGAAGTTAAGAGACTCAGTGTCTTTGTGGATCTGGGCCTTAGTGTTAGTTGAAAAGGTTGAAAAATATGTGCAGGTCTTTTCTTTTCTTTTCTTTTCTTTTCTTTTCTTTTAATGAGACAAAACAGATGTAAGGTTGTTATAAGAGTCAAGACAAGGATTCCCACTTTGCAACTCCTAGCATTGTGGGCATGGGTAAGAGGAAATTGTCCTGCACTCTAGCCATACACAGCTGCAGTAATGACTCCTTGGCGTACATACTAGGGCAACCGTAAGGCTGCTTGCAGTTGTGCTGAGGACTGACTCAGGACTCAGCACAGACTTGGACTTAGATACATAAAAGTGGATTATGCCCACTATCCCCAACAATTAGGTCTTGTGCCAAGCAGAACTCAGGTAGACATAATATATATTATACAGAACCACAGAAATTCCTAAGCATTTATTTGGCATTTATTTAGCTATCACTCTGGCAAATGTCATTTAAAGGGGTTGAGTTTTAAATGAGTGGATTAAATAATCCAATAATTGAAAAATAATTAAAATTTTCAGTGATTTGGAATATTTTTAGAGTGTAATTATAACTCTTTATTTATGAGAATGGATGAAATATGACCAAAGCCAAGCCTACTGGAGGTTACAGTATGCTAAAATGCACTGGATTGTTATGTTCTTCTTTGTATAACAATCTGACAAAAATATGTCGGAATATTGTGCACGGAAAAATAGATCCTGCCAGACATCTTTTTTCAAAAAAGACTCACTCTGATCATTTTACGGTATTATCAATTTTATGCAATTTTTCTCATACAAATTGCTCTTTCTTAACACCCCATAATCTTTCTTGTTCTGTCTTGCAATATGCATATCTTAACAGGAGGCAGAGACATGATGGCTGTTGTAAAAAGCTGGATCCTATAGAATTTTTGCAAAAGTGTAACTCACCTTTGCAGAGATGATGAATGAAAATGAACAGTGTGAGGCTCATATACCCAGCTTGTTCAGGAAATATTTCTAAAGGATTATCAGTGCTTTGAAGCAACATGGTGTTATTTCTGCAGTTATTGCTGTAGATGTTGTTATCCTGTGATTCATAGCAGCCCAAGTCATTTTTAGCAATCAAACCATTCAGTATCTTGTTTTGGTGGCCCATAACATGCAAGAAGGTGGAGGATATCACATGGAGGACAATTACCTGCCCATTGGGGAACTTTCTTCCAAACCTATGAAAATCAGAGGTTGAGTTATGCCCTGAAGCCATGAGGTTTTGTATGTCTTATTTTTAAAAAGTCTGACTAATGTAACTTTATATTTTCATTATTCATATACGTGTATAGAAGTATGCTAACTATATAAGATCTAATTTCGTCATGGATGTGGGATATCATGTTGACCATACCTGAAAGTTAGGGTCAAATTTTGCCTTTGGATGCTTTGGCACAGCTCATTGCAATTTCACTGGAAGTCATACACACATATATGAGCAGAATATCATCTTTGGTCTTTGGGAGGAGGGGCATATCATAACATGCTGCCAGTTAGAACATGGAAATCCCCCATTGACTTGGATGGGAAGTGATATGTAAACTGATGGCCTTTTTGTACTCATGGGCAAAGATGAATGAGTACAAAATGACAACTAAAGTGGAAAAATAGGAAAATATTGTTCATCACCTTTGTCTTCACCTCTTTGTTTCCTCTTTAGCAGAAGAACAAACTAGAATAAGTCTGATGTCAAGAATTCACAAGAGGTTAGAGACATAGAGTGAAATCCTAATCCCACTAAAGTAAACAGGAATTTTGCCATAGACTTCAATGAGGCTAAAGTTTCATCCATAGTTTATAATGAAAAACAGGAAGTTTGAGATGGCCAAGGAATTGTTGTTATATTTAAATAAAACCACAGGGAAAATGCTGAGTTACTAAGGGCATATTTTGGATACTTGTGCTTTTGTTGAATAGTACTTTACCTCATGAGTGAACCACTCATGAGGTAATATGCTATAGAACCTGGGTGAGGATGTCAGAATTAGGCCCTGTACTTGGTAACAATAGGCAAATCAAACTTTTTAAAGGGAGTCTGATAAGCAGATGGGTTTCTTGTACTGAAAAAGAATGCAGCCATGCAATGTTACGTTCCTCAGAATTAAGCTCTAAATCTCTAATCATAACAGGCTAAACATGTATGTAGAGAATTATGGACTATAGCAATATTTTACATGATAAATCATATAAACTTTCTAACACTTTGCTCACTGGTGTAGAAAAAAAGGCGTTGACATTTGTTAACAATATACATCACAAACAAAAATTACATTTAAAAAATAAGATTGTTGTTTAGACCCATGACAACATGAACATTCAAAATTAAAGACCAAACTTCAAGACTCTATGCACATGGGGGTGAGAGGCATATTAAAGAATGAAGCTGGTCTCCCAGTGTGCCTGGATTGTGAATTTCAGTTACACCATAGGTTTCATCTGCAACTTTAATATCCTTACGGTTGATTTATGTATTTATTTGAATTTTGTTTCTGATTAGGCTGGGATTTAATTATTTTCTGTGAAGTCCATCCTGTGATTATTTAATACAGATTTTCCTGGTATTAGGAATATAATAGGCTAGACTCCAAAGGAATTTGGTTATATTAACATTCATTAAAAGAATTATTCTGTCCAGAAGTGCAAGACAAACTCATAATTGAATGGAAGAGAGACAAAACAGAAACTCGAGTAGGATCTGTGGCAGAATTACAATAATATGTCACTCATTAGATATATGACTTCCTTGCAACAAATTCTATTAAAATAGTTTTCATATCCAGGAAACATTAGTATTTGCATTCAAGTCTGGTGTTTGTCTTTCCCTACCAACTTGAGTAACTAGCATAGATCACCCTTACACTGAATAATACCCTACTCTGGAAAGAAGTCCCATTGATTCAGCATAAGTCAGGGTAGTAGAATCTGGCCTATAATTATGAGTGTCATACATCTAAGCCCCGATCCAACTCATTCAAGGCAATGGGAGTTTGTCCATTGACTTCAGTAGGGTTTGGATTGGTCCTCAAAGTTTTGTCATGGCGTGATTTCATATTCCATCTCATTGTTGAATCATGTGGAAGGTATTGGAACTGAAGACATTGACTCATGGGGCAAATGCTAGAGGACTTTAGACATGTTCCATAGGCTATCCAGTCCTGTAAGGTGCAGACCACTTTGGGGAAGATGCTGAGCACCCTCAGTTCCTCTTGAGGTCAGTGAGAGGTGTGGGAGCTCTGTAGGTGCCAATAAAAAACAAGTAGGCTCAGTCTCTGTCTTGAGAATCACAAAGGTCAGTGTACATAAAAAAGTGCAGCTGAGTAAACATCATAAATCATGTCCTGAACATAAAACTATTGTCTCCCCAAACTGCTCCAAAACACCCACATAAGAAGTCATGGCCTCAGAGATGAGGGAGTGGGAACACTCAGCAACACAAAGAGGTTCTGGATGTGGTGGGTCAAATTTATATCGGGTATCTCCCCTAAAATCAACAGAGTTACACTAGAAATGAATTTGACCTCATGTGCTTGAAGGGCAGCATAAGTATAACCTGACTCATGTCCCGTGCAGACACCCTCGGCCACACCAGTCAAAATAAATTGATCCAACCTCCCAGCTTTCGACAGTGTTGCCAACCCCTAGTGTTCAAAAAATTACGTGACTAACTTAAAAATAATAAGATCTTCAAAATAATAATAAAATGTCTTTTGGCTTGTGAGCTTTTAGACTCACATTTTTCAATGTTCAATAAAATCATAAGGGTTAGAAATTTTTGTTATTTAACAAAATCTCAGATTCTCACATAATCACATGACTCCAGGAGCTGTTTTTTTAAAGAAAACACCAAATTTTGCATGCCTCATGTGTAGACATCCCTGAGACAAAATACACTGCATGCACAGTACTGTGACCTAATTTTGGGGTGGGGACAGGAAATGAGAGACATCTATATCCCAACCTCAGTCTGGCAGTAGGGGGTAGCACAGTGATTCTATCCTCTTCCACCACCTTGATAGGAAGGAGATTAGGGGAATGAGAGGCTGCTGCTACTAGTCCAGCATTATTCAGTGGTCTGTTACTCATTGATTGGCTGTTAAGCTGATCAAAGAGAACCATTGTGTGTCTCCTGTCAGGAACATCAATGTCCATCCTTCTGCTAAGCAAGATGGAGGTTTCTCTCTGGTGCCATCATAGTTCCTTACTGGTCTACCCCCTCCTCCATCTGGTTCTGAGTAAAGAGCAGGGGAGCCCAGCCCATGAAGAGAGGGCTGAGTTCTAGCCTCTGCACAACACAAGCTCTACCTTCTTTCCAGGAGAGGTTCTAGTGTGGGCAGCAGTGGCTCACAATATGGGCTCATGAAAAAGAACTGGGGGGAGGGACATAAACTTAGGACAGAGGCATCTGGGAGAGCCTTGAATGGGATACATCAGTGGCTTAGTAGAAGAGAGGGATGGGATTGGGAGAGATGTGCTTGAGGGATGAGGGAGGAGAGCTGGAGGGAACACAAGGGGAAAATGAGGGGAACAGAGGAAGAGGGAGGGTGTGTGTGTGGAGAAAAGGAGGAGGTTTGGTTGAGTTTGAGTGAGTGGAGGGGTGTTTAAGCAGAGCCACTGGTGAAGATGAGGAGTCTGAGGGAGTGGAAGGGAGGTTAAATGGAGGAGTTTGAGGTGAAGGGAGGAGAAGATGAAGGCTTGAAGGAGGTTGGGTGGGATTTGCTGGGATCTGAAGTGGAGGGGAGATTTTCAGAGGGGAGACTGATGGGTCAGGATAATTGTGAGGATGTTTGAAGAAGAAGAGAGGGGGGAGTGTTCAGGAAGGAGGGGCTTTCAGGAAAAGGAGAAAGATTCAGGAAATTTGAAGGGATGATGAAGGAAAAGAGGCTTGGGGAAGAGGAAAATGTGAGGGTTTTGGGGCGAAGTAAGTGAAATGAGTGTTTGGGGGTCTAATGAACAGTGAGGCAGTTTGGGCAGAGAAGAGGAAGTAAGAGAGAGGAGAATGAGGAGGTTTGGGAGAAGGGAAGAGAGTCAGACAGGGCCTCAGTGATACAGAACACTAACCAAGGACTGCTGCTGGAAAAGCCTGGATGAGCACAAGATGGTATCTGGCCAAAGATGGTTAGAGATTCCAAAGAACAGCCAACACCAAAGTAAATGCTGGGATCCTTCTGTGTGTAGGCCTCGGAGCAAAAAGGTGGAGGAGCCTTGCATCTTCCTGCCTACAAATTTTGGGGCAAGATTACTCTGTTGACTCGTGAATGTATGTGATTGTCTTAAGCAAGTTTTGGAGCCACACATCCACTTATTTAAATATTTAGAATGAGGCTGGCCAGAATTTGTCTTAAATGAATGCAGTTGTCTCTGCATGTATATGTGCTATTTGGCTAATCTGGCCCTTGTTTATGCTGTGGTTGAATTACATGACTTTTTCTGTTAGGATTATTTTTGTGTGGATTATCCTGTGTGCATGAGTGTGTGAATTCCTTTATATGAGTGGCTTCAAAAGATCTGCCTCAAAGGCCCCTGAGTTTAATCTACTATTTCTAATAGTTCATGATTTATGAGAAATCATCTATTGACTGGAAATGTCAGGATCCTTCAAGTAAATGGAGGATTTTCAAATCATTCTACTTCAGTGTGATTCCATATAGAGGAACGGACAAGCCCAATAAACTACATGATCTCTGAACACATGAGAGAGAGAGAGAGTCAGTCTAGCCTGGCAGATGATGCTTTCAGAACTCCTTTTCCATTTGTCTGTTTTTCTTCTTTTAATATTTAATTGGTAGGGGGAACAGAATCGGTGGACAAAGGTTCCCACCTTCTCTTATGTAGATAATATATAAATTACAAATGTAAATATTGAGGACATGAGTTTTCAAGATAGAAGTGCAATAGCAGCTGGCTACAAAAAAAAGTTGCATATCAAGTTACATTGATGCACAATATCACAAATGATATTTCTGTATAAAGATATCATACTGGATTACCTTTCCAGTGCTATTCATGGCTGATCAGACATGCAGTTCCTATTAACATAAATAGAAGTTGAATGTCTAATTCATCACACATGGTGCTGAAATTTCATTCTGCAACATAAAGCAATAGCCCCATGAATTGCACCAGGATCCAAGATTTCATAATCAATGACACAAATACAGAGCACATTAGCACTGTGTCAAGAACCCTAGATTTCCTGCTCCAAAGGGATAAAGACAATCACTATTTGCCAGGAGAATGTGTAACATTTTCAAAAATAGGCACAGCAGAATTTTCCTCTCAGATTAAACCACTTACAGTTCTCCCTACCATGTCAGCAGATTGCTTTCATTAAAACAACACAAATCAACTGGAATTCCTCCCTTTTTCTGTATTTGGACCTGGGACTAGGCACTTTTGACAGTGGAATCCTAAGGGATACCAGCTGTAAATTATCTCACTTGCTCAGATAATTATCTGCTTAAACGAAGCAGTTTACTTTAAAATCCCAGCTGCAAAGTTCTGCCTGGTTGGATGTTATATCTTATAGTGCTGTTCCAAAACTATATGTGCGTTTCTCTATTCGTCTAGATTCTTCTGCTGAACCCACCACTGAGATATCTAATGGCCTAACAAACTTATAAAGTTCAATACACATAAATATGTCTTTATCTCTACATTAAGAACCAATAATAGCTCCTTTTAAAGTTGGCAGTTTTATTTCTGTTACATTAAGTCTTTTAAATTCTCTAGACCAGATGCTCACTTGGTGGAAATGGGCTTAGATCTATGAAATAAATAGAACTGTGTGAATTTATATTGGGAATCCTCCCTCTAGCTTAAATCTCTAAACAGAACTTTCAGGTTTTCTTGCTAGTTCATATAAATTTTAGGAGTTCATATTTTGGTCTTGAAAATTGATGCTGTATAGTATAAAAAGTCCACTCCTGCTGTCCCTGACTCAAGTGAATAAATGCTTACTCATGCAAAGAAAGAGTATGTGTTTGGGAGGGTTTTCAGAATCAGGCATATGGGTTTTTTTCCTCTGTACTTTATACTATAGTACTAAGCCACACTTGGAGTCTGAAGCATTGCAGATTTGTGTTCTTGCAGCAGCTCCTGTTGGTCAGATATTTTCTCTAAGTCTAAAAGGAGGAGACTCACATAGTAAATAAAAGTTAACTATTGGTTGAATTGATCTATCAGGTTCTATATTAATAACCAAAGAAGGAACATTTCTAATAGCATGCATTGTGTTCTTTTAAATCAGCAAGCTGAAGGGACCACATCTCTGGATGTAGGTGTATTTATTCTATAGCACATCAGCGAAAAATGTATAAAGGCATCTGATTTATTAATGATATAGTTTCCTGCTACACTTGTGAATATTTTTTTTCATTTTTATAATAATCTAGGATTTTTCCTCTCTCCAACATTTTGAGTTATGTCTACTCAGAAACCAAGAATTAAGGTAGTGACCTATAATCAGTCCATTATCATCTACAGTCCTTGTTCAGATCATGTTTGATTATAATTGTTTCAATAATTATATAGATGAGTGGATTCACTACTGATTCACTAGCACCACTTCCTGCACTGTCCACATTTTCCTAAGAAACGTTCCAGTCAGCTATTGATGTGGTCCAGTCTTGCATTGCTTATGATATCTGATAGATTCACAACATGAGGAGATAGAGCTAGATGAGAGGAATAAAGACCAGTCTTAAATCCTACCCTGGTGCCATCTTCCAGCCCCTTTGCACTTACCTGATAGGAAAGAAGCCATTGAGCAGTCTGGAAACAAGGTTCCAAGGAATCTTGGAAAAGGAAAGAAGGAGGATCTTGGGAACTACAGGACAGTCAGCCTCACCTCAGTCCCTGGAAAAATCATGGAGCAGGTCCTCAAGGGATCAATTCTGAAGCATTTAGAGGAGAGGAAAGTGATCAGGAATAGTCAGCATGGATTCACCAAGGCAAGTCATGCCTGACTAACCTAATTGCCTTCTATGATGAGATAGCTGGCCCTGTGGATGAGGAGAAAAGCAGTGGATGTGTTATTCCTTGACTTTAGCAAAGCTTTTGATATGGACTCCCACAGTATTCTTGCCATCAAGTTAAAGAAGCATGGACTGGATGAATGGACCATAAGATGGATAGAAAGCTGGCTGGATCATCGGGCTCAACAGGTAGTGATCAATGGCTTCATGTCTAGTTGGCAGCCGGTATCAAGTGGAGTGCCCCAAGGGTCGGTCTTGGGGCCGATTTTGTTCAATATCTTTATCAATGATCTAGAAGATGGTGTGGACTGCACCCTCAACAAGTTTCCAGGTGACACTAAACTGGGAGAAGCGACAGAAAAGCTGGAGGGTAAGAGTAGGATACAGAGGACCTAAACAAATGAGAGGATTGGGCCAAAATAAATTTGATGTAGTTCAACAAGGACAAGTGCAGAGTCCTGCACTTCAGACAGAAGAATCCCATGCACTGCTACAGACTAGGGGCCGAATGGCTAGGCAGCAGTTCTGCAGAAAAGTATCTAGGGGTTACAGTGGACCAGAAACTGGACATGAGTCAACAGTGTACCCTTGTTGCCAAGAAGGCTAATGGAATTTTGGGGGATGTATAAGTAGGGGCATGGCCAGCAGATTGAGGGACATGATCATTCCCCTCTATTCGACATTGGTGAGGCCTCATCTGGAGTACTGTGTCCAGTTTTGGGGCCCACACTACAAGAAAGATGTGGAAAAATTGGAAATAGTCCAGAGGAGGGCAACAAAAATGATTAGGAGGTGGAGCACATGACTCGTGAGGAGAGGCTGAGGGACCTGGGATTGTCCTGAGAGGAGATGTGATAGTTGCTTTCAACTACCTGAAAGGGAGTTCCAAAGAGGATGGATCTAGACTGTTCTCAGTGGTAGCAAATGACAGAACAAGGAGCAATGATCTCAAGTTGCAGTGGGGAAGATTTAGGTTGGATAATAGGAAACACTGTTTCACTAGGAGGGTGGTGAAGCACTGGAATGGGTTACCTAGGGAGGTGGTGGAATCTCCTTTCTTAGAGGTTTTTAAGATTAGGTTTGACAAAGCCCTGGCTGGGATGATTTAATTGGGGTTGGTCCTGCTTTGAGCAGGGGGTTGGACTAGATGATCTCCTGAGATCCCTTCCAACTCTGATATTCTATGATTCTAAGGGGATAACATTCCACTTCACCTCTGCTTCTGGTAAAATTCCCATTCCATAGGCCAAACCAATAACCCATTTGTTGGCCATGGCTTGTATAACTTTCTTCAAATAAATCATAATTTCCAAAACACTCCACTTGCAAATCTAGGCTGATGATCCTTATATACAGACATAAATAGCCACTGCCTGGATGGCAAAACCACTGCACCTCTGTTCCAGTCACATCATGTCTAACAATAAAGCCTTAAACTCCCTGTATAATTCTAAAAATTGCCAATTTCACACTTGAATTTCCACCTGCTCCACTCTGTAGCCTTCATGCTTCTTGTCTGTCTCCATACTTTGCAGAATTAGTTTAGATCAAATTATTAATAACCCCATTTTTAAAAAGGTCTTGATATAAAGCATACTTTTCTTAAGTATGACTGTAATGCTCAGGAATTTTGCCTTCTTCTAGATCAATGGCTCTTAACCTTTTCTATAGGGTGACCACATGTCACTGCAGAAAAAAAGCTTCAGACCGCCTCTCCCTTTTTCTCCCTTCCTTCCTCTTCCCATCCCCCCATTCCAACTTAGCCATAAAGAAAAGAAGGTTGGATATGATAACTCCCTCAGTATCTTGACCCCCAAATCCATTTCCTTTTAAATTGAAGTTGGCAGAGCTGAATGATATGTTATTTTGCTTTCACATATAACCCCCATTCCCTCTGTTCCACCAAAGATGCCCGCAAAGGAAGTTACAGATGAAAGCTTGAGCTGAATGAACAAGGGAATGTTCTGTAATCATCAGTGAAGATGACATAATCAGTTGAGGAATGCTCCTTGAAGGCAATATAGTGACCTGGATTTCTTGCATCAGTTCCAATTCAGAAATTAAATGCAATTTTGCAAAATGCCATAATAAAAGACATGGATGAAACTTAAACTTGGACAGAGGGAAAAGTAACATAGGAGATAATATTTGAATAGTGTCTAATAAAGCTGTAGTTCTATTCCTTTAATATTTATTATTATTATTTATTATTATTACTGTGAACCTTACTGATGCTTGGACAATTGATATATCTGTTTTAGTTAACAAGACAATGGTGAGAATCTTGTAATAGGAGGAAAATTTTAAATGCTCTTTTTTATTGCACCTCTTTATTACTTTTTATTTTATTGTTAAAGTTTTAAGCACTGGCAACACAAAAATGGATCAATAGATTTCAAGGCTAGAAGGAATTATAGTTATAATCTAGTCTCAACTCCTGTATAACCGAAGGCACATAGTTTCACCCAGTAATTCCTGGATCGAACCCAATAATCTCTGTTGAACTAGACCATTTCATTTAGAAAGACAGCCAGTTTTGATTTAAAGATTTCCACCACATCTCTAGGTAAATTGATTCCATGGCAAATTACCCTCACTTAATGTGCACTTTATTTGCAGGTTGAATTTGTCTAGCTTCACTTCATAGGCTTTGATGAGATCAAAAATGTTGATGGTTTAGCCTCAATAAAACAGCATGAGGTCATTTCTTGGGACCAGGTAGTGGCTGGCCCTCACAGTGGTGCATAGTGGGAAGTTGTAAGAAACCTGTCAATACTGCCCTGCTCTCTCAGGAGTAGGGGTGAGAGGAAGTGGGATCATAGCTTGTCTTCCATTGCACACCAACCTGGAGAACTGCCCAGCTGTACATGGAAGAGCAACATGCAACCCAAAGAGGGATGTATCAGCTGCAATGCATTAAGGCTCCCCTTTAGATGTTTTGTTCAACATCTTCATTAATGATCTGGATGATGGGATGAATTGTACCCTCATCAAGTTCACAGATGACACTAACCTGGGAGAAGTGGCAGATACGCTACAGGGTAGGGACAGGAGCCAGAGTGACCAAGACAAATTATAGGATTGGGCCAAAATAAATCTGATGAGGTTCAGTAATGACAAGTACAGCGTCCTGCACTTAGGACAGAAGAATCCCATGCACTGCTACAGGCTGGGGACCAACAGGCTAAGCAGCAGTTCTGCAGAAAAGGACCTGGGGATTACAGGGGATGAGAAGCTGGATATGACTCAACAGTGTGTCCTTGTTGCCAAGAAGGCTAACAACATATTGTGCTGCATTTGTAGGAGCATTGCCAGAAGATTGAGGGAAGTGATTATTCCCCTCCATGTGCATATTGCATCCAGTTTTGGGCCCCCTGTGGACAAAGGATGTGGACAAATTGGAGAGAGTCCACCGGAGGGCAATGAAAGTGATTAGGGGGCCGGGGCACACGACTTATGAGGGGAGGCTGAGGTAACTGGGATTATTTAGTCTGCGAAGAGAAGAATGAGGGGCGATTTGATCGCTGCTTTCAACTACCTGAAGGGGGGTTCCAAGCAGGATGGAGCCAGGTTATTCTCAGTGGCAGATGACAGAACAAGAGGCAATAGTTTCAAGTTGCAGAGGGGGAGGTCTAGGCTGGATATCAGGAAAAAACTATTTCACAAGGAGGATGGTGATGCACCGGAATGGGTTACCTAGGGAGGTGATGGAATCTCCATCCTTAGAGGTTTTTAAGGCCCAGCTTGACAAAACCCTGTCTGGAATGATTTAGTTGGAGATTGGTCCTGCTTTGAGCAGGGGGTTGGACTAGATGACTTGCTGAAGTCTCTTCCAACCCTAATATTCTATGATTCAATCATTCTGTTCTTCTGGACCATGCGGTGCCATACTGAGCCTTTAATGGGCTGTGGCTGACTAGCACAATCAACCCTTGGTAGCCACTGTCCATAGAAAACCCGTTAAGAACAATGTATTTGCAGTAAGTGGGTGACTAGACCCAATCCCACAAGCAAAACCTCCCACTGAATTCAGAATTCAGCTTTGGATGATTACAGATTTAGGAGACAAGTCACCAAAGTGTGAATGAGCAGAGAAAAACTTTCAATCAATATATTTCCATGAGATATTTGAATTAATGAAGCTATAAATTGGTCATCTAAATGTATTGAAAGGGGCAGGGCTGATATACCTAAGTGCTTTTTGTATTTTCAAATGTTTAAACAGTTTATGAAAGGGTAATATTGATTGAAAGTCTCTCTGAAATGACTGTTCTAAATAGTGGAATGGGGGGGTGATGTGTAAATTGCCATCTTTTCACTGGCTCTAGAAATGGATTTTGTTATGATGAGACATTGTTTCCATTCAACTGGCAATTCACAGTTGACTGAATTAATGACAGTGACTTGTCACTGGAGGATGGTGCCATGAATATGTGCCACCTTTGTAACATCATATATTTACATATTTTGTGAATGAATGGTTTCTTAGGTGCTCCAGCTTTGAAGAACCTATAGAATACATTTTTTTAAAATAATATATATCACCTGAAGCACTTCGCTGCCAAATTTTCAAAAGTGTGGCCTCATTTTGGGGTGCCTGCTTTGAGACATCTTAGGCACCTGAACTTTGAAGGCCCTTCACATTTCCTTCCTTTGACTCATGCACACTGGAACTTTGCCCGTTACTTCCTTTTCTTCTACTCCATATTGTTGCTAAAGAGTGTATTAAAAATCTAGAATTAAACTGCACCATTGCTTCTATTTAAGCACATGGGTGTGCACAAGGGGAACAAGCAGGAGCACTGCTTCCCCTCTGCCTCCCTCACCCCCATAATTGGCAGGGCACAGAGCTCCTTTAGCTCTGGGATCATGGTGGGGAGAGCAAGCTCCTCTGGGCCCAGGGGAAGAGTGAGCTTCTCCAGCCCTAGGGCTGCGAGGGGAAAGTGAGCTACTCTGGCCCTGGGCCGCAGGAGGAACTGACAGCTTCTCTGGCCGCAGGCTGTGGCAAGGGTATAGAATGTGCCCCTCTAAAGCCATCAAAGTTTTATTCATGTGCATGCCCCTGATTAAACATGAAATCTTCACCTGGTAGAATAGCTGACAGAGTTCAGACAAAGGATTTCTCTTATTTGTATTTCCTCTGACAGTGTGACCTCTGGCAAGTCACTTAACCTTCCTGAGCCTCAATTTACACATCTGTTAGTTTATGATTATAATTGTATGATTTACCCTGTGCCCCAAAATATGCTAGGCACCTCTCAGCTCAGAGATATGATCCTTGTTCCTCAAAAAGCTTAGTCTAAGCAGACAAACCATACAGGAAAGAGAGAGCTAGTCAATCAAATAGTTTAAGGTGACATTAGTCACATATTGCCTTAGTTATGTGATTTTTTAAAAATATTAATCATGCTACTTCTCCATCTTCCCATGAATCATGGTGCCTCAGCCTGCCTGCTTCACCACTGCAACCCCTGTTAATTCAAAAGAAAGAAGCAGCCAATCAGAATATACACATTTCACTTGCAGTGTTCAAATAATCATAATGTTTAGCAATTAAATAGTACTATAGTAAATTATATATGCACATTTTTAGAATGAATGCACTATGCAGACATTTTCTATTTCTGTCTCCCAGCAGACCTATGAGGAAGGCCATTTTACAGACAGGGCACCAGATCATCCACTTCAGAGGAGCTTGTCAGTTTATGCCAGCTGAGGAACCGGCAGAGAAATTAAGGCACAAAAGACATTAAGTGATTTGACAATGGTCCCACAGCAAGTCAGTGTCATAACCAAAATTTTTACCTACATCACCTATCACATGCTCTGACCATTAGAAAATATTGTTTCTATTGAGAAATAGTGACAATACCTACCTTTTCACAGTTTGTATTTGAGACTTCATTAGTTAATAAAAGGCCCAATTCGTAAAGGCAGGGTCCCAGTGTTTTTTGGATCTTCATGTGAAATGTGCTATCTAAATGCAAAATATATTACCATGAATGTTGGGTGATATTCTGTACCAACTGACTTCAATAGGGCCAGAATTTCACCTGAATACCTACAGTACGGCATACCTAAATCTTAAACATAAACTGATAATTGCAAGCTGGTTATGTGCTTCACTGACTGATCTGTGAAAAAGCATTTCATCATCATCATCATAATCATCATCATGTTGCAATATTTTGAGGACTTAAAAAATTCACAAAACAAATTGATGAATTATGGTCACAATTTTCCAAACATACTTTTCACCTTTTCCTCCATTTGTGGGGTATAGATACTGATAACTGTATTAAGCTGTTTCTTGTTTAACTGCCGGGTGCCTCACTTGGGGATATTAGTTTGTACTTCCCTTTATAAGAGTGTTCTTTGAGTGGTAAGTTTTCTTGCAAATATCCATTTTAAAAATGTGGCTGTAGTATCACAATTTATTACCATTCTGTTGTGCTGGCTGCATATTTACCATGCTGGTAAGGCAGCAGATGTAATCTTCAGTATTTGCTACCAACTGGACTTACATTTGGCTTTTAAAATTTTGTTCTGTTTTGTTTGTTAAATTCCCCAAGGTATTTTTAAGAATAGCTTAAAACTGAACATTTCAGGGGAGTTGCATTTATCACAATTATATTCACAATGGCCCAGATTATGATACATTGTTCATATTGAATAGCATTTTATGCTATGAAAAACCCCATTCATTCAATGGAAGTACTCATCATATAAGATATTCTTCCTCATACTGAGTGGTATCACAGTCTTGTACAGTTCTAGCATTCCCCTCATCTCCAGTCAATTCTCTGCCATTCTTATTTGGGAATAAACTAGTGGCTATGCTAAACTGATGATATGAGGTTGCTGAGATTAAAAGCTCCGTGAAAAATGGGTCAAGGGAGAAGGATTGCCATTATCTAATAATTCCTAGCAAATCTCTTTTATTTCCAAAAGGTTTTTACCTCAGAGTAGGACCCTTACCTATGAACTATATCAGATTAATAAACGGTGGGAAGAGGATATGGGAGTTGCTTCACTGTAAGTGAGGCTGAGGAAGGAGTTTGAAAAAGAAATATGTGAGGAAAAGCAGAGATGCAAGTTGAAGTATAAAAAGGGATAGGCAGGCAAAAGAGAAAAAAGAAGAATATGATGCTGAAAGCAGAAAGGGTGATTAATAATGTGCAGCTAGGAAAAGAGAATATAAAGCATTGAATGGAAACTGCTCACTGTTCTCACCTTTGTATTCTAATCTTTGCAGCTTCAGTACCTAGAATTACAGTACATTTCACTGCTGCATTCTGTGTTCTTCATTCTTTCATAACCCACTCAATGCCTGCCTATCCTATTATCCTTCTTGAGAACTTGGCCCCTTACTGTGTGATCCAGCTTTGTCTACTTTCATTTAGGCTCTGTCTATGGTTGGAGCTGGGGCTGTGATTCCCAGTTTGAGCAGAGATACTCATAACAGTCTCATCCAGCTAGAGCCAAAGTAGTTTTGTAGGCGCAGTAGCACAGGCAATGGCGTGGGCTTGCCACCCTGAGTATGTATCCACGGTGCTCAGGCAGGTTGGTACTCAGCGAGGTTAGCCTATATGGCTGCTCTGCACCACCTGTGTTACACTGCTATTTTTCATGAGCTATCTGGGTGAGAGCTAGCATGAATATGTCTATTCAAGCGGGGAATCACACACCCATCTCCAAGTGTAGACATACCCTCAATGTAATTCTCTACCTTCTGATCCTCTTTGCCCCTAGCTCAGGTATATCAGTATATATTGCTATGTATATAAACATATATACAGTTATTATTAATAAAATTCTACAAATACCCACCCATACCACACTTAGAATAGGAAATAGCTATACTAGCTCAGACACCACTGCAATAAATATTGATATAGATTAGAGTGAGGGCTTTTTCCTTCCGTACAACAGACACATATTGAAATCTGGCATGTGTTGTTTTAATTTTCTTTATTTTGTTTCTTTATATTTATTTATTTCTGTTATTTTGTTGTGGTTGTCAAAATACAATATCCCAAATACATTTCTAGTGTACCTCCATTTACTTCAGTGGAATCACATTAGGGATGGATTTGGCACATTGTACTTAATTCTAATCTGATTAGTACATGCATAGAAACAAAAGGGGAAAAAATAGAACATGTGTCTGTGGAGTTAGCAGCAGCCTCTGCTCAAAACTATAGTGTAGAACTCTAAAATTAGGTGAAATCTGGGTCCTATGGAAGTCAGTGGGAGTTTTTCCATTGACTTCAGTGGGACCAGGATTTCATCTACTCTGCCCAAATGGTTAGTAGAGAAGTTATTAATTCAGCGGGCCTGCACATCAGAGTATATCTTAATGGATCAGGAACAATGTAATAGCAGATATATATGTAATACCTGTGCTACAAGATTTTTTTTTTTAAAGAGTGCTCTTTGACTATAAGCGAGAGATTTTTTTAGTCCCATGTACCTATTATTGGCATGCTCTGCCACCAACCTGTCAATCAGCTTTCAACAATGCCAGATATGCCTTTTATTTTCTGGAATAAACAACACATAAGAGCCTCCTCAGATAACCTAATTAAAAAGCAACTGGCTGCATAAATGTGATTTTTACATATATTTCAGCTAGTTCAGTGATCCAAAGGAACACAAGGATATCATATGGGTTTGTTACTGTCTCTTGGGAGCTTTGGGCCGAATTCTGTGCTGATTTACATGATCTAATACCTAACTGAATTCAAAGGAGTTGAATGACAGGGGTAAGTCAATGCAGAATTTACAATTTCACAAAATCACACATGAGAGGACAAAACTGAATGGGAACCGTACTTAGACTCAGCACTGCAGAATGTCAAGGGATGCTTTTCAGAGAACTGTAATGCACATCACACTCTGCAGTTATTGACTGAGGCATGGCACATACTAGGTAGCATGTCTCAGTCAAATCTGCCAAGTCAAACAGAGCATTCAGTACAGCATGTAAGCAGTGCTGCACTTATAAAAGGAGTAGCTCTGTGTGCTATTATTCCAGTTATTTACTCCTTTTGAACAAAGGCAGCATTCAGACATTAAAAAGGTTAGAAGGCGTGCTGATTATTACACACTCAGAATCTAATTAAAAGAACATTATTAATGCTGCAAAGTCAAGCACTCAAAAGTTACCAAATGCTAGCATTAAACTTGCGTGTGCAACCCTAATTTGGCCCCCTTGTGCGCATGTATTATGATGCAGTCTTTAAATACATGGTCCCATACTGTTTTTTTCCACAGGACTCCTTCCTCATTCAGTATACAGAATGGATGATGCTTACTTGATCAGCAGCTATTCAATATTTTGTTTTTTCATTGTTGTTCAATATATGGTTCAATGCCTTATTTACTGCACACAGTTCAAACCATGCTCTAAAGACAGATTTATTAATTTCCTATTGGTTTTTTTGGTGGCACTCATCACGATAGTAATCTGATTGTTTCACAAATATTAGGGCTTTTATTTTCACACCACCCCTCTGAGATGAGTGGGTATTTTTATTGCTGTTTTGCAGTTGGAAAACTGAGGCACAGAGAGATTAAGGTCAAAAATATCCACTAATTTGGGGTACCTAATTCGCACCACCTAAGATATAATTTTTCAGAGCACATAGCATTATATAGAACTTCATATATTCAAAGTACAACTCCCATTTACTTCAGTTGTAATTTTGAGGTCTCAGGACTTCTCCATATGAGACTCCAGGTCTCAAGTCCAGCACCCAGAAAATGAGTGACCACTTGTGAAAAGTTTGGTTCAAGTGACTTACCCAGCATTACAGAGTAACTCTGTGACAGAGGCTGGGATAGAATCCAGTTCTCCAGGACAGTATTCTAGTGCCTTAACCATGAAACTGTCCTTCCTCTTCTTGGAATCCCCTGTCTCATTCACCTTTCAACTTTTGCAGCAAATGAAGCAGAGGTCCTATAGACAACAGGCTTTACTAAACTACCCTGATTCATCCACCAAGCAGGTGCCACCTCTTCCTGTGCAGTGAATGTGGCAAGGTCCTGTGGAAAAATAGGATGTGATGATGTAATTAAAGATTGCGTCATAATTCATAAGCACAATAGTGACAGAGTAAGGTAGCACAAACAATCTTAAATCTGGCATCTTAACATCCGAGTCCTTGATTTGCACCCTCCCAATCTGAATCATTTTGGCTGAATTTTTAAAAAATAAATAAAAATAAATAATAATTATCAGCCTGAGGCAGACACGCAGTATGGAAAATTTCAATCTAAACTATTCAACTTTGGCAAAATTATTAGCAACTGAAAACAAGATCTCATGGTTTTAAGAATAGACAGTATTAATAGTCCCGCCTATAACAATCTAGAATTTAAAAAATAGTTTGCTAGTATTGCAACTGTGCTTGTTATACAGTATATATTTGGGAATTTGGTGTGCGGTGATACCACAATATGTGGTGGCCAAATGTACAGATCATCCGAGCTGGTTATGACCATCTTCAGAAGCTGGAGGCCCAGGTTGCATCTACAGAGGCTCCTGAGGGAGGCGTCTGGCAGGCTCAGGGCTTCAGCCCCACAAGGAGGCAGTCCTTGGAGTTGCAGCCCTGTAGGGATGCGGGTTTCAGAGCTATAGCCCCATGGAAGGCACCTGCTGGGCTTCAAGGATTCAGCCTCCTTGTGAGGTGGTGGGGTTAGGGGCTTATGCCATGCTGGGAGGAACGTGGCTCGGGGCTTTAGCCCCTCAGGAGAAAACTTCTTGTGACACACATGCCCCCCCGCCACAGATTTTTGCTGGAATTTGCTGGTCCTTCTCAGTCACATGGCACCATGTCCCCTCCTTGAATGATGGCTGTTGGAGCTGTGGCCCTGGGAAGAGGCAGTGGCAACCAGCTGGGAGCTACAGGAAGGGGCTGCTGAGGGTGAGGGGGGCGCTTGCCTGCAGGAAGTGATTCAAGCTCTTGCGGGGGAGCTTTTAAATTGTGCTCCTCTTCCCCACTCTCAGCGGGCACCAGTCATCTCTGGCAGAAGCCCCAAGCTCCCACACACACAGTCTGGTAGGCAAAAAATGAGGGGAGGGCTCTATGAACTGCACTTTAACTTTAAAAGAACCACATGTGGCTTGCGAGCCACAGTTTGGCCACCCCTGCCATAGTACATATCAAGGCACACCAGCAATAACCCTAGCAACTGAGGATACAAACAATGAGTGTTGTGCATCCAGTTTAAAAAACTAAACCTTTGTTACTGTAGTTAAAGTTAAGCTAAGCAGTAAGTGTATTTAAGGACTATACTTTTTAAAATGCACTTGGATAGGTATCAAAAACCTGATCTTTTTAATGTGGGAAACAATACATAGTCTCCCATTTGAAAGAGACAAAAACTAATGGTCGTGTCGGTCCCCTGAAATGTGCATGATAGAATTATAGAAGTCAGAAAAAGACATTAAATGTACTGTGCTTTATTTTGAGTCTCTTGTTTGTCTCAGAGTCTTATGACACATGAGCACAGAGTTATTAATCTTGCATTTCAGTTTTAGAATTTTATGTGAAGAAGTTGGCAAATGAGCAATGCAAATTCCTGAATTTTAAATACCACATAGACCAGGAGCTTAGCTGAGGTGTTGGTTCCTACATTGTTTGAAATTCATCAGGTAGCTGTTCCAGAGCAGTTTTAGAAGGGAGGATCACAGGGATTATCTAACTCTGGAGAACATTAATAAAACAGATGAATTTTCAGCACTTAATAGCACTGCAAGCTTCAGAGTTAGAGATCATTAAGGAGAAATTGTTCAAATATATGTGTTAATTATTGCAACAAATGAAAATACCACCAAATAAACAGCTTTTCAAGCCTGAGAAAACTAGTGAATTATGCCAGAAGGGCTAAAAAACTCATTTATGGCGAAAAAACAACAACTGCACTAGATAGCTGCATTGCTTTTGTTTTCAAGTAGAACATTTTAAGAATGGCCAAATTCTGCCGTTTGAAAAAATTCAGTTCGTTGTGCTTTCCTGGCCATTCTTAGAAGGTGTTCTTCTGGTTTGGCCCTACTTTTTGTGGGTCCCAGTGCAAAGCATGAGCAGATGATCCATAGACAGACTGCTTTAGCTTGTGTATTATCTGGGGGTTGAGGGATTTGACAGGTAGGAAGGAGCAGAACACTTGTTAATACCGTTGCTGAGGGGTCAGATTTGGTTTAATCAGTTAGAAGGCAGGTTGGGTATTTATCACTGGAGGGGGTTCATCAGCTGAGATAGGGACTGGGACATATGTCATGGGGTCACAAAAGCTGAATTCAGCCCTTGGGGAGAGAGGGACAGGACACTTGCAATACTGGTTGCGGGAAGATTTTGTTAGTTTGATGCATAAAGTAGGGATATCTGTCACAAAAGACAGGCCCAGATTCACAAAGGTATTTAGGGCCTACGGGCATCTACACTGTAATGTAAGCTTATGACTGAGCCCGGGCTCAAGGCTAACCCATCTTTCATCTACACTGCAATTGCACTAACCCAGGGCTCAGACCCAGGGTCCCAAGACCCTGCAGGACTGGAGGGTCTGAGCTCAAATCAAGCTGGGACCTAAGGTCTGAGCCCTATTGTTTTGCTGTTTAGCCACAGCCCTGCTTGACTCAGGTCTGGGAGTCATCTGAAACAATCCCACCAATTCCATGGGACAACTTCCTTAGTCCCTCTGTCCCTACAACCGGCAATCTACTTTATTGAAAATGGAAGTGCCCCTCTCTCTCCCCACCTTGGCGAAGGGCAGCAACTCAGGTCAGCAACTCAGGTCAGCAACTCAGGTCAGCATTCACCCATTCTGTTCTATTCACCAATCTGCAAGCGCTTCAGTACCCCTGGGAATCGTGCCGACTTGCCATGTTCCATGTCCACTCAAGTTCATGTGGGGTCCCCCTTTCAGCCTAAACAGCTGCAGGCCTGCCCCAATGGTCCTCTGGGATGTGCTTTAATGTGAAGGTTCTGTATGCAGTTAGCCTCTTGGGAAATGATCTCTGAGAGCTCAGAATTTTCTGGAACCCTGGCCACCACCCACTGAGTGTGCTTTACATTATTGTAGTGAAAATAGCACACCGGATAGCATCCAGTGTTGAGGATGTGTTCATTTAAATCTAATATGTCTGTAAGCTTACATTTTATACACTGTAACACTAAAAAAAAAATAGAGTTCCCAGAAAAATCTCATTGGCACAACAAACACTGAGTTAAGCAAGAACCATAGGTGGATGCATTATATGCTTCATTCCCTGATGACAGTCATGCTTAAAAGGAGAAGTGCTAAGAGAGGTGATAGAAGGTTAGCTCAATATCAAGAAGAAAGGAAGCCTAGAGAAGCCTAGGCTGGGATTTTCGTAAACACTTTAGAGCACAGATTGGAATTAAATTCAAGGGGACTTGTGCTCCTAAGTCACTCGTGTGCTTTGGAAAATTACTCCCAGTGTATGTGTTTGCACTTAAGTAAAAGCTCTTATTGCAGTGAAGGGGAAAATCAGTTTAATTAATTGGTATTGAGATGCCTCCTGTTCCTCTAAGGCTTTTTTTGTGTTGATAAAAAGCCAATAATAAATTTTATATAACCAAAACAATGTAAGTTAACATTCACTGATACACTCCAGCTCCTTTTATGTCAGTGAATTATGGCCTTAGTAATCTGTAGCTTACAAAAACAAGTGATTACAGGTTAAAAGAACACTTACAATACATTTTAATAACTACAAGTTTACACTTCAAAACAAACAATGTAATGTTCTATTATTTTCACTTTTCTTTTGTTTTGAGTTTAGACAGTGGAATGATCCCAGCTTGGTTAGAGTCCAAGACAGGAAAAAGCTATAGAACCTGTGGGGGAGGGTGCGGAATCCTCTGTACTGGATCTACTGGAACTGGAGTCGTTAATGGTACAGGCAGCCCTGTTACTGTCCCCAACACTGATCTTTTCTGCTGAAATGTGGAAAACATGAAATTTTCAAGGAAAACCATACATTAGAAAACCTTTCTCCATCTGTTTCTGGTATAACATGCAGAAAAGCTATTAGTATGAGAGGACTGTATATGTGGCCACATCTAACCAATGATTATCAACCATTAAGTCCATGGAAGTTTGTTGATCAATACCAAGATAACCCAGCTGAAGGAAAGGACTTGGTAGTTGTTTTATATGCTAATTTGTTGTAAGCATTGTTGGGTTAATTTCAGGATATCAGATACTTTCCCAGTTTTGGATTAAGTTTAAGTAAGATTAAGGGCCAGAGTTTCAGCGAAAATCCCATGTTGTTACCTAAGTACCTGTTAGCATACACTGGTTTATTGTGCAAATATACTGCTGGATTTGCACACACGTGAGCATACACAAACACAGTTGAGACCTACCAATAATTTGGATGTTCATATTTGCGTACAAAGATGGAAGTATTTTATAACTAGATGGGCCACCTTAGATAAACTCCTAGTTCATAAATGTAAGAAGGGGTGCATCTTATTATACCAAGGAAGAAAATGAGTAACTTAAAATGCCTAAGGGCTAAGTTTTACATTTCGATGCACAAAAGCTCCCATTGAAACCAGCCAGAGTTCCACATGAATACACTGCATGCTTTGGGCTATTTACTGCTCTTTCCCCACTTGTACAACTCTTGTTGACATCAGCAGAAGGTTTCTCACAGACTGAGGATAGCATTTGGGCCATAAGTCAAATATATTCACATAAGTAAATAAGATATTTCAGGGCAGACTTGGGCTCCTGGACAGAAGTTAACGGACCTGATTCTCCACTCCATTATACCAGTTTTACACAGGAATAGCTTGACTGACTTTTAATGGAGTTACACCAGAGCATGCAGAAGAGGAATGAATGAGGCCCCACCTATGTAATTGTTTATGGATATTTTGCATTATAATTATTGATGTTTTTAGTATCTCATGGTGGGATCCTTTCCAACATTGGGGTGGGGGTACCAACTTTACACTGATTGTATAGTTCTTGCCTCTGCATATTCTGTCTCATCACCAGAGGGATGCTTGGATGATATTCCATATAGAAGTTCAGGAGCTTTCTCGCATTCCACTGCTGGAAAGCTGAAGTCTTCCTATGTGCAAAGGGCTTCAGAATGAGCATACTCTTTCTTCCTTTATGTCTCACTCAGAAGTATCAAGTGTAGAATGAAGGTGTTGTTTCATGTAGCTGTGAAATTTCCTCTTACTTTCCCAGTGATATCTTTGCAACAGCAACATACTCCCATGTGACAATGGGGCTTGATCATTGCACTTCACTCCTAGGAAGTGCTTAAACAAGGCTCTTCCTTCACTTGCACTGGGTTCAGATGCAGAATCACAATTGCCTGTTGGTTTGAGCAACAGTGTTCATAGTATGTGCACCTTGTGTGCTTTATGCTGGCTTCTTCCAGAATGGCAGTCTGATGCTGGACTCTGTTGGTTATTTGAAACTGTTAGCAGTGGGTATATGAGAGACTTGGTTCCTTTAGCATTGTCCTGACAGGTTCCTGTGATCAAGAACCGCCCTGGAGATTTCTTTGTCAGTCTGTAGATCATTCTCTGCTGTGATGGGCCCTATGGCAGTGCGCAACTCACCCTCCCTTTACTTTACTTTCAGTCCACCTGTGATAGGCGGTGCTCACTGGCAGTGTTATGCAGTGGTTAGGACACTAGGTCTCTACTGGTTCTGCATACAGTGTCTTTCACTACCCACGGTCACGTCCCGTTGTGATCCCCCTTTTGGTGGATGTTGACCCAATCCTCTAGTTAGGTCACCAGTTAGCCATATCCCTCTTTGGGAGTCCCAAGGAAGATATTAGGTCCCATGCCCTCCCAACGGGGGTGGGGGAGGACCTTCAGTCCATTCAGCAATCACTGCAAGTTGTCAGTCCTAGCAATGGAATTTTCAAAGTCTTTACGCTCTCCAGGTTTTTTTCAGGGAGAGCCTGGAAGAGTGGGATTTTGTGCCCTCTACAGCAAGGTGATGGGCAGGGGAATCTAGACCCTTCATGCCATCTGAATCCAGTCCTGGGTCCTGTAAGAAGCAACAATGTCTAGCACCCAAGAGTACTATAAGGATGCCTCCTTGGGCCACTCACTAAGTTTGGGCCTTCTCCCTACCACTCACTACTCCCAGTTTGACACAGTAGCAAATGAAAAGAGTGACTGAAACTTCAAACCTCCTGGGATCAGCAGGCAGGTTATTTTCTCCCAGGGAATGTATTCAATGAAGTCCTCTTCAGGAGCTCTCAGGGCAGGTCTCTCTTCCTGCCATGTCAGTGTCCTTCTGAGCTGACAGTCTGACTTTTTAAATTTCATCTCCAGTGGGATCATGTTCTGCAAGTGGAGATTGATGGGGCTGCCTGAGCCTAGAGTTGGTCCTTAACTCCTTCTGTTCCACCACAGCACCCCTTCCCACTTTTATACAACACCTAAGAATATATTCCAAGGAAATAAAGTACAACCACTTTTAACCACATCCCCCTGCAACTTGTTTTTATTCAGTGGTTCTCCACTCTTTGGACCTTTTGTTAGCTTTTTGTTGTTGTTGTTTTCACAGCCCTAATCAAGCTCTCCCTTCTGGGCACTCACCAAGTGGCGGTCCCAACACACTGGACCCTTATGCTTTAAGCTTCCTGAGTCTGTACATGCCATTTTCTGCCTGAGTTTCATCACCACTCTGGACTGTTCTTCAAGATTTGTGCCAGTATCCATTCAGGATCTCTACTCCCCTCTCTTGTACCTCTAAACTCATGGCTTCTTCTCTGGAACATGAAATCTATGCCTGACCTCTGCAGTCAATACCCTTCTGGTCTTTCTAAAATGGCCAATGAGAGACCCTTCCTCTATATAACTTCCAGTCCCCTTTGTTAGACTTGTCAAGTGAAGAAAGCCGCCTGTCCCCTCCCAGTCCCCCCCAAATAGAGGGGAATAATCACCTCCCTCGATCTGCTGGTAATGCTACTACTAAGACAGCCTAATATGACACTGGCCTTCTTGGCAACAAGGGCACACTGCTAACTCCAGCTTCTCATCCCCAGGTCCTTTTCTGCAAAACTGCTGCTTAGCCAGTGGGTCCTGAGCCTGTATTGGTGCATGGGATTCTTCCTTCCTAAGTGCAGGACTCTGCACTTGTCCTTGTTGAACTTCATCAGATTTATTTTGGTCATATCCTCCAAATTGTCTAGGTCACTCTGGACCCTATCCCTACCCTCCATTGTATCTACCTTTCCCCGCAGCTTAGTGTCATCTGCAAACTTGCTGAGAGTGCAATTAATCCCATCACCCAGATCATTAATAAAGATGTTGAACATACAATTACTTTTCTAAATGTATTCATTAGCCAGTTTTTAACCATGAAATAAGGGCTACCATTGATTTTTTGTATTGTGCTAATTTTGTATCCGAATTTTATATGAGACTATGTCAAATGCTTTATAGAAGTTTAAGCATATTAACTCAACACAAGTTACATAATCTCATTACAATCTTTCTTTTTACTTTGTATGCTACCATAATTTAATTCTTTACTGATTGCATCCCATATCAGCCTTTCCATGATTTTTCCTGGGATCGGTAAAGCCTGGGTCATCCTGTTTACCCTTTTTAAATAGTGGCATGTTAGCTTTTTTTCCAGTCTTCTGCGACTTCCCCAGTGTTCCAACATTTGTTACGAATCAACAGACATGGTTCAAAGACTTTCTCAGCCAATTGTTTTACCGCTCTTGAGTGTAAGTTTTCCCGTCTGGACAATTTTAAAAATGTTTAACTTTGATAGTTATTAATTAACATCTTCTCTAGTTACTAGTGCAATAAAAAGTATTTCCTTATCACTGTGATATATGAATACTTCATGTTGCTTTACCCCCCCAGGATATTTTGATTTCAGACAACATTATTTTCCTTTTTCCTATCTGTAATATTATAAAATATACTGTAAAAAGTATTTCTCAAATCTTGATCCTATGTTAACATTTCACAGAGAAAGCAAACAATAAAAATGACCACATAGCTATACATTGTATTAAGTCACTGACTCACTCCCAAACACTATGTTTGAATTTTATGCTGAAAAACTTTCCTAAATATGCAATAAAAATTTTTCCATTAAGACTTTTGTTTTTCAGATTAAAATAAATGAAAGTGATAAAATAAAAGATTTTGTTGTGCTGCTGATGTTTTAAAAGCCACTCAAATGTTACTGACAGAAAATTTAATCTACAGGGGCTGGAGAAATAGAATCACTTTCACCTATAGGTCTCCCGTTCATATCTAATATAGCGTGGGGGTGACCTAAAGTCATTATAATCTGGCAGATGTTTTTTTGGTTTATAGGAAATAAGTTTGTATTCAAAGTCCAGTTTCTAGTGGGTATGTAGCCACATCCCAACTGCAATCCTTGTAAACTCATCAGACGGGCAGAGCATTGAATAAGCCTGTAGATTGAACTACTCCCTCATTTTACTAGAAATTGTTATACACATCAGAGATGAAACACATTGATTGAAGCAGTTTATGAGAAACTTTCAGAGATGCCATATTGTACCTTTCTGAAGAATAAACAGGACATCTGTCAGTCTGACACCTTTCACAGACAGTAAAAATTATTTTTAAAAACAAAAGTCAAACTCTAGAGATATGCAAATGAAAGCCTTTAGAGGGAAGAAAATAGGATTAAGGATCTTTGTATTTGTTATATCCTCATTTTGCAAATGTGTCACAGCTACTTTAAAATTAAGTGCCCAGTCCTAAAAAAGCTAATAGTCACCAACTGCTACTGAACATTCAATTATGATGCTACTACATACATACCCAATAGCAAGAAATAAACCAGATGAGCAAAATTGATAGTCTTGGCTACCTTCTAGACTTTTCCCATGTTTCTGTGTTCAATATTAAGAGCAACTGATCTAGGTGTGTCACAAATGTCCTAGTAGATTTATTCATTATTCTTTTAGGTAAGAAAGTAGGATACAGTATATTGTTTAACTGAGATAAACATCCATGTGCCATTATGAAAGTAGGCACATGTGGATAGCTTTCATACGCTGTTTCTAATGTAGTGTTATGAATTTAGGGTGATAATTTAATTTGTCTATAAATTAAAGGGACAGTGTCTGGCAAAGAATCCTATTCTTGATGTTATAGTTACTTGTCATATTAATTTAAAAGCCTTCCACATTATTACAGATTAATTTATTGTCTATTTATACAACTAGGAAAACACTTCTTGAAAATCAGCACTAATGTTCATATCAGGGATCTGCAACCTTTCAGAAGTGGTGTGCTGAGTCTTCATTTATTCATTCTAATTTAAAGTTTTGTGTGCCAATAATACATTTTAACGGTTTTAGAAAGTCTCTTTCTAAGTCTATAATGTATAACTCAGTTATTGTTGTATGTCAAGTAAATAAGGTTTTTAAAGTGTTTAAGAAGCTTCATTTAAAATTAAATTAAAATGCAGAGCCACCCGGACCAGTGGCCAGGACCCGGGCAGTGTGAGTGCCACTGAAAATCAGCTTGTGTGCCGCCTTTGGCGCATGTGCCATAGGTTGCCTACCCCTGGTTTATATTAAGAATTTTGTGAGTCCTTGCTTTTAATACAAAATATGGCATTGTCCATATTCGTGTGGAGGTATCATGCCTAGATCACCTTGCAGTATGGTTGTGTCACCTATCCCATTTTGGTATCATTCACAAATTTTATCAGGATCGAACATACATAATTGTAAAAGAAAGACATGAAGCAGCTGCATACGTTGCTTGTGTTTTTAATGTAGTTGATCGACTAACAGCAGGAAGCACTACTGCTTGAAGCCTTGCAGATGCTTTGCCACTGCAATGGAAGCAGCTCCTGGAATAACGGTATGGATCATATTTTGAAAATTATTCCTTTACTGTACATGATGAAAATAAATATGTAGCTTCCTCATCAACTACCTGGCAATCCACAGAACACTGAAAAAATAAAAACTGATGTGCTCAGCAAGAATGATTTTGCTGAATCTTGGATTCATTTTGGAAAGAATTTTTAAAAATGTTTTCTTGTTTACTTTTAAAATTGAATGTAAGAATGGATATATGATGTCAGACTAATGGTCCATCTAGCCTTGTATCCTGTCTTCTGACAGTGGTCAGTGCCAGATGCTTCAGAAGGAATGAACAGAACAGATTAATTTTTCAAGCATCCATCCCCTGTCATTAAGACCCAGTGTCTGGTAATCAGAGGTTTGGGGACATACAAAGCATGGGGTTGCATCCCCAACCATCTTGGGTAATAGACATTGATGGGCCTATCCACCATGAACTTATCTTTTGGGGGGTGGGGGGTGACCCATTTATACTTTTGGCCTTCACAACATATTCTGGCAATGAATTCCACAGGTTGACTATGCATTGTGTGAAGAAGTATTTCTTTATGTCTGTTTTAAACTGGCTACCTAGTAATTTCATTGGATGACCCCGACTCTTGTGTTACGTAACAGGGTAAATAATACTTCTTTATTCACTTTCTCCAAGCCATTCTTGATTTTATAGATCTATTTACAACTATTATTTCAATATCTGATCATTCTGATGGAGAGATTCTAAAAAAATTGCATTCAAAACTATTTCTCTTGTTGGAGATTTCAAGATTGTTAATAATATGATATATTCTACTATAGATCTCACTCTTGCTACATATAGTACATGGAATCTCAGAAATATATTGCATGTAGTTAAAAAGTTGAAAGTAATTTTCATTTTTATGATTTTTTTGCTATTCTCCAACATAGTATGGAGCTCATTCCTCCCCATCTTCATATCCTCTACTAACTTTTAAATAAAAACAGACTTTGTTACAGCAATTCCTGTATAAACAACAAATTTTCTAACCAGACGACCCTTTCCAATAGGCTGGAACCACATTTTATAAGGGCTATTAATCAATTGAGTCTGTTGTGATTAGATAATTAATATAAGGAAAAACACTTGATGAAAAGGATGGATTTTAAATTTTTAATGATGTATTATGAGTTAGCTAGTAGAATTTTAATAAGGATCTCAGCTTCCTGCTGTCCATATGTCCTGATGAAAAAGTTAACAATCCAAAGGTTTTCAATGGCTCTCAGGAATATACACATGTAAAATTTTCTTGTGGTAATATGAGGAATAATGGGACATTTTCATGGGGTGTCAGATATGACGATACATTAGTCCTTTCAATGGACATGGGTTTATTTAAAAAATTGCATGCATACAATGGTTGGGGAAATGACATATTATTCATCTGCTGCAGAAATTTTACAGTACTGCAAAGTGCTTTCACGTCAGAAGTTATTCACACTTGTGTCCATTTTAATGTTGATGATTTCAATGGATTTATACTGGTGTAAATCTGGAATAAGGCAGTGATGAATCAGACATGTTAAAATCTACATTCAGTTGCCAAAACTGTGCAGTTTCAGGGATTATAAACGTTCTTTCTGTTCCTTTGATTACAATTTTTAACCTTTCCTAAACCATTTCTCTCTTTAGCAATAGTAAGATTTTTCCTATATTAAATATGTCTTGCATGCTATAAAATACATCATACTGCAATTTCACACAACAGCTTCCTTTTGTTTACCTTTCGTAGACCAGTTGCAGCTGTCCCTTATTGTAACAATAAAAGACATTGTTTTCTAAAATAACACTGGAAAACCCTGCAATAGATTGCGATATTACTCTATAATAGTATAGTCTCTTTTTTTCCTCTTAAAAGCTATACATTCACATTCTGGCTTGTACAACAGGAAAACATGACGGTGGCACAGGCTGGCTAACAGTAGAAGTTGGAGGAAGACATTGACTGCTCTGACCAGGAGTATGCCTACCCTGCACTGGGAAGTGTGATTGCAATACATGCAAACTTACCCAATTTAGCTCTAACATACCTAGAGTGAATACTATTAGCAGTGGAAAGCACTGCAGCACTGGCTTTGGCACAGGCTGTACAAGTCCACCCAGGAACCTGGGTACTTACTCAAGTGCCTATGCCATGCAGAAGTCTATGCTGCCTCCATGGGATCTCCCATGATGTACATGATAATGGGTGTCAGGATTGCCTCCCCACTCTGAACTCTAGGGTACAGATGTGGGGACCCACATGAAAAAAGAAATAACCCCCCTCAAGCTCATTTTACCAGCTTGGGTTAAAATGTTTTTCCCCAGAACACAACTTCTTCTGTGTCTGGACTGGTATATGCTGCCACCACCAAACTAAGGCTAGGGTAGTTTGGGACCCTTCTTTCCCTTTCCACTAACCCCCCAAACTTCTTCCTTCCCTGGGAAGCTTGAGAGAAAAAAAAACGAATCTCACCTGATCCTGCGAGACGTGCCCGATCCAAAGCCAGGATCTTACACAATGGAAAACAAGCAGTCAGATTCTTAAAAGAAAGATTTTAATAAAAGAAAAAAAGAAAAAAAAAAAAATCCCTTATAACCATCAATAGAACAGCATCTACAATAATCAATAAAGAGTTACAGACAACCACCTCCCCGAATTTCTCCTCCTGCTGAAGCTTACAGTATTAGAGAAACACAGAGATAAATTTCTACCAACTGAAGAGTTTTCCAAGTGATAAAAAGAAGGTAAACTTACTCACTACCTTACTTGATAAAAAAACTGATAGTTATAGTAAAAGATATAGGTGTGGTTCATCCGATAGCAGAGTTGAACAGACAAGAGACCCAGAGAGAAACTGAAACTCAAAATCCTTTGTCTCCTGAGGAATTTCTCATTGGTCAGTTGTCCACCTCTCAGGTTACCTTTAGCTTAACCCCTTACAGGTAAACACTAATTCTAGGCTACTTCATACTTATGACAAAGGGGCATTATAGAGCATGAGATATTTGTTTGTTTACACATGTATCTTTCTGACCTAGCAATGGCCTTTGTGAATATCACATTCTTAATCTTAAACCAAGATTTATAGCCCTGCAATGGACCAAGTCATTGAATCTTGTGGATTAGTGAGGAAACAAACACACACAATAAAAAACCCCGAGGCTATTGCTTCAGTAATGTTCTCTGTTTACTTAGATTATCAATTGTAATTTAGATTTAGTCATGTATGATTTATTGTACTTCATGAATATTAATAAAGTTATTCTGTAATTTTGCAAAAACAACTAAACTATATGAAGTCTGAATATTAACCCTGAGGTTTTGACGTAGGTTATAATTTGTCTATGTGATGAAAATAATCATACAATATTATTGTCCTTCTCTTCCTGAGTGGACAGTAAAGCATATTCTAATTCAATATGAGACATTAGACATCGTCACTGCTGTCTCACTGCAGCATTTTGACAAAGCCATTGCTGTTATCTATGGGGGCGGGGTGAGAAATAGACAGAAAATGGGTCCTGGAGCTCACTTTCTCCTTAAAACTGCTCTGGGGAGCAAGTGTGTTGGGGAAGAGCGGGGAGGTTGACAATGCGCAAGAACCAACTTCTCCTTCCTGTTCTCCCCAAAAGACTTTTTCTGACAGGAGGAAGGGCCCCAAACTGCCCAAACAGGTAACAAGGGAGAAAAATGAGGTGGTAGGAAATATCCAAAATCTAAGGTCACTAGCTGTCAAAACTTCCTTGAATTGCCTGTACTGCCCTTAGCCTTTGTCTTCTACATGCTGTAATCATGCAGATACCCAGCACTATTATTTTCCTTTTTATACAATATTTTCCTCATTCTACTCATCTATCTATTGGGAAATGATCTCATGGGAAGGACTCAAGACCAGCTACCTCAGCTATTGGCATTGTCCTTTGGGAGCATCACCAGGGCATCAGCCAGAAAGCCCTCTTGCAGTTGTGGGAAGCTGGATATGTTGGAGTAGCCTTTGGCCTGTTCTAATTTATGCCAAGGACAAGACTGTTCCCTGGACATCCCTAGAATCTGGGGGCCACAAAGATGGCTCACAGTCACCATTACTTGACCTCTCCTGAGTAGAAGTACTGAGTGAAGATCATATGCAGGTAAGAATCTTGTCCCTAGTTCTCAATTAACACCAAATCATACATAGCTGGGTGTGCTGGAGGAAGACTGAAAGATCTGATTCTCAGAAATAATGGCATACAGAAGATGAAGATCTTATGGCTCCACAAACGATCGCTTCTGAACAGAATTTCTGTAGAGAGGAGTGTTACTTCTCAAATAATCCAGAATTGTCTCTTAATACATTGGCCTTTCTCTTAGTCAGCAGCTAACACTTGTTGGGACTTGCACTGCCAAAACAGCTGCAGATTTGTGCTCATTCAAGTCTTTTTTCTGAATGTGTTTGCTCAGTATTGTTTAGACTTGATTATTTTCTGGAAAAAAAAGTACTGTTTGGTTCAGTAACCTTCTTCATATCACATATGCAAGTGCACCTCAACTAAGAAGCACACAGCTCAACATTGGGGAGCTATCAAACAATTAAAAGAGCTTTTGCAGTTTTATATAACAATGTATTATAATAAAACAAATGAGAGAGAAAAATCTTGAGAGTGAAAATTCAGCTTAAAATCTCTAGCTAACATGCTAGAGTTAGTGAATTTCCTGCACTGTTCTCTTGGTACTCATTTTAAAATGTAGTTACCATAGCAGCTGCTTTCTCATTAATGCTATCTAATACACAAACACCTTCAGTCCCCCTTAACTTAAGAAATCTGTGATTTAGTGAAGAGGCTTGTTTCAAGATTCCTCTGGAAGAGTAAAAATTATTTTGTTTTCTAAAACCTCTTTTATGTTTTTAAAATTATTTACAACAAAGAAAAACTGGGAGAAAAATTATTACGTTTTGGGAAAGTTGAAAATGTCTTTGGGAGCTGTAAGTCCAGGGAAAATCTAGAGTGGTTTTCCTTTGTACTTAAGTTTGGTTAGTTAATTTAACTGTGAATACAGCAAAAATACAGCTGTTAGGGAATTTGAGCCTGATCCGAAATCCACTGGCATCATTGGAAAGATAGTCATTGACTTAAACTGGCTTTGGACTGGGTCCTTAGTTTCCTTTAAAGTGAATGATCAACATAGTCCCCTAAATCTTAGCTATATGTCTTGATATTCTTTCTTAATGGAGAGAGTACTGCATGTCTCAACAGGGAGCTTGGCAAAGTAACATATAGTCAGCTCTTGCTTAACATAGAGTAAGTAGTCCTTTCTAAACCATGCCCTCATTCATCATTAATCTGCCAAGAGCAGTATTATGTAATTGAAACTGGGAAAATATACAATCCTAAGGCATACCCAAACAAGAAATGAAAACAAAACACAGAAACATGCTTCTCAGAATAAATAATTTCATGGGGGAAAATTAGAAAACACAATGGAAGTGAACTGAAAGACACACACAAAAGCCTGTTGAAATTCTTCTCTGCTGAGAACAACATAACAATAAAGAATTTAAAATGGAAAGGCAATCCTTATTTGACCACAAGCAGATGTAAGTACAAATCACAGGAAGGGCTACCATCAAGGGTCAGGGCCTGCACCAGATCCAGTCTCCTGGCAACCAACAACCAGAGCTGGCCCGCATCAGACTACCTGACTGGTTAAGGAGGGAAGCTGGCTGGCTTTTAACCCAGCTGCAGCAGCAGCTCTCTCTCTGCTCAGTGCATTCATGACTCCAGCTGTGGTCCTTCCTGTCCCTGCCCCAGCACTGCTCCTAGTTCTGTTCTTGCCTTGTCTCCCAGTCCTTGTTATCTCAGCTTCCTCCTGGTTCTGACTCCCTCACCCTGACCCTGCTTCTTGACTCTGCTTCTGATCCTTGGTGTGCCTACCAGTGGTTCCCGATCCTGGCTTTAATTCCTGGTGTAGCCACTGGTTTCTGACTCTGGTTATGAGCCTTGGATTGGATCTGCTTCCAGGCTCCTGCTGTGACCACTAGGCCTGATCACTCTTGGTGTGCTTCCTAACAGCCACCCACTGTTTAGCTAGTGAAAATAGAGTTATGGGTCCAGAATCTGAACTGCACCCAAGGAACACTCAGCAGGCAAGGAGAAGGCACAAATGTGATCTGACACTACCCACTCCTGGGCTGGCCGGTCCAGTCCATGACTCACATAGTTCATTTGAAGGGTTGCTTTAAGTTCTACTGGCTGCCTATTGCCCCAAGCTGCTGTTAATGCACCTGGGAACAGGAAGGATGTGGATACCCTGGTTATGTGCCTGGAACTGATAGGTGGGAAGAGCGATGGTATAGGAGCACAGGCTGATCCTTCAGTGGCCAACTATACTGCGGTTAGGGCCACTCAGTGCCCTGTAAAGAGTGGGCTCAGCAGAGAGGAAAATCTGGCCTTGTTTTTTAAGTCAGACAGAATCCTGTTCTAAAGACATATCCTGTGAAAATATACCTTTATTTTTATATGAATGGCTTTCTAGTGATGAAAGTGGATGAAGTATTTTGTATAGTAGAAGACTGTGTCCCAAATGCTGGGCCAAGCTCCTTCTCTGATATTAAACCCTCAGAAGCTGGACCCCATTCCATAGACGTTTCTAAGGATTCTGAACAGAAAACACACATGCATGCACACCAGCTGCCCAAATAAGACGATGAAAACTTATGGCACCTTAGAGACTAACCAGTTTATTTCGGCATAAGCTTTCGATGAAGTGGGCTATAGCCCACAAAAGCTTATGCTGAAATAAACTAGTTAGTCTCTAAGGTGCCACAAGTCTTCATCGTCTTATTTACGGATACAGACTAACACGGCTGCTAATCTTAAAGCTGCTCAGACTCTCCCTATGAGCAGTCTATGATTCTGACCAACCTAATTAAGAAATACATAGGGTAGTCAGTTTCCTTGAAAGCTTCATAGCCTCCTCTAAAGCCCCCAGACAGAGAGCTCATGACTTGTAGGGATACTTATCTTACTGCCCACTTCTGCCTTAAATAGCCCTTATATGGCTTGGATTATATAATATTGTTTGCGTCAGTGCCAAAATGTAGGGGGTTCAACAGCCATGCCTCCTGTGCTGGAAGAAGGTGACGTCGGAGTCGCTCTGTTGGTTCTACACCACTATAGGGTCCCTCAAAAGGGGATGGTTGCTTTGCGCTGATGATGCACACAGTGGCCAAAATGCGATGTAGGATCTGAGCTGTGTAATTCTACTGGCTTCGACAGATTTATTCCTGACTTACACTGGTGTTCAGCAGTAGAGACTCAAGGCCTTTAAATATACATATTTACAAGTAAATACATTACAGGCAAGAGGGTGGGAGGTGTGAAACAGGCTTGTTTCTCTCCTGTGGTAGTAGAAGTGGCTCCCTGCTGTGAATCCACTCCTTGATCCCCCCACTCATGTGGAAAAGTCCTGAAAAATCTCCATAAAATCCAATATATTTCTTTAAAAATTTAAAGATTTTTGAAAACCCTCAAAGCCCGAATCCTCACAGCAGTGGTAAAAACAAACAAACAAACAAAAAAAAAATTCAGCCTTAAAAGCAGCAAATACGATTTTTCTGACAATTTGTCCAAAGTAAAAACAAAATGCTTTCTGAGTTAAGCCCTTGAATACCAAGTGTTAGGCCAGAGAGTAATTTCACAAACATGTTATAAACCTCTAAAAAGAAGATTTAAAAAGGAGAAGCTGACATGCACTAGCTGGCACTGTTACAAATTCTGAAGCATATTTAAAAAACAGTTTGGAAATGATTTCATTATTGCGTGTTTTCCCTTTTTATTTCTTTGCATTGTGTTATTGACAGACATATTAGCATTTATTTTGTTCATATTGGACTGCTGAATTATCTTTAATTGCCATGTACATTCTGCCTGCACAAAAGAAATAATAAACTACTCCTGTCAACTTTTGCATAGATATAGTCTGCTTACACCTGAGATATCAGAGGCTGAGGAAAAGAGGGAATTATTATAAGGGAATTAATCTAAATGGACCCAGGAACTGTTTCAACTACTTCATGAAATGAAAGTTAATGAAATATACATATTTTTCCATGGGCTTTTCAACAGTTTTTTTTCAGCCCTATTTCTTGTTTCAGATGTGTAAGGGAAAATCAGATTTAAGGTTGCAATTCTTTCGTTAAAAATGTGTGTTTTACAATGTGATGCCTTCTCTGCCTCTTTCAGGCCAATTAAGAAACAAAAAAAACATCCATTACATCTTTTTATTTTATTACAAATAGAATATTTGATCAAAAATTAAGAAATTAAACCCCTAAAACAAGTGTCATAAAATTACTGTTTATAACCTTATTAATAGTAGAGTCTATATCACAGATGACTGGAATAGAAGAACTTCCCAAATAAAATAGGATTAGCATTTCCTCGGTTATATATTTCACATTTTAGTATATATATTATTATATATATATTATATATATTATATATTTCACATTTTAATATATATATTATTAAAGAAAATAATATATTTTTGTTATTCTAACTCAATAGAGTTTGCTAACATCAGGGGTAGGAGAGTGTGAGGGAATTGATTAACTTTGACAAATGTGTCTCCATAGATTAAAACAAATATAAATCCCTTATTCACATAATTTCCTTCTTTTTAACAGATGTCCTATTCCAATTACTAATACATGTTAATAGTTACCTATCAATGACATGTTATATACCTTCTCACAAGAAAAACACACAAAAATGTAATCATAAAAAATTGATTCAAACTTATTCTGGTTCTGTTGATCTGAATTGGGCTACCCCAAGAATGAATTTGGTCTAACGTACCTCCTGATAAGTCCTTCTTAAATGAAAAATACAGCTCTTTGAAAACCAATCTACAGAGGATTTCTTACTTCCAGATGCTGCAGAGGTAAAAATGCAAGCAGTCACTCTTCTGCATCTGCATCTACCAGGCTCCAACAGTCTCGTGCCCTGCAGTCCAGGAAGACAGTACAACAGATCATTTTTTAATTTAACAGAAATAAAATTAACTTCCAGTAAAAATTCTTACATTATCTATGTTATTCTGAACACCATCCAATCCTAATAATCTTTACGAACACCTTACAATCTGCTCTCAGTTAGGCCTGTGCAATGCTGAGTAGTGTCACAGTTTGGTCCCTGCTTCTTCCTGGTTCCATGGTGGAATTAAACGTGGAAGCCTTTTTTTTTTTATGGTGAAGTTTACTTCCCCCCTGTGTGTTGGTTCTTCTGTGATGGCTAATATATTGGGAGGGGCTTGTCACGTTACTAAAATTATCTGGAATCATATAGATCATTTGTGCATCTAAGGTCCTGTAGAGGCACCAAATCTTAGGTAAAGGGGGTCATATAAGGTGTCTACGACCAGGTTATGGTCTGCTGATTATGATTATGCTATCTCTATGTGTGTATCTTGTTTGTAGCTAAAGTTATGAAAATTGGCTGTATAGTGTCTGTATTTCAAACTTATGCTTGCTTTTGGGTGAAATCCCAAACAAAGTTATCGTTGGCCTGGCCTTCCTGATGGCCCATCATGTTCCAGTCAAGCTAACAATGAACTTTGTAGATGCCTGTCCACACCTGAGCTTCCCCAGGAATGCGGCCTGGCTGCTCAGGTGCTGAATCTTGAAGAGTCATGTAACTGGACCACATGGCTCTGAAACTCCATTTTACAACTGGACTCTGATTAGCAAGAAGGAGGCGGTCTCCACCCATAAGAGGAAGTCTATATAAACCTGGGAGAAAGATCTCCATTTTGTCTTTAATCTCCAGTCTCCAGCCTCCAGCCTGGGTCCTACTTCTGGATGGGACTTTGCTACAAAGGGACGGTCTGGCCAAAGGATTGATGACCCATTCCTCCAGGGAATGTATTCCAGAGACTCTGATTTGAACCTGCAGTTATTCTACAACTGATGCAAGCCATTACTGCATGTATTTGATTTTCTTTAACCATTTCGAACCCTCATCTATATCTTTTTCCTTGTATAATAAACCTTTAGATTTTAGATTCTAAAGGATTGGCTACAGCATGATTTGTGGGCAAGATCTGATTTGTATATTGACCTGGGTCTGGGGCCTGATTCTTTGGAATTGGGGAGAACCATTTTCTTTATTTGGGGTATTGGTTTTCATAACCATTGGTCCCCAGGACAGGTGGCTGCTGGTGGTGATACTGGGAAGCTGGAGTGTCTAAGGGAATTGCTTGTGTGACTTGTGGCTAGCAAAACCAAAGTCTTCTCTGTTGGGCTGGTTTAGTTTGCCTTTAGGGCGGAGAAACCCCAGCTTTGGGCTGTAATTGCCCCTTTTGAAGCAATTTGTCCTGATCTGGCACTCTCAGTGGGTCACGCCAGGAACAGCACTGTCACAGGGCTCCAGCCTCCCACTTCCCAGCCCTCTACTCAGAAAGATGAATGAAACCAGAGAGGTTGCTCTCTAACTTGCAATGGATGTGGCTAATGTAGGGCAGTAAAGAGGTGCTTTCTGAGGCTGGCTTACTACTGAGCCCAGTGTAAGTCTCAGTAGTCCCAGAGGTTTTTGAGGGTTTTATTAAGTGAGAGGGAGAGAGAGAGAGAAAGAGAAACAGCACATTTTAAAACAAATATATAAAAAAATTGTAGAGAGGTGGCTTATCCTGTTTCCCTTCCTCAACTTCAGGTCTTTCCTTGCCTCCTGTCTGTAATTTGGCAGACATTTAAAGTGTCAACTCTTGAACATGAGTTTTCTCATGCTTGACATAAGTTTAATGTTCTTCACCAAAGTCCTGACCCTGTACCAGTGAATTTTGCCTTTTGAGAAATTTTCTCATTGATTTCCACAGGAGCGGAATAGGAGCCCAGATGGGGTTCACTTGCTGTGAACTAGGATACATCCATTCAATTGAAATTGAAAAGCAGATTGTACAAAAACTTAAAAATCAGGAAGATGGGATCCAATATGAACACGTATAAGTATGGAAGCCAATGGAGATACTAAGATCTAACTGTGAACACAATACGCTTCCCTTGTACAAGCTTTTTTTTAAGTTCTCCTTTTTTATTGTTGCTGGAGTGTGAGCTTCCTGCATCTCTAGACTTCATTGACTTTTGATCTTTTTTTAAATCTCATCAACATATTTTCTCCCTTGCCAATATCTCTTAATTTCTCCCAAGCTTATTTTTAATTCAGCATCTGAATTATTTGACTATGTAAAACATTTTGTGATACAGTACATGTGAAATATACTACACAGACTAAATAACAGACTACCAAATCCATAGACACTCAAAACTTCATAGCAATAACCAGGATAGAATTCAGATGCTGCTCTTTCAAAGGCACAGGCTTCTATCACTGAGCTAAAGGAGAATCATTTTTAATTGTTAGCAATATAGGGCCTCTGCCATACACCATTTTATCTCTGTTGATGCAGTGCTACACATTTGCCAATTCATTGCCTTATTGATTATAACACTATCAATTGCAGTGATTGATGAAAGCTTGGACACACTGATAATTTACAGTTCCACCACCTCTTTGCTGTAGATTTTCAAAATGAAGATGGTCTATTGCAGAACCAAGCAGGTTTTACTTTACCAAAGATTTATAAGCAGCCTTCAGGTTTAAGTCAATGACAGTCATTTGATGAGGTCCTGTACTGTATATCAGACACCACAGAATGACAAATGTTCCTGACCTGTGAAGGGTAGGTATATTTGGTTTTCAAATATCCACTCAGGTCCCATGGTTAAAGACAACCACTTTCTCTCACCTGTTGCATCACCCCACACAGCCCACTCACAGAGAACTATTTTCTGCTAGTGCCTTTCACTGAGCCATGCTATTCTATTTCTTTTCTATTTAGAGTCTCAAATCATCCCCAGCACTGTGTCACTGTTATTATGATTATTATTATTGTTAACTCTTACAGCAGACTAGCTTCAGAGTTCTTCTTTTATAGGTGTTTTAATTTAAAATGTGGCAGAAGTAAATGTAAGCAGATGGCATTCCCACATTGCTACAGAAAGAGAGAGGGAGAGAGAGAAAATTTGGTCCAGATTTATCAGTTTTACTTTTACTGTTAACACAACAAAATATAACTTTCAGCCTAAATTTTCTCCTGAGCTAAGCTGTTGCTAGTTTTCCACTGCAGAACCTTCCTATCCCTTACTTCTCTCTGCCTCAAAGAGAAGCTTAACCTCCCCTACACTTCTGCCAGCGGAAGTCAGTTGACTAACTCTGCATCTCTGTGCAGGGTCCCAGTACCTTGTATCAGGATGTGTGAGTAAAAGAGCTTTGAAACTCTATGCAAAGTAGAACCTGACACCATACTGTGGTATCCACTCAGAGCATTACAGCTCAGAACTGTGTGGGAGGGAAGAAATAATGAAGCTTCTTTTACAAATCTAAACTAAAAAATAAACCAACCAGACAATAAAATAGGTGCGGTTTGGCCAAAATATTGCAGAGGGATTCAGAAAGAAGGAGAATACTGAGTGGGAGAGGAAGCTCTATAATCATCTATATTATTTTTTGACTCTCTTGCAAAAACTAATTCCAGAACCTGAGACCAGCTCCAGTGTAGCCTGAAAAACCAGTTTTACAATCATGGATTACCACTGGCTTTGCTTTGTATATTGTGCACAGAGCTTACTATAAAACTCTGCTGTGCTACTGTATTTACTGCTGACATGCAGTGACTCTGTATGTTCTGCTCTAGCTATTTTTGTGGTGTCATTCTGATTAGTAGTTAGAACTTTCCTAAATGCTCTTGGAGCTTCATGTATTTTATGCAACTTTCAGAATATATTCCTTTATTCTTAGAAAAGCAGAGTTGTTTAGAGGAATATTTATGGTTGAGTTTCTATTATGTTTTAGATGAAGGATTTTTCTGGCAAGACTTATCTATTACAAATACAACACAAAACTATTCAGAACAACAAAGCCTAAGGGTTTCACCTACCTCTTTTACATATAGTGCTTATTACAGTCAGGTAATAATAGCACTGACTATCACTAGGCACCAGGCAAACATACAAGGCTAGCTTCTCAGCTAGAGTAAATTGTCACAGCTTCACTGAAATCAGTGGAGCTACACCAATTTACGCCAGTTAAGAATATGGCTCACACTGTGACTTCATGACTCTCACCGGCTGCACTCCTGATCTGCAACAGCCAGTGTTGTTCCACTCCCTAGTTCTCCCATGAGTCATAATGAATTGTGATGTGGGTAATATTTCATCAAAGGCTGGACGGACAGCATGTCTAAATGAAACCTCCATGGGAACCATTCTGGGTTTGGTTATAGTAGTTTAAATTAGGAGTGGCTCCTAAGGCAGTGAGCCTAGTTCTGCACTGCCTTGCAAAGTGAGTACCAACTTTGTGTGAAACACTATCAAGTCAGAATGATGACATTTTGCACTCATTTAGCACAGATGTGAATGACTACCAAGGTCAAGTCAGTAGAGAATCAGTCCAGAAGGAATCACCCTGAATTGCTACTTATATACAGAGATCACAATCTGGCCTTAACTGCTTATTTTATAACTTTGACTATTGATCAGGACTTCCTAGTACCAGTCTTAGTCTGGGTCCTTGTCTGTTTGCATGTACAGCACTTAAAGACTGTGGTGACTATATCTAAGATAAAGTCCAGGTGACTATATCTAAGGCCTGGCCTACAATAGAAAATTATGTTGGCAAAAATCCACACTCCTGAGCGGAGTAGTTAAGCTGATGTAAGTCCATGTGTAGACAGCACTGAGTCGACAGAAGAATTTTTCTATCCACCTAGCTACCACCTCTTGGGGAGGTGGATTACCTATGCCAACTGGACAATCCCTCCCATTGCGTCTACACTGAAGCACTTCAGAGGTGCAGTGGCAGCTGGGTCAATATGGTGTTTCAAGTGTGGACAAGTCCAAATATCCAGCGCCTGTCTCCCTCCCCACCTTCCCATCCTCCCACCCCCACTGAAAGAATCCTTTCACCCTGTGAACCAGTCTTTTAGCTCTTCTCTAAGCCTCTGCTAATACACTGGTCTACAATTTTTTAGAAGTCATCTGCTTCAGAGATAAAATGTGATATTTATTATGTATTTTGATGTGCTGAATTCAAATATGACAATTAAAACAATGATTGGCTACTGTTTCTAAGATACTTAAGTTTTTACATTTTATGTCTATGTATATTGTGTAGATAGAGTTTTAATCATAAATTGTAAACCTAGGTCTTTTCATGTGTTTATGGTTGCTTTACATGATAATATTTCACCTGTCCTGTTTATGTAACACTTTAAAAATCAGCAAAAGGGTTATACAAATAAAATGTATTATGAAACAAAAGGCAAAAAACTATTATGTACATAGTTTAGTCCTATTCAGTGTCTACTCAGTGCTTCTTGGCTTGTCTCTTGTATTCATTAAATGGAGCATCTCTTGTCACTGTCCAGCAATAGTCTGCAAGCATCGACGGGCTCCATTTGCCATGATAGCATTTCTCCATTGTTGCAATGTCCTGGTGAAATCGCTCGCCGTGCTCATCGCTCACTGCTCCGCAGTTCGGTGGAAAAAAATCTAGATGAGAGTGCAAAAAAATGTGTCTTTAGTGACATGTTGCAAACAAGGCTCTTGTATGCCTTGAGGAGGTTTTCCACCAACGACCTGTAGTTGTCTGCCTTGTTGTTTGCGAGAAAATGTATTGCCACTGACTGGAAGGCTTTCCATACCGTCTTTTCCTTGCCACGCAGTGCATGGTCAAATGCATCATCTCGAAGAAGTTCACGAATCTGAGGACCAACAAAGACACCTTCCTTTATCTTAGCTTCACTTAACCTTGGAAATTTTCCACGGAGGTACTTGAAAGCTGCTTGTGTTTTGTCAATGGCCTTGACAAAGTTCTTCATCAGCCCCAGCTTGATGTGTAAGGGTGGTAACAAAATCTTCCTTGATTCAACAAGTGGTGGATGCTGAACACTTTTCCTCCCAGGCTCCAATGCTGTCGGAGTGGCCAGTCTTTCTTGATGTAGTGGGAATCTCTTGCACGACTATCCCATTCGCAAACAGCAGTACTTTGTGTATCCAGTCTGCAGACCAAGCAAGAGAGCAACAACCTTCAAATCGCCACAAAGCTGCCACTGATGTTGGTCATAGTTTATGCGCCTCAAAAGTTGTTTCATGTTCTCATAGGTTTCCTTCATATGGACTGCATGACCAACTGGAATTGATCGCAAAACATTGCCATTATGCAGCAAAACAGCTTTAAGACTCGTCTTCAATGAATCAATGAAGAGTCTCCACTCATCTGGATCGTGAACGATGTTGAGGGCTGCCATCACACCATCAATGTTATTGCAGGCTACAAGATCACCTTCCATGAAGAAGAATGGGACAAGATCCTTTTGATGGTCACGGAACATGGAAACCCTAACATCACCTGCCAGGAGATTCCACTGCTGTAGTCTGGAGCCCAACAGCTCTGCCTTACTCTTGGGTAGTTCCAAATCCCTGACAAGGTCATTCAGTTCAGCTTGTGTTATGAGGTGTGGTTCAGAGGAGGAGGATGGGAGAAAATGTGGGTCCTGTGACATTGATGGTTCAGGACCAGAATTTTCATCCTCTTTCTCTTCCTCGTCTGACTCAAGTGAGAATGATTCTGGTGCATCAGGAACCGGCAGTCCTTCTCCGTGGGGTATTGGGCATATAGCTGATGGAATGTTTGGATAATGCACAGTCCACTTTTTCTTCTTTGACACACCTTTCCCAACTGGAGGCACCATGCAGAAGTAACAATTGCTGGTATGATCTGTTGGCTCTCTCCAAATCATTGGCACTGCAGAAGGCATAGATTTTCTTTTCCTGTTCAACCACTGGCAAAGATTTGTTGCACAAGTGTTGCAGCATATGTGTGGGGCCCACCTCTTGTCCTGATCTCCAATTTTGCAGCCAAAATAAAGGTGATAGGCTTTCTTAACCATAGGGGTTATAGTGCGCTTTTGTGATGCAAAAGTCACTTCACCACAAACATAGCAGAAGTTATCTGCACTGTTCACACAAGTACGAGGCATCTCTGCTCACTTTGGCTGAACAGAAATGTGTCCCTCTGCAAAATCAAACACTGACAAATAAGAGTGCATGACACTGTATGATTTCTAGAGCTGATATAGGGTAATTTGTTCAGCAGAGTGATGTAAGCTTCGTTATGATTGCATCATCCATGACTTCTAGGAATAACATGATACAATTCAGATTATGTATGATGCAATACCAGCTTCAGATTGCATCATTCATTGTTTTGCCTAAAAAGCAAGTACTGTCCAAACCCAGTCATAGATTTATTCATAGATCCAGTCAAAGATGTATTTTAGTCATTTCTGGTTTAAATTGAGATCCCTTCCCTTTATAACTCACTTATCCTCCGCCATTCCCATGTCAAGGGTCGTATATACTGACCCAATAGCATATCTTGAAAACTAGAGCCAATCAACAATTTTAAGCATCATTTTCGTTCTCAGTGACCCAGAATTAGTAAAGTTTGACTACATTTATTTCAGAAGCATTTTGGCTGTAGAGCAGTGATATCAGAATAAATGTTTCAAAGCAGGCAGCAAATACTGCCTATCTGGCAGGGGCTTTTCAAAGTGGCCCAATCGTGAAAGCCCTGTGTAGAGAATTTCTACGGTCTTCAATGAGAGTTCCATACATAGATAACTTGAGAAGCAGGCTCCAAATTACACACCATATGGACTGTAGTCTAGAGCACCAAGGACATTAGAACTTCAGTACAGTGTGTGTACTGCCCACTAAACCCAACTTCCTTTTCCTTCATCTTCTCCCATGGAATGCCCTTCCTTGTGTACTTTATTATTTGAGGCCTCCCAGATGCATGACTTTGGGACTGATTATTCCCTCACTTACTTTGGTATAAATCAGGAATATCAGAATACCTCTGAGTCTGATTTCCATTAGACTAGCTTTAACATGTTCTTCTGGATCTTATAATTTTGGTATTTTCCACAAATGTTGACAATTTGTTTTCTAGATATGAAACCACATTTGTATCATAGTTTTACTTGTGTAAATCCAAAGTACCTCTATGGGCCTGATTCTTGTTTATACTAAGACTCTTTTGCACTGCTTTAGCAGTGTAATGTAATTTATATCCAGTTTATAGCCCTTTTACATTGTCCAAGTGTGAATTATAATCAGGCCTTGTGTATTCAACAGAATTACTCTGAATTGATAATATCTGAAATTAGAACCTGGTCCATAAGTCCCTACAGTGACCCCAAGTGCCCTCTGCATGAAAATAATCACCAGCATTTTCTCCTCCTTATTTAATTAGTGTTATTCAAATCAAGATAAGAATCACAAATAGTCCTATATTTTCAGTAGCACTAGCCATTTTTACACTTTATACCCCCTCCCCACAAAGTTGTGGGGAAATTTCCTCTTCTGGATGTGATGAGTGTCTTGTAAAGTGTGTCTAATATTGTAGTCCTCTTCTCCACCACCACTTGGAGGGACAAGGCAAATTGCAGGTAGCAAGTTATAGTCCCATGCAGTTTCCATTGGTTATAGCTTTTAAGTGTAACATGTAGTACATATTTTAATTTAGAGCCACATTTAATTTGCATGTGTTCCATATCTCTCAGCCCAAAACCCTATGCCTTTAGATTAATACAAAGCCTTTAAAGGATAAATTATATATAAAGAATAAATGATAATCATACAAAATGTTAGTTATTTTAATATGGAATATCTATTGCAGATGTTCCCATGCTGTGGTCTACAGAGCATATACTGGTGGTCTTTGGAGAGCTAGCTGGTCACACAGTGTTTACTGTCCTCCTGGTTACCAGCTGAGAGGAAAAGAATAAATATGAAGTTGAGATGAAATGAACAGAGTTGCCTGAAAATGGAAATCCCTTTCTGTGAAGAATGTTGTGATATTTGATTTTTCCATCATGAAAAGTCAAAAATACACCATTTTTCATGGGAAGAGATTTCCAGAAAAAATCCATTGGGGGAGAAAATTATTCCAGTGGAAAATTCCAGACCACTACAGAAGTGAAGAAGAAAAGTAGGTAGTGGATAACATTTCAAAAGGGTATGTGTGGCTTAAGGGCCAGAGGGCTTGTCTACACAATGCCCTAGGCAACACTAGAGGGGTATAAATTCTAGTGCGCACTAATGTGTTACACACTAAATGGGTGGTGTGGATCATGCAGGCATGCACTAAAAGTTCCCTAGTGCACTTTTATGTAGTCCTGTTTCACACAGTTCTATATTAATGCTCGCTAGATAACTCTTGGTGTATGCCAATAAGGTCTACATGGGCCAGTTAGTGCACAACACACTAGTGCACATTAGAATTTACAACCCACTAATGCAGACTAATATATTATGTAGACAGGTTTCTTTGAAAGTCACTTTTGAAAATGGTATTTATGCTCCTAAATCATTAAGCATTTTTAGAAATTTTACCTTGTGGTTAATTTTTTTCATGAAGAAGAAAACAGTTAAGACAACTAAAAATGCACGCTTTGAATTCAATAGAACTATACCAATTTATAACAGCTGAGGATCTGAGTCATACATACACTTCTAACATTAATTTTTTTCATATAAACAATCACTGTCATTGACCACAGGACTTTCATGAGATTTGATGGAAAGGGTGATATCTATGAGACAATACATTGTGTAATTTACTACAGGAAATAGTTTGACAGCTCTAGTCTATGGCATTTAAGTAGATATATTGTGCTCATACTTTTCTCTACACCATGTTGTTATTTTTCTTGCTGGCTTATTTGTAGTGCAGCTGTAGTTTCATAAGAACAGGGCAGTGAAATCACACAAAGAAAATTGTATATATTTTATTGAAAAAGGAAAACAGTTTCTAATCACCAAGCCCCAAAAAAGACATTTCTTCTTCCATTCATTCATAATCTCTTACTCTCCCTCCTCTCTCTTAGACATGGGCATTACTAACACTAGCATTCATGTTTCAAAATACATTTTGTAATTGGTGCCATTAACTATCATCAGTGAAACATTTAATTGCCTCTTCTACAATTCATCATGTTGGAATTGTGTTCTACTTAATCTGTCTCAAACCTCGGCAGAAAATCCAGATACTGCACTTCACATTTCTGTTTAGAACAGGAGAATATTCTCCAGAACACTGTGCTGCATGATGAGAATTTCAGGTTGTAAAGTACACATCCAAAGCTCCCACTTAAAGGCTTCTAGTGATTGTTTATGTCTATCATACATATTACAATGTTAGTAAAATCTTAGGGGTGAAATTACAATGCATGCAGATTAAAAAATAATCTGCTGTGTTTGTTTATTCATATGTTAATTTTTTAAAAAACAATCCTGCATAATACCACTTCTATTCCAACTAGGACTCTGTCATACTGTGTGGAAAAAGGGAAGGCAGTGTTACAGGAATTAATAATGCATCTAATATGAATCCCTCTATAAAATTACAGATGAAGAAATTACATTAAAATAGCATTAAAGCTGAGACATCAAAACACAAAAGCATTGAAATTCTGAATAAGTCTGCCATTTCATTCTTCTTACAGCCCCTTTATGCCAAGGTGCTGGATTCACAAATCCAAGCCATTTTATAAGCCAAATGTGGGTCCTGATTCAGCAAATCAGGATTTAAGTATGCTGCCATGAAACAAGAATGCTTTCCTGAATGAGGTCCATACTAATACAGTTCAAGTGGTGCCCCAAATATATATATATAAACACACACACACACACACACACATATTCTCACTGGTAAGTAAACTTGCCTAATGTTATTGGTCTTAGCTGAGATTTTCAAAGGAATGTAGGCAGTTATAGTCTCATATTTCTCATTAAATAATCTAAATGTATGAAATGTAAATACATTGATACAATATATATAAATTAGGGCTGTCAAGCGATTAAAAAATTAATCACGATTACTTGTGCTGTAAAACAACAACAGAATACCATTTATTTTAAATATTTTCAGATGTTTACTACATTTTCAAATATTAATTTAATTTACAACACAGAATACAATGTGTACAGTGGTCACTTTATATTTATTTTTATTACAAATATTTGACTGTAAAAATAAAAATAAACAATTCACCTCACACAATTACTATAGTGCAATCTCTTTATCATGAAAGTTGAACTTATAAATGTAGATGTACAAAAAACTGCATTCAAAAATAAAACAAGGTAAAACTTTAGACCCTACTAGTCCATTCAGTTCTATTTCTTGGTCAGCCAATCACTAAAACAAATAAGGCTGGTTAAAATTTGCAGGAGCTAATGCTGCCTGCTTCTTGTTTACAATGTTACCTAAAAGTGAGAACAGGCATTTGCATGACACTATTGCAGCTGGCATTGCAAGATATTTACATACCAGATGCACTGAGGGTTCATATGTCCCTTCATGCTTCAACCACCATTCCACAGAACATGCATCCGTGCTGATGATGGGTTCTGCTTGATAACAATCCAAAGCAAGTCAGACTGACACATGTTCATTTTTATCATCTGAGTCAGATGCCACCAGCAAAAGGATGATTTTATTTTTTGATGGTTTGGGTTCTGTAGTTTCCGCATCAGGGTGTTGCTCTTTTAACTCTTCTAAAAGATTGCCCCACACCTCGCCCCGCTCAGATTTTGGACGGCACTTCAGATTCTTAAACGTTGGGTCGAATGCTGTGGCTGTTTTTAGAAATTTCACATCGGTACCTTCTCTGCATTTTGTCAAATTTGCTGTGAAAGTGTTCTTAAAACGAACATGTGCTGGTCATCACCCAAGACTGCTATAACATGAAATATATGGCAGAATGTGGGTAAAATAGAACCGGAGACATACAATTCTCCCACCCAGAGGTCAGTCACAAATTTAATTAATGCATTATTTTTAATGAGCATCATCAGCATGGAATCATGTCCTCTGAAATGGTAGCCGAAGTATGAGGGAGACTACGAATGTTTACTGTATCTGGCATGTAAATACCTGGCAACACCGGCTACCAAAGTGCCATGAAAACACCTGTTCTCACTTTCAGATGACATTGTAAACAAGAAGCAGGCAGCAGTATCTCCTGTCAATGTAAACAACTTGTTTGTCTCAGTGATTGGCAGAAGAAGACGTAGGACTGAGTGATTGTAGGCTCTAAATTTTTACAGTGCTTTGTTTTTGAGTTTGTTTATGTAATCAAAACGAATCTGCTTTTGTAAGTTACACTTTCACAATAAGGAGATTGCACTTCAGTACTTGCATGAGGTGAATTGAAAAATACTATTTCTTTTAGCATTTTTGCAGTACATATATTTGTAATCAAAAATAACAATATAAAGTGAGCACTGTACACTTTGTCTTCTGTATTGTAATATAAATCAATATTGAAAATGTAGAAAAGCATCCTCAAATATTTAGTAAATTTCAATTGGCATTCTATTGTTATACGTGCAATTAATTGCGATTAATTATTTTAATCACAAATAATTTTTCGAGTTAATCGTATGAGTTAACTGTGATTAATTGACAGCCCTAATCTAAATAAATCTTATATAGCTACAGCCCCTAAACTACTTTGAAAATTCTAATCTATCTATCCAAGGATTTTACATTGATTCCCATCAAAGCTGTATCTGAGCACCGTCCCCATATAATTAACAGTGATAGTGAAAGACTTTATGGTGTGTGTGGCACTTCTGCCTTTTCTGGATAGAATCTCTGCTTGCAAGGATTGGGAGTTTCGGTGAATGGTTGGGAATATAAGGATTTTTCAGTGTTACAAGTAGGAGTGTCTCATTCTTAGGTTATATCTACACTACCGTGGTAAGTGGATCTAAGTTATGCAACTTCAGCTACGTGAATAATGTAGCTGGAGTCGACAAAGCTTAGCTCAACTTACTGCATTGTCTACACCCCACTGCGTTGATGGGAGACACTTCCCCATTGACTTACCTTACTTTTCTCGTTCCCAGTGGAATACCAAGGTCGACTGGAAAGCTCTCTGTTGTCAATTTAGCAGGTCTGCACTAGACCCGTTAAATCGATCTCTGATGCATCGATCACTGGAGCATTGATCTGATGATAGTGTCGATATATAAAATACAGTGAACAATGTGACTGAGTTAAGGAGCAAGAATAACCTTAAAAACAGTGCCCTTGTGTGGTTCTTCCAGCTGTAGTTACATGTGGGAGAAAATATACAAAATATATCTTTGGATGAAAAATAGATGTGAACTTGCGACAAATTAGGAATAAAGTGGGGGTGGATGTGAGTGAGGTCTGAGGACAGATGGATGTAATTAAAAATATAATAGTTTGATAAAATTTGGAAATATTTTAAATGGAGAAGCTTACTGAAACTACTCCTCTCCAAAAGCATAGCATAGTAGATGGATTCCATTTTTCAAATATACAGAAAGAACAATATTCAAATCCCAGTTGTTCCAAAGAAGCCACTTTAGTGAATACAATAATTGATTAATGTGGCTATGATAAAACTGGGCAAATACTGAACATTTTCCACAAATACTATATGTATTCAGACTTTTAAATGAATTTGCATCAATTCTGATCCCCTCTTTCTGTGTTCACTTTTCACAGGTGAGTTTTACTGGCAGGAATATTCACCAAAACAGTGAATTATAAGAAAGTATTAGAAACAAATTCACAGACAGTGAAATTCACCTCTGTGCAGAGGACTAGACCAGAGCAAAATAACTGCTTGAATCTCATTTAAAATGCACCTCCCTCCTCCTCCTTTTTTAGGATTTAGGCCTTAATCCTGCAATTTGTTGCACTACAATGGAACCCCACTGATTTCAGTGAGGATCTGTACTGGTGCAACAGTCCATCTACATGCAGTAGATTTCAGCACTGGTATCATAAGCAGACATCACCAGGGCTGTTATCTTTTATAGATTTGTAGATTATAAACCTAGAAAGAGCCTGCAGATCATCCAAGATGATCCTCTTAATATCACAGACTATTAAATTTCACCTGGTTACAACTGCATTGAGCCCAGCTTGTTTGGCTAAGCCTATCTTGGCATTCAGTTTTTATCTGAAGACATCAATATATTGAGAATCTGCCCTTTCAATGGTAGTTTGTTCGGATCACCTCTACTGTTAAAAATGTGTTCTTTATTTCTACGTTTAATTTTTTCTAGCTTCTTAACTTTCAGCCACCTCATATTGGCCCACCATACTGGACTTAATTTCACCCTGAAAATGGATTTTGAATTCATAATCATAAAAACTCTCACCATAACCTTGAGTCTGCATTCACCTAGTCAGAGAATTCATAGCAAATGAACTGTGTCCAACCGAGCCAGCTCACATTTCAAGTACTTGTCACAAATTGCTCATGAACTAGAGCTACTGACCAAGAATTGTTTCCAGAAATTGTTCAGCAAAATAATTTTGCATAATGAATTCCTTGGAGAAAACAATGTTCTCTTCACAGGCAATTTATGAACAGAAACATAGGCAAAATGAGTCAAATAAATGATTCATTATGAATTATTTGCCCAGATAAGGCTGAGATGAGCATATGTGACTTGTATCCCTCTCAGTTTAATTGTTTGTAAGATGTTTCTTCTCTATTAGCCTTGTTTTTTTTCTTGTATTTCTCCTCTCCTAGCCATGCATTATGTTGTTTTAATGTTTTATTTAGATATTTTTTTACAATGCCAAGTCCTCTTCTGTTGTCTCTGTATCTTTGGTTTAGGGAAAGCACTTCCTGTTAATGTGTCTGAGCAACATTTGCCAGCAGTCACCAATCCTGCACACAGTTTTACACCAGAACAGCAGCTTCCCTCAAACTTTTAGCCTAAATTCCGCCATTAGCCATACCACAAAACCCAAACCTATTATTTTCACAATGTCCTGAACATTTGGTCCTTGAGCTCCTCCAAGCCTGGTGCTAATACCCCCCAATTAATCTGTTACCACATAGCAGTCTCCCCACTCACATAGGATGAAATGCATCCCTTTGCTAGAGCTTGCAGAAGGTCTTTGTACCACTGAAGTCCACATTTAAGCCTTGGAAATAGGGCTCAGGTGGTTCTGAGACCTTGTGTAGGCTCTCTGCACTGAGGTGAATTTTATGCATATATAGTCCAATTTTATCACCTCCAGGGCATGATGAGCTCCACTGTACTGTCTCATATAGTATCATTTTGAAAATGTGCTTAATTTTTTATCTGAAATGTTAATATAACTTGCATTCATCTAATTTCATTTCTGTATGACAGTGTCTCCATAACTCTGCATTTGTTTTGTTTCACTTTGGTTGTATAATGTGTTCTCTGTAGACGTGTATTAACATCACTTCATTCCCTTCTACCACTGTAACATCATCTCCCTAGAAATGCACTGACATTGTTCGACCATTTTCTTTATGTCATAAATTGCTTCCTCAGACTTACACAGATGTTCTGTTTTGAAGACAGGGATAGCTTTGGGTCCATCCTCTGCAATCTTCCCTGTGTAATTTAGCTAATACACCTCCAACCTACCAAACAACACAATTATTATTATGTATTACTTAGTATTACACAAGTGCCTAGAGACCTCAAACAAGACTGGGACTCTGTTGTGGAAGCGAGACACTTACACTAAATGGACAAGACTGACAAAAGACAGAAGAGAGAGAAAGTATTTTCATCCCCATTTTACAGATGTGTGTAACTAAAGTACCAAGAGATTTAGTGACTTGCCAAGAATTACACAGGAAGTCTGTGTGGTAGAGCTCAGAATTGAACACACATTTTCAGAGTCCTCACTTCACAGGACTATCTTTTCAGACTGAGATTTTTCTGAACAAAAAGAGGTCACTTAATATGCATTTCTGCTCTGAAAAATGTTTATGTAAAAATGGCATTTTCTTACTTAATCTAGCTTCTCCTTATGTGTATTCAGGGTCATTCACTATCTTCTCAGTTTAGTGATAAAAATAAATTTTGTACTGTTTTTCACTTATTATTACTGCAGAAACCACACAGTGAAGTGGGAATGAGTTGAACCCTACTCCTTCTTTTGTATCATCAATAAAATAGTTTGCTAAATTTCAGCAAGTTATATCTGCGCTACCACACTGAAAATAATGGGGTTGAACAGTTGTAACCGGAAATCTGATTTGGTCTGAAACCCTTTATTATAGCTGATGATGTACATGAAGGAAAGAAACCAACTTGTCTCTCGGATCCCAGGTTAAATTTGCAGGATGACACTAAAAAAAATCCATATTTTTGCTGAAAAGTTTCATATGGAAATATCTGGGAATAGACAAATGTGGAACCCTCAATGTCATTTTTGCAGAGTATAACTGTATTTAAAGAAACCTTTATGCATATACAATAGTTTCATTCAACAATTAGACATCTTGGTGACTTGAAATATTTCCAGTAATATAAATGTATTTTCTATTTTCTAAGTACAGAAAACCATATTTTTGCTTTGGATGTATATAGAGATCACACCATCTTCAAAGAAGATTGTGTGCATGTTACTGTTAACAAGCTTTTCTATGATAGGGGCTTCATCCTTCAGGCATAGCATTTAAATCGATGGGTAGTTTTAAAGAGCTAGGCCTACAGGATTGAACTCTATATTTGAAAAAGAAAAACAGAAATTTCTTCCAAAGGCATTTACATATAACAAGGAATGAGTCCACCATTGAATCCAGCTCTGTACATTCATTGAAAGGTTCTGCAAACATCATAAACTATGAGTAGGCATCCGGAGCTGTTTATGAATAGCAACTGTCACAGAGATTGAATTTCTTCCTTGCTATTGAATCAAGGAGCATGTGTTATTATTTATAATATTCAGAAAGTCATTTTTTTCAGGGGAAATGTTGAAAAATAATCAAAGAACCATAGACAAAAGGCTTTTAAAAAATTAACTGGCCTTTTGGACTAGGAAGAAGTATTACTGATCATTTTATTTAAACATCTTATTTTCATGAGGGTCCTTGAGGGCAGCAGAAAATTCACACATATTACAAATCAGGAGCATTATAGCACATCAGACTTACACCACAAAGAATTAATAAAGGACCCCATTACACAAGTAATGGAGGACAAGGCCAGGAAGAATGCATGCAGGCAAACTCCAAGCTGCCAGCAGCTGTTTCAGTAAAAATTGTGTCCTCTCCATTCTGAAATGGGAAATCCATGAAAACTAGATGACTTACACTGAGGAAGTCATATTGCCAAGTATGCCTCAGGGGCTATGGGATGGGAAAAGGGAAAAGTAAGCTAATAATATATTTAAAGCTGTCTATGTGACCTTAGATACTCATATATTATGGCTTCTGGCCTATGTAATTTACAGAAAAACATTTTGTAGAGGGAAGTGGTACACTGGAAATTTCCATCCTACGTGGAGCCATTATTTTAGTAATGACTTTTCAAATGTGTAGATATTACCAAAATTCTGTCCAATTTGGAAAACTAATAAAATCCTAATTAGGAAAGTGTTGCTTGAAGTTGTGCCAGGATATTCATGCTAGACAATAGGAGAGGGACTTCCACTGATGGTTCCCAAAGGGTTAGTTGGTTGGTCATATGATGCTGGCTTGGTTGCTACACTGTACTGAAAGACAAGTGCATATATAACCTGCATACCTCCTGGGTGTGGTGTTCGGTCTCCTTCAGTGTCATGGTGACCACTTACTGATTAATGAGTCTGCTATAGCTTTTGTTAAGAGGCATGTGGCTTTTAGCTCATGCAGTAGATTAGAACCTCATGTCTTTAGCTCCAGAGATTCCAGGTTCAATCCCGTCCACTGATGACTGGAGTCTGTCAGTGTTACAAGAGGGAGCTCATCCAGGATATCAACTGGGAAGTTTCTGAAGCTCAGGACATGCTTCCTCAGCTATGGGAAGTATGCAGCTCACACACCTCCTGAGTGTGCTGTTCTGTACCCTCAAATCGCACTGAGACCACTTAGAGATTGAAGCTGCTACAGCCTTTGCTAAGGGGCATGTAGCTTTTAGCACATGCATTTAGCTCCAGAGGTCCCAGGTTTGATCCTGCCACTGATGACCACGGTCTGTTGGTGTTAAATATATACACAAAATACTCCCCAAAATATTACTTTTCCATGGAAGCAATTTCTGTAGTTGCCACAGGAAAGTTGTGTGATTGCAAATGCCAGAGGAATGGCCTGTGAGACAGTGCCTGTATTAAGATGTAGTCCCCATTGTGAAAAACTTTAAAGATATCTGAATTGGGAAAACCTTTGCAAACCACTGAGTTTTGCAAGTTACTGAGTAAGTGAATGATTAAGAAAATCCAGGATAATACAGCACAATGTCTATTTTGTTCATTAATTTTCCCAATAGCAGTTTATATTTATTTACAATAACCAAATCTTTTGTGGTCTATGTGAGTTTTGCTCCTGGTTCCCAGGGAATCAGGAATACAATTCATTGTATGCCAGTAAATGTAATGTGGTCAAAGTTTTTGCTGGAAAAAAAGACACAAAGAGAGTCAATTTTAAGTAACAAGTTTCAGGTTTTGTTATTAAAAATCCAATCCTCTTTCTTCTTAAGATAAAACAAAAATACATATATAAGAGGTGATTTTTAACTGGAAAAGCCATGGACACAGCATACATCATTGCCAAGCTGGTCGCAGCAAATTGTTACCAGGTTAGATTTCTTCTAGCTGACTCAACTTGGCTCTAATTAGACAGAAGGCGAAGAAAGGCAGAAAAGAGTGAGGAAGAATAAGATGAACCAAAGAGAAGGGATAATAATGGAAACCTTAAGTTCACACCAGGAGTTGTTCAGGGTGCAGCCATGAAGATGGTGACATCTGGTTCCCCTCCCCTTGCAATTAGAAAAAAGAAGGTTCAGTGTTTGTGATGGTAAATTCCTGAATCCCAACATGTGGTGGGTTTTGCTACCATGCTGGCAACGCTGTGATGCTGGTCAATGTGAGTATGCTGCTGCAATCTCACACCTTCTCTAAGCAAGCTCTGAGTTCACTGTTGTGCTGAAGAAGTCACCAAGTGCTTCCAGAAAAGTAATATCTGAATGAGGTAGCAATTTGCTCATCAAAACTGACTAATCAAAACAAGCATTCAGAGGTCAAGGCTGTGGTCCGAACTTCTTTCCATTTTAAGAACATTTTGGTCTGCTTCTGTAACAATTCTGTAACTTCATCAGGAAACAACTTCACTTTGAAACTCCTAATCAACAACTCCTTTGTTCATGCAGTCTGTTTACAAACTCCCTAGGATTGTTCTGTACTTGCCTTTCACAATTTTTTACATGTTTATTGGTGAAAATAAGATGACCTTTCATGCACTTTGCCCAATTTAAGATTTTAACCATCAGGTTCTTGGGGGGTTAGAGAAAAGATATAGTTAAAAGAACTGTGTGTGGGATGAGGACGGGGGAGTTAGCAAATTTGTAGCAGAATCTGGTGGAATATGGAATATGAACATGGAATATAAATGGGAAATGGATGGTGGGGGTGAGTGGAGTGGGACTGAGGGGAGTTGATCCAAATGGTACTGTGGGAGCATGATGGAGTGGGGCAGATAGATTGATCTGTGGGAGCGTGGGAGGCAGAAGCAGTGTTATAATGAGGGACACAGAGGGGAACAGAGTTGTATCAAGGAACCTGCCATCTAGACAGCAGCACAGCTCCTTCCTTCTGTACTCATTAGTCTATAGCAGTGACGCATTCTCCACTAGCTGTTTCTGGCAAAGATTAAATAACTTCTTGTTTGTTTGAAATTGTCTAAAAATGACCCTCTGCCATTGTCCTCATCTTGATGATTGGCAACTGTGGGAAGTGTGAACTGTGTGAGTGGGATCCAAAAGAGTGCTGATATTAAAAAGAAAAAAATAGTGTTCAGAAAACAGAAACTGTTCATAAAAGTACTGAAAGATTTACCCTAGACAATATGAGAGAGACCGAATCTCCAAAATGGTCCAGCTTTGGAAATGGAGTATGTTAACAGACAGTAATGTAAGTCCTAGGGATTTAAACCCTGCTTTATGTGCAAATTCCAAAATAACCTTAACTATGAAGATATAATGAGGCCTCAGTAATCGAGTTTTAAAATATTGAGGTGATGAAGATATAAAACTATGTAATACTTAACAAGTGTTAAGAAATTCATTTACACTGTTCCGTATATTAAGAGATTCTGATCTATCATGTTTAGCACCATAAAAACTTTGAAATTTATCATATTAGAATGACATTTTAAAAAATCTTTTGTTCTTTTGAATCCACCATCCAGTCATATAAACCCAGAAAGCTTGAGCCTTAGTTGATGCAAATCAGGGTAGGTTCATTGATTGGAGGATCTAGCTCTTGAGTCCCCAAACTTTGGACACCCTATAACCATGAGTAGCTCAGTATAGTTACTACAATGAAAAATAGGCTATGGTAGTCTCATAGAGGCATATCTGTCACTTGGGTGATCAAGGTCAATGTGAACTTGCTCTTTGTTTTATCTCCCATTTGCTTGTTTTTCTTTGTATAAGTAGAAGCAATAGTTAATGAATATAAGGAATGAGTTTAACATTTTTAACTATATTTTCAAAATTAAGCTGTGTTTAATTAGTACTTCATAAGTGACACATTTTGGAAATGCTACTGCAGAAAGATAGCCAAGTAAACATTTGATCAGTGGGATGGCAGGAGTGAGGGGTCTTTCAAATTGTACACAAGGCTCTAATTTAACTAAGAAGCTTCACATTTGTCTCAGATGCTGTTATATATGCACCTTGAACCATTCTGAGGCTGAAATAAAGTCTGATCATAGTTTCTCTATGGTGAAAATGAACTGATGATGTTGTTCAAAGTTAATAAGAAGAGATCCAAATGAAGCAAGCATCAGATAAGATGCCAGCAACACGGGTATAGTTGCCAGCAATATGGGTATACTTCCCTGCTGATACTGAAAGGGAGAGTGGCTGAGTTTATTAATGACCAAAAAAAGTTGCACTGCAAGGAACATAGTACCTTTACTTCCATGTAAATAAAATTTGTGCTTCCATGTGGTTTACACATGGGCCAAAATATTATGTATTAAAATTTGCTGATATATATGTCTAACATAATTAGATTAAATTCTCACTCCTGAGCAAAGAGGAAAGGAAATGTGCTTTTGTGGTTAGTGCACAGGGTTGGCAGCTCTAGGTTATAATCTATAATCTAACACCAACTCATGGTAAGATCTTGGATAGGTCACTTCATCACCTAAAACCTCAATTTCTTCCTCTGTAAAATTAGAATTGTAATAATAATACTTATCTACCTCACAGTGGTGATTCACAGGTGGGGTTGGTTTTTGTTTGGTTTTTAAAGGTCAGAAGGGATTATTAGTCCTGATTTTCAAAGGTATGTAGCCTCCGAACTTCCAATGAAATCAGTGGAAGTTTGGTATCTAAATACCACTGAGAATCAGAGTCCTATGCTTTACATGATCGTGTAGCCTGACTTCCAGCATAACACCACTGAAAGAGACCCAGTAATTCCTGCACCGAACACTCCCTCCCAAAATCTGGTTCCGCTACATCATCTCTTTTAGAAAGACTGACCAGTCCTGATTTAAAGCTTCCAAACAAAGGAAAATCCATCAGATCTCTGGGTGTTGTGAAGTCTGGGGAACGTCTGAGCTCCTCCAGCAGACCTGCTAAGTATTTACAGTTGAAATAACTTTCTTGTTATATAATATAGCTTTCCACTGAAGTCATATCATGCACCTCATTTCAATAACCCTTTCTCTCCCTTATTTCTTTCCTGCCTCATAACCTGGATCTAGTAGCTGCTGCTTGAGGGTCTCCCAAGGAAGCAAGGTATTGTGCTATAGGGCCTGAAAATGAAGAATACACCTGGAAAGCGGTCCCAGTCTGTCATGGCATTATGCAGATTCCTGACTTGAAGCATTGCCTGGCTGTTCTGGCCACAGTATGCGAGCTGGGGGCCGGAGAGGTTCTGCACAGCCAAGCTCTCGGGGAGAGAGAGTGGTGTAGGGGCTCGGGGTCCTCCGCCTCCCAAGGCTCCTGCCGCCAGGGTCCACGCTCTGCCCCTTAGCAGCCCGGCCAAGCAGGTGGGGGACGGCGGGGGCCTGGCGGAGCAGCAGCGCGCAGAGGGAACGTCTGGAATCCCACCCTGGGCCGGTGATTGACACCCCGGAGGCTCGCTCCTCTTGCCAACCGCAAAGCAAAGCAGCCAATGAGCTCCGCACGGGGCGGGTGCTGGGCTCGGGAGCCGCTGGTACTTAGACTCGCCGGTGCTGGGGGCAGCCCAGAGCGGAGCGGGGCTGTCCAGGGGAAGGCGGAGCGCGTCCGAGGAGCTGGAGCCGGGGCTCGGGGAGCGGCAGGGGCGCCGGGGATGACGCTGCTCACCTGCTCTGCGGCTCCCATGGGGACAAGAAGACTTTAAGGGAGTTGGGTGCCTGGCTGGAGCGGGGCGATCACGGGTACGGAGGGCGCGCGGGGGTCGCTGTCAGGAGGCAGGACCGGGGCGGGCGGGAGTTGGAAGGGGGTTGGCGGGGTGTCTCGGCTCGGCTCCCGGGAACTGGATGCTGCCCTGCCGGGCCGGGAGCCGGAGCGGAGCGTGCTCCGCGGGAGCCACGGGTGCGATCCGGGACGCTCCCAGCTCCAGCCACCCTGCGCCCTTCTCCCCCTGGCTCGGCGGCGAACTCTGCCCGCTTCTCGCTCCCTGGAGCCCAGGGGCCGGCGGGGACTCTGGAAGCGGGACAGGGTGCGGATGCCGCCCGGCAGGACGCCGCTCCCCGGAGGCGGCAGCGGTCCCCATGTCTCCCGGGAGAGCCGTGGCATGGTGCGGGTGCCCCCGGTGCGGCTCCGTTCCCCGAGCCACGCGTGGAAGGATCGGGCCGGGCGCAGCCCCAAGGGGGCACAGTGGGAGGGGACGGCGGGTTCTCCTGGCGTGGGGAGCCGCGGCGCGGTCCGGGAGGGGAAATCACTGAAACTCTGTGCCTGGATTATTTTCTATTCTTCCTCCTCTCCCGTTTCCCTCTCCCCGTCCTGCTGCTCCCCTTCCCCTCCCAGACCCGGCGATTCCTGCCCTCGCCTTGCCTTGTCATTGATGGGAAATCAACTGGACCGCATCACCCACCTGAATTACAGCGAGCTGCCGACCGGAGACCCCTCGGGGATCGAGAAGGACGAGCTGCGGGTCGGGGTGGCTTACTTCTTCTCGGATGAGGAGGAGGACCTGGACGAGCGAGGCCAGCCGGACAAGTACAGCGTGAAGGGCTCCAGCAGCCCAGGGCAGGAGACCCCCACCCACCACCACCACCACCAGCTGGTGCTGAACGAGACCCACTTCTCCGCCTTCCGCGGCCAGGAATGCATCTTCTCCAAAGTCAGCAGCGGCCCCCAGGCTGGGGACCTGCGCGTCTTCTCGGTCTCGGCCCTGCCTGCCCTCTGCACGCCGGGAGACCTGCTGGAGCTGCTCTACCTGGGTCCCTCCGACCACCCACCCCCAGCCCCGCACTGGGCAGTCTATGTGGGCAGCGGGCAGATCATCCACCTGCACCAGGGCCAGATCCGCCAGGACAGCTTGTACGAGGCGGGCGCTGGCAACGTGGGCCGGGTGGTGAATAGCTGGTACCGCTACCGCCCCCTGGTGGCAGAGCTGGTGGTGCAGAACGCCTGCGGGCACCTGGGTTTAAAAAGCGACGAGATCTGCTGGACTAACTCGGAGAGCTTCGCCGCCTGGTGCCGGTTCGGGAAAAGGGAGTTCAAAGCCGGCGGGGAGGTGCAGGCTGCTGCCGGCCCCCAGCACCAGCCGCAATACTATCTCAAGATCCACCTGGCTGAGAACAAGGTGCACACGGTGCGATTCCACAGCCTGGAGGATCTAATAAGGGAGAAGCGCAGGATCGATGCCAGTGGCAAACTGAGAGTGATCAAAGACCTGGCTATAGTGGATGGGAAAGAGTAAGAAACCGCGGAGGGACGCGGTGCTTCCCCTCTTCCCCCGCCTTGGCCAGAGCTGTCTGCAAGAGACAGACCGGGGGCTGCGGTCTCTGGCGAGACCCGATGTAAACCGGAATCCATGGCAACATTCCAGAAAACCAGCATTCTTCTTACACCCATAGCCAGTATTTGGTTTGGCTTTTAATAACATGTAATGACCGAAGAAAGAGGGGGAAGAAAAGAGGGGTATGTGCGGAAGAGATTTACAAAGTATGTGGACAAAAGTCTCTCCTGTCGATGTTGGCCATTCTAGCAACATGCTAATAAAATTTCAAATTGAAATTCCTTTTAATTTATTTTCATGGCTTTAATCCATGATACCTTTAAACATTTGGGGCCATAGACGTGGATTTAGCTAAAGAGTTTTTAGCTAACGACATTTGCCTTTCAAACAAACTGTCTCAAATCTTCTGCTAGTTCTGTGGGGTGGGTGGAGGTTCTGTTTGTTTTATTTCCAAATACATCTTGTAACCAGAACCCTAATTTTAGTCCAGTAAACTATAGCAAGGTATTAGTCAGGTATGGGTGTTTTTAGCTTTCTCTGGCAGAAATTGATCACAAGTTTAAAAATCTATTCTCTTCTGGGTTTTTTTCTCTTCCTGTATTTAGTTCTCTTTCTGCTAGATGTTCTCACAATACCTTAGTTCTCTCCTCTTTTTGAAAATATTAAGAGTTGGTGGGCAGCTGTTTTCTTGAGACCAAAGCTGTTCTGAAACATTAAATAAAGGATGGGAAGTATTTGGTGAGCAATTTACATACATGCTATCAATCCTACAAGGTCTGCTCTAGGTTTGCCTTGCATCCCACAGAGCCACCGCACCAGAGGATACTTTTCCACCTCTCTATGCACTGCAGAGAAGCAAAAATGGAATTGAGTTTGGCATGCTGAGTGTTCCAAACAATAGCAGTGTGACCAAGTTAGCCTTGCATTTCTAAATTCAATTAAAGAAAATAGACTGTCTAAATTTAGAAACCCAAGGTTGCATAAAAAGATGCCTTGTGTCATGTGATCAATGCACTGTTTTTGTATTTCAAATCCCATTCCAAGTTCATTTATTGATTAATTCTCAGTCTTGAAATAAAAAGAGCATAACATTTTATATATATAATCAGCTATCATTCTTAAATATACTGGGACATTCCTAAAGCTATTTATTATCCTTTTTTTTATTATGCTGAACATCATACAATTTGTAATGACCAAGTTATTTTTGCTTGTATCAGTACTGGAAAAAAATGCAGTTGGTTTTTGTTTTCCACTCTCTATCAAGTAACAGATGGCAGAATTATTGTATACACACTCCACCCTCTCTGGTATACTGTATCTTGGCTCCCTTCGGTATTAAACAACATCATAAGCAACCTTGTTGCAACAGTACTTCATTTTAACAAACATAGTGTTTGCCTTCCATGACTGAAGTTATGAGGATGGAGTGTACTTTACTAGAAGAGAGATGTCAACATTTGTTTCACGTAAGATATCTGTTTAAAAAAAGGAAGAGGGGGAACATGACAACCTTATAACTGAAGGTCATGTAACTGGTTTTATATTTGCTGACATGCTTGACAAAATTATTTGGCAATAAAATGAGGTGTTTCTTTTTTTTCCCCCCCTTCACAGCACTGATGGCTACTACAGCACTGTGTGAACAACTTACTTTATTGGGAGGAACTTTTAAAAAGTAAATTTCTACCCACATCAAACAGCTGATAGAATGGCTTCAGATTCCCATAACACACCTTTTAACAAATGTGTAATATTTTACATTTATTTTGATCATATTTGTTGGCTGATAACTGTGGTCTTTTCAGTAAAGAACAGCGGAAGCCTTACATTATTGTATGGCATCCTAGGGTGGAACTGAAATTCAGTACTTTCATACTGTAAGTTTCCCTTACATTGAACAGCTAATATAGTAGTTACTTTTTTTTATCCCACTGGCTCGTTTAGTTTATCTCTCTCTACAGCTGTGAAGTTAATGTTAAGGCAGGAGTGAGACGTATAGTAGCAAGTTTTATACTCACAGTAATAAGTGAAGTTTCATTGTGCAGGTGATAAGATTAGGGATGGCATTATCATTTAATAACTATACTGCGTTAGTGCCCAAAAGTGCCATATGATACTGGATGCGGTGCAAAAACACAGGGGGACATGGTCCCTGCACCCAATACACTTAAAGTCTAAAAAGGCAAAATAATAAAGGGCATGGGGAAGGAACAATGGGCACAAGTTTAGTTAGTTGCATTTTTCCTTTTTATTATGGTGCAAGGGTAGAAGGAGGGAGAATGATAGGAGAGAGGAAATACATGGGGAGCAGGTAAGTGGGATAAGTAGGAAGATGAGTTTGCAGATTCTCCATATTTGACTTTTTGCCTTCTGGAGCTAGATCCTCCTTTCCCTAAACTGACCTGTTATGAATAATACAGGATCAGAAGCAGAATCCTTATATAAGAAGCATGGTACATCCCCACTAATGGGAACCGAATAGTTTATTGTGCTTATTCAGTAGATTTTTAAGAGACATTTGCTTTGAATTTGTCAGTGTCGTTTCTCCACAGCCCATATGTTGGCTGTACATTAATTTTAACTTTGGCTTCTTATAGAATAAATTACATAACTGTTATATTAACAAAACCATTTTTCTTAGTTTGTCTATTTGCTGAGGGCTGACCCTGAAGCTGGGGCTGCACAGGAAAATATGGGGACAAATTCTGTGCTGAGTTACTCAAGTTAATTCATATAAATCAGTAATGTTACTCCAGATTTACTCAGGTGCAGGTGACAGCATAAGTAGCCTTCTGGACTTTGCCAGAAGAACCGGATTTGAAAATACATAGGATGGAATAGTGATAACTTATGGTCTGATCTGCTGTCATTGGACTCAACAGCCAAACCTCCACAAACGGTGTTGGACTAGGCCAGGTGTTATTTTTGGTTCTGCCCCCTCCCACACCTCATCCATCCTCCTTCCACTTTACTCACTGCGTCCCCCACCCTTTAGTCTTAATCATGGATTGTTGGCAGTACTAAAGTTCTGATGCAAACTGAATTGTAGTTAATGAAAACTTTTTTGATTAAAAAAAAATGTAGTTAACTTTCACTTCAATGGGCTTTGGATCAGGTCTTATTGTTTAGTTATTGCTTACAATTTGTGGACCTTACAGAAGAAGTGATATTTAAGGATGCATTTGAGAGAACAGAAGGGCACCCCCCTGAACTGTAATAGGAGACAGCATGGAAACAGATAATAAAGTGAGAATAGGAGAAGACAACAGATCATGGTGAGGCAGGCTGCTTTAATGCAGTAAAAGGGTGGAAGAATTATTAAGAATTGAGAACAGAAATGTGGGCAGGGGCAGAGCTGTGCAATACCTTGAAACAAGGATGACAAGTGGAAAGTTGATAGAGAGGGCAGATGGGGAAGTTAGTGGAAAGAAATAAGGGAAAGAGTGACAAAGAGTCCTGTGGCACCTTAAAGACTAACTAAAATTTTAGAGCATAAGCTTTCATGGGTTAATACCCACTTCGTCGGATGCATGCAGTGGAAGTATCCAGGGGCAGGTACAAGGGAAGGAGTGATGATGATTGTCAGGCAAAGAAAATGAATGATTATACTCATCTTGCAAGATCAGTGACCTGCCTGAGTTAAAATTTCCAAAGACCCAAAGGATGCCCCAAAAAGAAGTTATTGACAAATTAAATTATGTTTGTGGGATGTGATTTCATTCCTCAATCTTCTTTGGTAAATTATCCATATATGTGTACATCATTGCTTATGAAGTAAATCCTAACATATACGTTATATTCAAATGCTAGGAGAATTGAGAAGTCCTGTTTTTCTGCAAGTTTGCTTTTGGGAACAATTTAATCTCTGGTTCTGAAATCACTGTACTTGTGTCTCTGAATGGCAATCATCTGAATTGCTTACAGGTTAACATTCTATAGAGAAAATCCAATTCATGGTCTCTCTAAACACAGGGAGCCTTTGTTTGTAAACTGGTGTTTTTTACTGGCATGACCAGGTTGTTTGCCAGTTATTGGCTGCAAATATAGTTAGTCATTTAAACAGAACTTGGCAAAACATGTTTTGTCTCTATCAGGCATGTTTCCAAGTTGTTCTCTGTTCTCCGCCTCCATTATATCTTCATTTAAGAAACAAGTATTCGTTTAGGACAATATTCTGCTATTGATCCATGTGTTGAATTCACATTGAAATCAATGAGACTGGCAAAAATTAATGAAAAGGTAAGGTCTTTCTTCTGTATTAGAATGTGCAGTCATAATTACGCTGCCTCATTTAATTTTAGTGACTCACATGTAGGTAAGTGGTGTACAGAAATATTTTGGAGTTTATAGACCTGATCCTGTGGCGTACTGAACATCTTCAACTCCCATTGAAGTCAGTGGGGTTGAAGGGTCAGAAGATCTCATAGGAGGGATTTAGCATTTTGCAAAATCAGGATCCTAAATGACTTTCACTTCCAACCCTCTTTGTATGCTGTTATGGAAGAAACACTGGGCTAGGAGAGGCTCTGTAGATGTTATTGCTAGTACTCAGATCTCATTCATTATTTTGGAAGATTACTACAGGAATAGTTTAATACTTCTCCATCCATAAGTTTCTCTGACGGCTGATCCATGTTGTTATTTATGTTGCACAAACTATGCGCTTTGTAGACAGGTAGGAGAATAAAATCCCTACCCCAAAGAGCTTATCTGGATTTGCATGTGGAGATTTATTAAACACTTGTAGTAGTAGGCATCCTTAAGTCCGGAGAGACCATGGATATGTGTCCTGAGAGGTAAAGAATTTAGTGAGCTGGTTTAATGGCAGTCGTGGCTGTGGCTGAAGAGACACACTTGAGAGTGACAATCTCTGCTGTGTGTGTCACATTCAAAGATGAGGGTGGGGAGGGATAGCTCAGTGGTTTGAGCATTGGCCTGCTAAACCCAGAGTTGTGAGCTCATTCCTTGAGGGGGCTATTTAGGGATCTAGGGCAAAAACATTCATCAGGGGACAGTACTTGGTCTTGCTAGCGTGAGCAGGGGACTGGCCTCAATGACCTCTCAAGGTCCTTCCAGTTCTATGAGATGGTATATCTACATATATTATATTAAAAGGTGATGTTTTGACCTTTTGGGCTCTGCCTTCTGCGAGCTCTTTTCTCCTCTGCTAAGCTGGATGGCTCCCTCTTGTAACTCCAGAGACCTTTGTTAAGCTCTTGTTTTGAAAGGCTGTGGTCTTGAGTTTGATCTTCACAGTTATCCACACCCAGATCCGTTTCTTTGAGATCTTGTTTGCATACATCCTTGACCCACAATTTTGGGCATCTTTTGGGTCTTTCTCCAGATACCAGTTCATCATAGAGGATGTCTTTTGGGATGCGTCCATCATTCATTCGGCTCACATGCCCAAGCCCACAGAGGCACCTGTGAGGAGGGGTTGCATGCTGGGTATACTGGCCCATTTGAGCACCTCATTGTTGGTGACTGTCCCTCCAGCAGATTTCAAAGATTTGACGAAGGCAACACACATGTTGAGCCTCTTTTCCTGATGAGAGTATAAGGCCCATGCCTCACTTCCATACAAAAGTGTGCTGATAACACATGCACAATAGACACAGATCTTTGTGTGTTCTGTCAGTTTGTAGTTTTGCCATGCCATCTTGCTCATTCTAGCTATTGTTGTAGTGGCTTTTCTGATGTGGATATTGAGTTCTGTTTCAAGTGAGAGGTTGACTGCAATAGTGGACCCCAAGTATGTGAACTAATTCACCACTTACAGTTCATAGTTGTACTTGTAGTAAGTCAGTTGTATTCCAAACTATAGGGCTCTGATCCTGAAACAGGAACTGTGTAGAGCAGGGATAGGCAACCTATGGCACGTGTACCAAAAGCAGCACGCGAGCTGATTTTCAGTGGCACTCACACTGCTCAGGTCCTGGTCACCAGGCTGGGGGAATCTGCATTTTAATTTAATTTTAAATGAAGCTTCTGAAACATTTTAAAAACCTTATTTACTTTACATACAACAATATTTTAGTTCTATATTATAGACTTATAAAATGAGACTTCTAAAACCATTAATGTGTATTACTGGCACACAGAACCTTAAATTAAAGTGAATAAATGAAGCCTCAGCACACCATTTCTGAAAGGTTGCTGACTCCTGGTGCAGATGGAGTCCTATTCTTGGGTAGGTCCCATTGCAAGTTCAAGACCTAAGTGATAATCGGTGAATAAGGTAATTGGGTACCGTATTGTTGCTGTTAGTTAAATTACGGTCAGTATTTCCAACATAAACCCAGATCTTATTTTATTTTTTTCTGATTATGAAAGGTTTTTACAATGTCTGTAAAAATGTGTCTTAGTTTGAAATTTTACATACAAAATAGTGAATACTAGAATGGATCTTTTGGGCAAAATGTATTTGATTTTTTTTTTAAAGTTTCAGTATAAGGAAAGTAATGAATGATGGAATTAGACACTTTGAGCTTTTGTAAAGCAAAACTACGAGTTGTGTATGTTGGGGGTGCAGTAGGGTGGAGACAATGAGACAGATTCTGCTCTGATTTAAACTACTGTAAATCCAGAGAAACATCCTGTGTTCATGGATTTTTCTCCATATTTACATTGAGGTAGCAGCCAGCAGAATTTAAGCCCTACTGTGGCTGTTGAACATGTGCATTTTCCCCTTTGCTGTAGAATTTTACTACAGCTAAATAATGCAGACCTACATGTTAAGATGAATGATCTGAACATACCGTAATGGTGACATATGGTTGTGTGCATATTAATAGTATTGGAACTATGTAATTCTTGGGAAAAAAACTGTAATTGGCCCAATGGCATTTTACATTTAAAGCAGCCAATACTATGTACTTTAATTTTGTATTAACAGCAAGACCACTGTGAGCTAATCTATTTTGTGAATTCTTAAATACTTTCTTGACACTTTTATTCTTTTGCTTTTTTTAGGGCCTTAATCTGCAAACACTTATGCACACACTTATTCATATGAGTATGGGATGACTCATGTGAGTAAAGATAGTTCAGTGTTTGCAAGATCAGGCCCATAAAGCCTGCTTAAAAGCACAAAATTCCTATAATTTAATGTTTAATCTGACTTTTCAAAACAGGAATCCAATCCAACTCTTTCCAGGCAAACTCTCATTGGAAGTTTTGTGTGAGTGATATCAGCAAGATTGACCTAAATAGCACCTACTTAACTACATACTGCAATTGTCCTTGCAAAACTGGTTTGCCGTTGTGCAAAATGGGTAATTGTTTATGCAAATAATGCAGGCTTTCTGTGTGTGTGCATGCACATGTGTGAGAGGTGAAGTTTATGGGCCTGATTTTCAGCAGTAGCTGCTAGTAGCCATATCAATTGCCATTGATGGAAGCTTTTTATTCTACAAATCAGGCTCTGTTTGAGCAGGTTTGCACATTAATGTAGTTGTGTCTCAGACTCATCGAACAAGAAATTCAGAGCTTAGTCGGACATTCCTTTCTTTCTCTCTGTTGTAATTACGCAGCCCCTCTAATATAATAAAATCATGCATACTTTGGAGACCCATTGTGCTACCACAGCAAAAACAGGGTGAGTAAAAAATCTGCCTTTACTAATACATATAGTAAGTTAAACATTATTTGAACATACAGTGGCACTGGTGACCTATGTTATAATCCATTTGAAAAAGTCACGTCCATAGTTTAGTTATAGACTAATTGGCACAGAACAAACAACAACTTGAAGACCGAAGTACCTCAGTCTTCCTTGCTGATCCACAGACAGCAGAGGTGGCAGCCTGATTTGGATCTCTTGCACGTGGGTGTGAATCAGGAGTAACTTCATTGAAATGAATAATCATATAGATGTAAAACCAGTATAAATAAGACAAAGAATTGGGGCCTACAGTTATAGACAGCATAGAAACATAGGGTTAGAAGGAATCTCAAGGATTATCTAGTCTAACCCCCTGCCAAGATGCAGGGTTTGTTGTATCTAAACCATCCAAGACAGATGGCTATCCAGCCTCCTTTTGAAAGCCCCCACTGAAGGAGCTTCCACAATCTTGGCAGTCAGTTCCATTGTCCTACTATACTTACAGTTAGGACTTTTTTCCTGAGATTTAATCCACATCTGCTATGTCGCAATTTGAATTCATTGCCTGTTGTCCTGCTCTCTGTGACAAGAGAGACTAAAGTTTCTCCATCTTTTTGTGGCAGCCTTTCAAGTGTTTGGAGACTACTGAGGGACAGGATAGCAATCTTCTCTTTCCAAACTAAACATACCCAGTTTCTTCAGCCTTTGCTCATATGGCTTGCATGCCATCCCTTTGATCATCTTTGTCACTCGCCTCGATCTTTTCCATTTTCTCTACATCCTTTTTATACTTTGGTGACCAAAATTGTACTATGGGTGAGGCCTAACCAGCACCAAGTAAAACAGCATGGTCACTTCCCATGACCTGCATAATATGCCTCTGTTAATGTAATCTAAAATTTGCATTTGCTATTTTTGCAACAGCATCTCATTGCTGACTCATGTTGTGGTTGTGATCCACTACAACTCCTAGATCTCTCTTAGCAGTGCTACTGCCAAGCCAGTTATCCCCCATTCTGTATTTGTGCATTAGTTTTTCCTTCAAGAGGTGTAGTGCTTTACATTTGTCTCTGCTGAATTTCATTTTGTTGGCTATAGCCCAAATCTCCAGTTCATCAAGATCTCTGTGAATTTTAGCTCTATCGTGCAAAGTGTCTTAGTGTAGGTATAAACTGCACTGTCATTTCAATGTGTTCCTTATGTGTGCCACAGACAGATGCCTGAGATTAACCACCAACTGGATTTAACACTATTAAAACATTTGTGCTTTAGGGTATGCTGCATTCTTCTGACATCAAGAGAAGTGAGTTAAATATGTGGTCTTTGACATATTAGTGCTTAGTGGAGAAAAAAATCAAGGAACACTACCCTTTGCAATAATGAAGTACTATTTTAGAATGAAATATGTTGCTTCTGACTTGTGTGTTTATAAATAAGAGAATGCTCGAGAGAAATACATACATAGATCCTTCTGTTCAGTATATTTAAAAGGAAACTGTCAAGAAAATTTTCATCATTTTTAAATCATCTATCTATCTAATATATTTGCTGTTTGTAAGGCCTTGGAATCTTAACACTGAAATTAGCTGTGCTCCATTATGTACAGATATTAATCTGTTATTCTATAGTTGTTCCTAAGTGAGGCTTAGGGGATCTTGATTTATTATTTTAAAGCGTCAGTGCAAAGGCACTCAGTATTGGCCTAACTTGTCTCCCACTAAAGTCAATAGTGAATGCCTATAGATTGCAATGGGACTAAATTACATAAATGCTGACTGCTTTCAGAAATCTCAGTCAATATGCATAGAGTGAATCTCAGCCTCACCTACTTCCCACAAAGGCTAATTAATCTTTTGTGTGGGAGATTAATGGGGAGATAGACCCCACAGCCTGTGGCAGAGTAGCTCAGTACCGGTATTTAGATGGTAGTCACTGAACAACCTCACCAGTGGAATTAATCGGTGCCAGGGGGACATTGCAGAGTACAGTCTCATTCTTGAGAACTGTATCATCTTTGCAAGCAATGAAAGAAAAATACTGGGCCTACCAATCCTCTCAATGTCCCTTGAACTAACCATTTTTTCTGAAATGAAAATATGCTGTTATTTAAGATTAATACGTCAAATAACTGATTGCTGGCACCTGAAAATCCCCCTCCTCTGAGCATTAGCAACAGTTATTTATAATCCACTATACACTGTATGTTTAGGCATATCCGGACATTTCAAATGAAAACAGAAGCTTTTATATGTTCCTGACAGTATTGCTTGCTACCAACATTTACTAAAATGGCCTATTTGCTATATGACAAATCCCTGCTTCACCTTTGAATTCAAACACTATTTTATAGTGTATTTGCCTACATAACAAGCTTTTTGGATTAGTCCTACTAATTTCATATTATTGCTTTTCCAAGAAGCTGCAATTAAGAGTCATTAGCATTGAAAACTTAATTTTAATTGACCCGTTGACTCATTTTAATCATGGCACTGAGCATCAAGTGCTAGGACCCTGCGCATCAAGTGCTAGGACCCTGAGCAAAGATGCACCTAATTTGCTGACTCATGCTGGCAGCCATCTCACCTGGGTCTTATTAGTTCCAAAAAGGATATAAAAGGGTTTGTCTCTCTAGTTCTCTCTCTGAGTCTGAGGAAACTAAGGAAAAGAAGGGACAAAGGGCTAGAAGTGCCCTTCAGTGAAAAACACTAGAAACAGCCAAGTTGAGAAGGTACTTTAGGCTGAAATTTATATTTATGCTTTGTGTAAAGATGGGAATTAGGAAGAGGGTAAGTTTGGATCAGATACAATGTGTGTGTACTGTGTTAGGAACAGAGTTGTGCAAAATTTTTCAGTGAATAGTAGGTCCACCAATAAATGTGTTTGGGGGACACTGAGAATATTTCATGATTTTGTGTCAAATTCAGCAACTGGTTTTGGCTGAAAACAAAACAAAAAAGTTAAACTCAGAACTGTCAAAATTAACTGTTTTTGACATTTATTTCAAAAATGTTATTTTGTATCTGAAATGACATTCTAAAACACATAGTTCAACATGATTTTTTTAAAAAATTTATTTTGGTTTGGTGAGAAGAAAAATGAGAAAAAATCAGTTTTGATTTTAAATTAGCCAAGTTTTCTTTCAGATTTTTCAATTCAGTCACTAAACTGAAAAATCTATTATTTCCTTGCCTGCTTACAGAAATATTATATCATTTATATTTCTGTATAACAGAGAAGTATTCATATATGTATGTATTGTATAGAGAGGATAATGTTAGGATTTCCACTTCATATAACATTAGCAACTTTTATTAGTCCATCATAAGAACTGATGCTGAAAGTTGAGCTCTCTATGTTGCTGATAACCTAACTCATTCGCAGTAGGAATTGTAAGTATTCAACGTGAATCTCATACCTACTTTGATCTTTTGATGATTCTTCTAAGAAGAACATCCAGAATAACCCAACGTAGAAATAATAGGCAAGAGCTCAAGTGACTTAATTCCTAGCTATTCGTTGCCATTTCTTCTATTCCTCTGAACCAAGAGTAGAACTTCCATTGTTCTCAACGGATGTTCTGCCTGCAAGACCCAGGGCAGTATACAACTCTAAAAGGGCATTATCTCAATGTAGATATTTTACGTACCTCAAAACACTTTCTTACTTGAGCTTTGTGGAAGGAAAATGTATTGTAGATGTTATATAGTTTCTGCAAAAACACTCTAGTCATACAACTAACCATTTGAGCTGATGGTATTATCTGTTTCAGCCTGAGAATGACTTGACTTTACAGGCCACTTGGGCTTCATTAAATTGCTGATTAGATTTCTTCACCAAAGTCAAAATATTCTAAAATTGAGTTTTTAGTGTTTCCGTTTCTGAGCGCTCAGCTTGAGACCCTCTAGGATGGGCCATATTTTCCAAAAGAGCTGTGCACCTATTATCTGACAATCAGGCCATTTTTAAGGAGACTTAAATCTGGCATACACACACACAAATCCCAATAACTCTGAGGCACCTAAAAGTCATAAGTCAGTTCTGAAAAATCATGGCCAAATGCTTTAATAGGATTTGATAGCAGTACAATAGAAATTATAAAACACCTAAATTAAATCAGTCTACTGTTCCTAATATTATATATATATATTTAACATTTTAATTTTAATTCTGAATTAGTAACTCCATCAAGAGTATGAAAAATAGATTAAAGAGTTTCTTTCTCCCTTAGTCAAGAATAATCCCAATTATTTTGAAACCTGCATTCCAATTACTTAGCCAAATATAATATTCCGTTTGTAAAAGCAAATAGGAAATTATTTAAAATGTTCTAAAATTCCCTAGACCTTCTGTTCTCTCATGAGACATTCAAAGTGCCATTGATTTGTTCAGTCATTCTTCCTAATGTATTCAGTGAGAGAATGATGTTCTTTAGATGACCAATCACAAAATGTCTAACAAACAATTATATTAGTCAGTTTGTGGTTAATCTGTATCTTGTTTGTACATATGATTCAATGGACAGTTAGTTACAAATAACTCATTTGTGAAACTTCAAATAGTGCATGAACAGTAAAAATGATTAAGTGTGTGGAATAAATTGTCCATTAAACAGTTTGCCCAATTCAAATCACACACAAAGGAAAAACCTGTGCCCTCCAGTAAGTTTACAGAACTCATTTAATTATTTGAAGGATTTCTTTGGAATTCATTGGCAGAGCATCTGGGCATCTTACAATCAATTAAAAACAAATATTAATGAAAAACATCCATATGGATAGCTTAATGCACTCTAGCTGCCTATTATTTGTCTCACAAAGGATCAACATACTGACATATTAATTAATTGAGTGGTTGATTGAACAAGTAATCCTTACACTATGCTCTGAAGCCTGCCAAACTTAGATTCTGGTGGTCTGCCAAAGGAATAGAGCCCTCCATTGAGATCTCTGCTGTGGGCCTTGGAAAGTTATAATCCCATCACTGATATTAGGAATGATCCAGCTGATCTTAACTCCCATAAAGCTGGGTTACAGACAGATTCAAGGCTTTAAAGATTGTTATCAATGCCTCTAATTGGACATAAACAAGACATTGGACATAAACAGGCAGCCAGTACACAGAATTCATGTTTTATCCTTTTATGGATTGGCCCAATCTAAGAAGCTAGCAGATGAAGATCACACAGGAATTTTAAACTAATACAGAATTCAAGATGAACCCTAAAGAGAGTGCCTCCAGACAGATGAAAAAGGAATGGGTAACTAATAAGGACCACATTTGGGAGGAAAGGTCATATATTATCTGAGTGGGAAAAAATTAAAGCACTAGGAACCACTGCTTAAACCTGTGGATCCCCAGAGCAGAAATGGTTCTAAGTAGATATCAAGACATTGAATTATAGTGGGAAAAGCATGGCATATCCACTGCCCTGTATGCTTCTGTAGATGCTTCTTCCTGTCCCCAAGCTTTCCATTAATCTTGCATTCACTGAGTCTCTGATGGTTCTATTTCATCCAAATCTTGGTGTTGGTCACATAGCAGGAAGCAGCAAGACTGTAGAATATGGGAAGAAGTGGTAGAAATGAGAGTGATCCATTTTTAAATTGAATTAATTGTTATTCTAATAACAAGACTGTAAATCACTGCCCCAACCTGAGTTTTCCTTAAATAAAGAAATGAATTGTAAGGAATGACAGCTTAACAGAAGATGTCTGAAGAATTGCAAAACAGAGAGCATGTCTACACTGCAAAAATGACCCGTGAGTCTCAGAGGCCAAGACAACTGACCTGGGCTCATATTGCAGACTCAAATTTGTGGACAAATTGGAAAGAGTCCAGAAAAGGGCAGCAAAAATGATGAGGGAGCTGAGACACATGACTTATGAGGAGTGGTTGAGGGAACTGGGCTTATTTAGTCTGCAGAAAAGAAGAGTGAGGGGGGATTTGATAGCAGCCTTCAACTAACTTAAGGGGGTTTCCAAAGAAGATGGAGCAAATGGCAGAACAAAGAGCAATTGTCTCAAGTTGCAGTGGGGAAATTCTAGGCTGGATATTAGGAAAAATTATTTCACTAAAAGGGTGGTGAAGCACTGGGATGGATTACCTAGGGAGGTGGCGGCATCTCCATCCTTAGAGGTTTTTATGGCCTGGCTTGACAAAGCTCCGGCTGGGATGATTTCCTTGAGGGGTTGTTCCTGCTTTGAGCAGGGGGTTGGACTAGATGATCTCCCAAGGTCTCCTCCAACCCGAATATTCTATGATTCTATGAAAAATAGCAATGTAGACATTTGGTTTTGGAATGAAGCCCAGGCTCTGGAATCTGGTAGGGTTGAATCTCAGAACCTTAACTCCAGCCTGAGTCTGATCATCTATACTGCAATTTTTAGTCCCCTAGTGCAAGCCTAATAAGCCTGAATCAACTGAGTAGGCTCTGAGACTAACTGCTGCAGGCCTTTTTTTTTATCTTCGATATAGACATACCCAGAGACTCTAAAGACTGGGGGGACAGATCCCAAGCTGGTGTAGCTCCTTTGACTTCAGTGTCAGTTTACTCCAGCTAAGAATCTGGCTTTGAGAAACGTTATATGTGCCCCACCATGTAGGGAAGTAACAACAGTTAGGCAGTAATATGTCTATGTGCATGACTACAATGTGGAAAACAAAACAAAACATAAGAACTCCTGTGGCACTAAGTCTCAAAGCCCATGTCAGATGGCTTGCTGTGATTCAGAGGGGGGTTCCAGCTGAAGGAGGGACATTTCCCCTAGTATTTTTAACTCCATAGCATGAGCTCAAGTTGACCTGGGCTCTGAGACCCGCTGTTGCATGTTTTGGGTGAGAAGAGGGGTGTTTGGGGTTTTGGGGGTTCTTTTGCAGTGTAGAGGTACATATGTCTAGCAGAATCACTTTCTGAGGCATTATGTCTGTGACATTGCTCTCCATATTTTTATAAAAATATGTTTATAAATGTGGATATGATGTAACTGGAATATGCTTTATGCAAAAGGCCTCTTGTAAGGTATCATCTACCTATAAAGCTTATAATCTACTGAGTGTGGTCAACCTATTTATATGAATATATCATTCTTGTATCTGAAAGGAAGAATATGAAATAGAACTCTGAGGTCCTATTGTAATTATGCAAAGTGTGGGCCATTAATGGTGGTTTGGAATCTTGATGGTTCCCATTAACCAGGACAATTGGTTGTAAATGTCTCTGTTTACTTGTAAGACTTCCTGTATACCTGTGTGCCAGCGAGTGGGTAATGAAGTCTCACAGGACATGTGATCATATCACCTGGGCCGCTGTAGCACTTTAGTGAAGATGCTACTATACCGATGGGATAGCCTCCCCTGCTGGCTCAGTTAATCCACCTCTCTGAGATGCAATAGCTACATTGATAGGAGAATCTGTCCTGCTGACATAGCTATATGGGTGGCTAGGTTGGCATAACTGTGTCACTCAGAGGTGTGAATTTTTCACATCATCGAATGACATAGTCTCCCTTCTGCTGCAGCCCTCATCCACCTTCACAGACACAGAGTACTAGAAGTTCCTCTATATGCACTCAATCCACTGTTGGGGTCTTTTGAAGTTTGGACCATGGTTTATAAGGAGCGTCGCCTCAGACCTGCTTGCATAGGGGGACCCTACCAGCAGAATAAAAGCTCTGGATGATATAGCTCCAAGGGTCTTTAGCCCACGCAAGCCTATCCACCACAACAAGGCTGTGGTCCATCAGAGAGGTTATATTATTATTATAATTATATTATATTATAATATATAATATATATAATATAATTAATATATTTTTTATTATGTAGCACAACAACTACTGATTGATACAAGTCCATAGGACTTAGGAAATTCAGACCTGACGCAAAACCCATGTAAGCTGGTGAAAGTCTTTTTTCGATGAGTTCAGTGAGCTTTGGCTCAAGGGGCCTTTGAGTCCTGTCCTAACACCCCCTTCTCCTCTATTCCAAGGGTGTTTAGTACTGGCCATTAGACAAATTCAGACTAGAAATAAGGTGTACATTTTTGACAGTAGGGGCAATGAACCATTGGAACAATTTACCAATGGTTGAGGTGACTTCTCCATCACTAACAATTTTAAATCAAGATGGGATGTTTTTCTAAAAGATATACTCTCGGTATTATTTTTGGGGAAGTTTTATGGCTTATGATAGACAGCTGATCACTCTACATGATCACAGTGGTTGCTTCTGGCCTTGGAATCTGTAACCTGCCTTCATTCAGAACTTTTACAACAAGGTGAGAGAAAGTACTAGACTCTGCATTATAGGAAGCAATCCTATATTTGCAAGAGAGATGCATACTATGGGGAAAATTTTCAAAAGTAACTACTGAAATACTGTGGCCAATTCTGGTGTCCACCTTTTAAAAAGGTTATATTGGATTTCCTCACCACCGGGTCAGGGTTTTCCTCCTATCAAGTTTTGTATGGTTACCACCTGCACACCTGTTTCCCCACATTAAAAGATTTCACATGCAGGCCTCTGCCAAAGGATTCACACCAGCATGAAGTCCTGTGATAACGGATGAGCGGTGGGGAAGACAGGAGCAGTTATCTCTGGGAGTCTTTAGTCACAAATCTGCACACAAGCGGCAGCTGTGTGATGGTCATCTTGTGCTTGATTGAGACAGAAGTGCATTTCAGCAGCAGCAGCTGTGACTGAATAGGCCTTTTCAGGCTCCCCTCTGCTCACCTCAGATGGGAAGGGGGCTAGAAAAGGTGCCCCAAACATAGGCTGTCTTCCATCTGGATGGCCGTATCCAGTGATATCACTCACTCAATTCTGCGGCCAAAGCAAGAGCTATAAAACAGTGAATTTCTCCACTGAAATGTCTGCACTCTTACAGACTCTCAGCACAGTGAACGCCCAGAAAGAACTGCCATAATTGCCAGAGACTCAATATTGACATTACAGCTCTTAGTGAGACCCACCGGGATGATGAGGGCCAATTAAAAGAGGATGGAGGTGACTACACTTTATTTTGGAAAGAAAAGTCACCTGAAGAGAGACGCATTCACAGGATTGGTTTGCCATCAAAAATCAGATCACCAGTCAGCTTTTGGAGCTTCCCATGGGGATCAACGAGCGCCTCATGACTCTTTGGCTCGAGCTTAGCAACAACCAATATGCCACGATCATCAGCGCATAGGCCTTAATATTCGATGATGAGGAAGACAATAAGGAGCAGTTTTATAGAACTCTTGATTCAGTTCTCACAATCACACCTAAGGCAGACAAACTCATCCTCCTGGGAGATTTCAATGCCAGAGTCAGAGGGGATTTCAAACTCTGGAGAGGCACAACAGGTAAAGAAGGGGTGGAAAATGTAAACTCCAATGTTATTCTCCTCCTCAGCAAATGTGTGGAGCATGACCTCATCACAAATACCATCTTTAGGCAGAGTAACAAATTTAAAGCCCCCTGGAAACATCCTCGGTCCTATTATAGTCAGAGCCTGAGACTATTCCGACGTCCATATAACGCGAGCTATGAAAGGTTCGGATTACTGTCGGACAGACCATTGATTAGTAAGATCAAGTAATGTAGCTGCATCTCGCTCCATTACACTGCAAACACCCAAAGATTAAGCGAAAGCAGTACAATGTCAAAGCACTTCAGGACCAAGCCAGCTGTGAGATTCCAGCAACATCTGTTGGAGAAACTGTCTAGTCTGCCTGACAACATCACTGATATTCAAGAGCACTGAGATCAACTTAAAAACTCCATTCACAATGCACGTGCTGAAACCATAGGATATTCCACTTATCATCGCCAAGACTAGTTTAATGAAAACAACAAGGAAATCCTAGCACTAATTGAACAGAAAAGAAATGCATTTTGTAACAGGAAAAATGATTCTCCTAACAAATGAAAACATGAGGCCTATCACCTGCTTAAAGCCAAAGTCCAAAGGCGGCTACATGACATCAAAAACAAGTGGTGGCAAGAGAGGACCTCTGATATCCAGGGTTTCATAGACCAAGATGACATGAGAAGCTTCTTTCAAGCTATATATGGGCCAAGCTCCAAAGGCCCAGATCCTTATATTCTCAGGATGTCTCCACCCTCCTCAAGGACAGTGCAGCCATTAAACAACATTGGAAGGAGCACTTTGAGAGCCTACAACACCATGAATCCACGGATTCTGAAGACACCATCAAGTTTATTCCACAACACTCAGCAGTGGAACACTTTTCTGATTCTCCGTCTTCTGAGGAAGTCTGGCATGCCATCACTTAGACAAAAAATCACAAGGCACCAGGCCCAGATAGCATCCTAGCTGAGGTTTTTAAAGCTGGTGGAAAAATGCTCCAGCACAAACTTTGACAACTCCTCTAAAATCTGGACCTGTGAAGAAATTCCACATGACTTTAAGAATGCCAACATCGTTACAATATTGAAGAAAGGGGACAAATCCTTGTGTGGGAACTACAGAGGTATTGCTCTTCTCTCCATCACAGGGAAGATTCTTTCCCAAATTCTACTAAACTATCTGCTCTCCCTTGCCAAGGAACACCTCTCTGAATCACAGTGTGGCTTCAGGCTGTCCCGACGCACAACCTATATGATCCTCGTGACATGACAGATTCAGGAAAAGTGCAGAGAGCAACACCAGGAACTGTTTGTGTCATTCATCAACCCAACCAAGGGTTGGCTCTATGAACCGTGATGCCATATGGAAGATGCTGTATAGATTTGGCTCGCCACTGAAATTCATTTCCATCATCAGACAACTCAATGATGAAATGACTGCCACCACTCTGTGCAAAGGCTCAGAGACCAAACCATTCACCATTCTCACCGGTGTCAAGCAGGACTGTGTCATTCCTCTAAAACTCCTCTCTATTTACCTTGCCATGATTCTGATTCTCATTCATGACTGTCGTCTTGACGGAATCAGGATTGAGTATTGTATGGATGGCCAACTCCACAATCTTCAACGTCTCCAAACAAAATCTAAGATTACAAGAATTGGCATTCTGGCCTTTGGTATGAAGATGACTATGTCATTCTTGCACACACAGAGGACGACCTGCAAAGCACCCTAAATCTTTTTGAAGATCCCTATCACAACATCAATAAAACAAAGGAACTCTACCAGCCCCCACCTGCACAAACTAGTCTTTTTACTCCCCAGATCACCATCGGTGGAGAACTCCTGGAAAATGTGGACCATTTTCTGTCCATTGGCAGCCACCTCTCCCAGTCAGCCAGCACTGACACACACATTCAATACAGGATCCGCTGTGCCAGCACATCTTTTGGAAGACTACTCAAATGAATCTTCAATTATAGGGATCTACAAACAGGTACCAAGATCTTAGTTTACAAGGCAGTTGTCATTCTCACCCTTCTTTATGGGTGTGAGAGCTGAGTAACCTACAGACGACATCTCAAGTGGCTGGATTGGTTCCAGCAGTGCTGCCTCAGGAGGTTTCTCAGGATCGGCTGGGAAAACTGATGCACTAACACCAGTGTTCTCTCTGCAGCCAACATCAGCAGTATAGAATTGCAGGTCATGAAATACCAGCTCTGCTAGGCTGGCCATTTGTACATATGCCTGACACTCACCTACCAAAGCAAGTACTCTTCTCTCAGTTAAGTCAGGGAAGAAGGGCTCACAGAAGGCATTAAAGCATCTCAAAGACGTACTGAAAGTACACCTTACAAAGGGAGGCATCAACCCAGTAAACTGGGAGAACTTGGTGCCGAACAGAACACAGTGACACCACACCGTACACCAAGCCACAGCTAACTTTGAGGAGAACAGATGTGCTCCTGAGACAGAGAAGAGACAAAGGAAGAAAGAAAGGGCATAACAGTCCAGACAACTATGTCTCCTCCAAGATTACACCTGTCACTTCTGTGGGAAAATCAGCAGGACAAGAATTGGACTCCTCAGCCACTTAAAAACTCACCAATGAGCCCCCTTGGAAGACATCATCCTTGCGTTGAGGGATAGCTAAAGAAGAAACATAATATAAAGAAACTTGACTAAAATGCAGAAGGCTGTGGTGCTGGTAGATCAGATGACAGCTCATGCCAAGTCCCAGGGGCCTCACCAAATGCTAACAAATGCATAGCTGGAAACCAGTTTGGCTTACTTGTGGGTCAGTATAGTTAAAATATATATTAGTGTTGAGACTTTATGGAATGGTTGTATGATGCTGGGATAGTTAGAACTTTTTAAAATTGGGGGAAAAAGCTTACCTTTGACTTTCTGTGTTGTTCTCCCGGAGAGGAGAGACAGGCCTCAAGCAATGCTGTAAAAAGCTTTGAGCCAGATTTGAAAAATCATCAGATCATACCTAGAAACTACTCATTTGAAACCCCAGATATGTAAGTAGATCAGGAAATGTCTAGGAAGACACAATTAAGTTTATATGTTTTGTTTCTTTATGGCTTGTGGACTCCTCTGTGCTGATCCCAGGAGCTTTTATTTTGCTTGTAACCTTTAAGATGGACCTCAGGAGAGCTATCTTGATGCTTAATCCTTGTAATTTTTTTTTTTTTGTCTAGAAAAAAGCCTAGATTCTAGGTGTATTTCCTTTTTTTTTGTATTTAAGAACAGGATTGGATTTTTGTGTCCTCAGAGGTTTGTGCACATGCTGTTCAGTTAGCTGGTGGCAACAGCTGACTTCCTTTGTTTTCTTTTTCAGCTCTTCCCTGGAGGTGGGTGTGGGAGTGAAGGGGCTTGAAGGTACCCCACAGGAAGGAATTTCCAAGTGTGCCCTCCTGGATTCTAAAAAGGGGGTTTACACTTGGGTGGTGGCAGCATCTACCCATCCAAAGTCAGAGAAAAGCAGTACCCTTGGGAGTTTAATACAAGCCTGAAGTGGCCAGTATTAATTTATTGAATTTTTGTGGGCCCCCATCTTCTGCGTTCAAAATGACAGAGTTTGGAATCAGCTTTATCCAGAGCTAGCCAGTGCTAATCCAGATCTAGGAGGGCTGACTCAATCCTGGCTGCTGCTCCGGCAGGCCAGGGATTGCTGCTCTGGCAGCCCTGGTGCTGGTACTTGGTCAACTGTTTGATGGCCCTGGGGCTGACTGCCAGACAGTTGTTCCAGGGGCTGCCACCTCTCCAGCAGCCCCAAGGCCACCTTCACTCTGGCAACCCCAGGGAGAGCCACTACACCTCCATTCCCGCCCCACAGGAAGTCACAGAATCCATGAAGTCTATAACCTCCATGACAGAATTGTGTCCTTAGTGCTTTAGAAGTCCACACTTTTTATTGAGTGGGTGAAATCTAATAATAGAACATACATCCAGTTTGGAGTTTCTGTCCTGCTTTTTGACAGTCTTCCCTGAGGCTGCCACTTATGGCTGTTAGCCACTCCAGACAGCATGACAGAGACTATTGATAAGACGGGGAAGACTTCGTAGCACCTTAGAGACTAACCAGTTTATTTCAGCATAAGCTTTCGTGGGCTATAGCCCACTTCATCGGATGCATAGAATGGAACAGAAGTAAGATGCATTTATACACACAGAAAGCAAAAAAAATTGTACATTAGCATACCAATTCTAAGAGGCTGTTTAATTTGGATGGACCATTATCAGCAGGAGAAAAAAATACCCTTTGAAATGATCTCTGTGTCTGACAGGAGATAACAACTATTGAAGGTAAATTAACTAGGGAAAAGCAATCAGTTAGTGTAATGACCAGAACCATTCGCAAGTCCTATTTAGCCCTTGGTTTATTGTGTCCAATTTGAAAATTAATTCCAGTTCCTCAGTTTCTCATTGGAGTCTGTTTTGGAAGTTTTTCTGTTTCAAAATTGACACCATCAAGTCTTTAATGGAATGGCCAGGAAGATTGAAGTGTTCTCCTGTCAGACACAGATATCCATTTCAAAAGGTATTTTTTTCTCCTGCTGATAATGGTCCATCCAAATTAAACAGCCTCTTAGAACTGGTATGCTAATGTACAACCTTTTTTTTTGCTTTCTGTTTGTATAAATGCATCTTACTTCTGTTCCATTCTATGCATCCAATGAAGTGGGCTATAGCCCACGAAAGCTTATGCTGAAATAAACTGATTAGTCTCTAAGGTGCTACAAAGTCTTCCTTGTCTTATTTACGGATATAGACTTATACGGCTGCTAATCTTAAAGACTATTGAAGCATTGGTGTTTCATAATTGTTTCTCTGATATTATGTGTACATTTGTATATTAGGAATCCTCAATTAGCTTTTAGGTGGGATCTCTTATTTTTGAACCTTGCCTGTAGATCTTAGCCAACAAGTTTTATTAGACATTGACAGGAAGCACTCATAGATCTTTTTTTCTCTTGGTAGTCTTCATTCTTATAACTGCACTGTGTTGATTTAACCTCTGATTGATCAAACATCACTCTATCAGATGTCATCAAATAATGACATTTTCTATCTAGAAAGACAAATGAATAAAGATGACCTGGATTAAAAAATGCGAGCTGCACAAATCTAAAATGTTCCCCTGGTGAATTTCACATTTGACTGAAAATCATCTAATGAGCATTGCTGCCTGTGCAATTCCAAACCCCGTCTTTGGTTCCTCCTTAAGTAACTCTTTATGAAGCATAAAATAGTAGATTAGCAGTGAAGCAGGGAATTAAACCAAAGTATTATTTCCAGTAACAGGGCAGGCACTGGCTTTTTTTTCCAGAGGACTGACCTTTACTCCAGTAATGAGAAAGTGATTAATTTACAAAACACACTTACCCAGTCCCATGCTGCAATATAAAATGCACAGCATCTATCCGTGGAAAGATGTGGCAGTGAAAAGTGTTTTATTAATTTTAATAAATTATTCTATTATTCTATTCATTTCATTGTAACTGTTATAATTTAAAAAGAACAAATTTTTGAATGGTGTACAGGAATTCAAAAGCATTTGGAATCCTTGTAGCCTGGGGGGAAAACACTCATCTAATTGCAGAGACTGGATATTACTTTTTCTTTACCTGCTTGCCCCTGGAGATCGAAGCATTTTAGCAAGAGACCCAAAGTACAGTCAATAGATGGAATTTTCTACTACTCTCAGGTGAAAGATTAAACTTTTCTGAGGCTCAATGCTATGAAAATCAAATAATTAGCCTGGAGCTTGCTTTCATTTTGAAACTCCTTTGTGTACCTCCTGAGGATGTCATCAGAACACAAAGAGGACAAAGAGGTTTCACAGCTTTTTATTTTCTCAGCTAGGGGACCTGCTCTAATCATGGTGCCACAAGCTAGAGCTGTTTTCTTTTGTTTTGTTTTTAATACTTATTTGATGAGGCCTTTAAACTTGTTCCTGTTTGCTCTTGCTTTTGTGTGATATGGAAAACAATGAGCTGTACTACCCTGTTCATAGTACATGTTTGGTAGTATATGCTGATTCTTGGCTAGGGGTAGGGTTTATAGACATCCTAAGGCGATAATATGATTGCTGCTAGAACAGTTGTTCCCATGGTTTTCAGTAACCACATCAACCGCTACCTCTGTTCACCAGCCTGTTGATACAATTCTTGACAAACTGGCTAACCTTGTCCACTTCATGTCTAAAATGTTATGTCTTTTGATCTAAATACATGTACAAATGTCCTGTTCAAATGAACAGTATAATAGATACCAGTGGATAAATTGCTCTCCGTGGCATTGCAATCCAGCTGCAGCTGCAAAAATCAAATAGATATTCCATTTGTTCTTCCTTTCAGCAGAAAGCATCAGAGCAGAACACAGCCAAGCACTTTTATAAGCCCTTGTACACTTGCACTGATTGGAGGACTACACAGTATAGGACTCGCCCCCTGCTCAGGATTCTGGAATACCAGTAAGTTCTTTAAGTTACTTTGCCATTAGAAGCCACTCAAGCTCCAAAAGGCTGCATATCTTGGCTCCGCAGTAGGTTAGTTTATTCACAGAAAGACTGGTGCACTCTGGATGAGCTACCTCAACACACATCTCTGTTGTGGCAAGTTGCAGAGTTGGTAATCAGCTCCTTTTTGCAACTCCCTATTATTAGGATCCCCACTACCCCCCTATGCAGGAGAGCAGAGCAAGACCTATTAAAACTTTGTGGTTGCAGAAATGTCCTTCTGTTTTTGTAGGGAAGTTTAGGAATAACATCTTCAGGATCGATCAATGGACCAAAATAAAACTAAGTGGAACTTTGAGGACTGAGGAAAATCAGAGGGAAACAGACTCACTAAGTATTATTTTCTGCCACTGTTTCTAAATATACTATATACAGTAGAGCTGATTCACATAAAGTTGTCCATACTGCACTTTGCTCTTCACCTCTCCTAATTTAGGTAGCTTTGCTTATTGTTTCTCTCTTACTTGTTTTTGTGGTTACTTATCTGGGGTTATTGTTGGGAGGCATTATGCTCTGAAAATAATTAGGCTTGAGCTTATTCTTCTGTTTTCTGGTTAGTTGTTCCACAGTCTCCTACTATATTTAGCCACAGACTGTAATGACAGGTATTTATTGGACAGATCAACAAGCTACAAAGAAAACAATTGGCTTCCATTTTTATTTCCATAGATGAGCTGAGGCACATTTTATGGCCAAACGTCACAACTGTGAGTACAACATTACACAGAGGAGGCCCTAGCTAAGAAGGCTTTCTTTCAAGCTCTCAAGAGCTTTGTCTCAGGCATTATTGCTTGGGAGATGTCAGATTGTTGAATTTGCTTGTCACAGACTTCTGAATTACTTTTGTCTAAGAAGGGAGGCACATGCTATCTTCAGCTGGGAAAAAAAAAACATTCTCCGTTGAGTGTTGGTCTCTATGGGTATTCACTGTGGGTGATCATTTGCTCTGTACATCCAAGATCATAAACTCCTCAAAGGAAGTGTCTTTTGGTCTGCAGCTGTGCCCTTCTCCTCCTGATGCTCCTAGTTCAGGACATAAGGGATGGAGCCGACTGGCCATCTCTCCCATTCTTTTCTGCCACAAGTGGTCTGGGATGGAAATATGAATCGGTAGCATTCTTTCAGACTTTAATTCTGTATATAAACTGTAAATTAGACAGATGTCTTAATTAAATAGTTTGAGATTGAGGAATTTCCCCCCTTGTTCCCTCACAGTTCAGATACCTAGTTTGCTCAGGACTCCAGGCTTCAAACTCTGCCAACCCTACAGACATGCACAAGACCTGCACTTCTTTGGGAATCATACATTCCTTTGCTGTGTGAGATCAGCTGTTCTTTTCCACCTTTTATTAGGCTGCTTCAGGACTTCACATGCTACAGGCACCTAAGAGAGCTCTCTATGAGGCTCCTTTTGAATTCAGGACCCTCCCACTCCTTGTTTTTTCAACCTTAGTCTTGAAGTAGTGCCCCTCTAAAACCACCACTTTGCATCTCAGAATCCTCCAGCACATGCAATGACTTTGTGCCCTGGAATGGGTGCGTGCAGAGCTCACGGGGGATACAGGCTAGCACATACAGTACCGGGAGCTTTCAGCATTCCAAAACCACTCATAAAAGAGGCGGGACTGACCCCTGCATTATGCAAGAATAGGACAGAGTGTTTGCCTTCTGCACAGGCAGTATCACGGTGCACCAAGCTCCCCATGTCCAAACTTGCACTCTTCCAAAGAATCCAACCAGTTCTCCTCCCACTAGGCTTTTGTACACCGTTCTTGAGGACGTGGTGATTTATACTCTTAGAGGGCTTTCACTCAAACCCTCCCACTTCCCTCGTTCCTGTCATGCAGACAGCAACTGCTCTTATCTTTTTCCATTGTACTAACAAATCCAGCTGACTAAGCAGAAGCAACATCACAGTGTCTTTTCCCTTGTTTACACATTTTAGTATAAGAGTATCAAAAAGCAAACCCAAAATTCTATCCCAGGTGAACAAACAGACCTGCATACTAACACTCCACCCCATTGTTTCTTCTGGGACCCTCCTGAGCAGGTGTCCCGGGAAAGGCATAGGACATATGATGGCACATTTCCTGAAAGGGCCAGGTATCAAGATGGAATGTGGCGATACTCCATCTGTCCCACTTCCCCCTATGCAGTATGATGCCCTGCACCTTCCCTTGTGCAGACATACTGAACGTATATTCCAATGAGTGTCAGACTCCCCATAGTAATAGGCCTGAGAAGGTTGGGTCCAGGTTATCTGTTACACTTTTGTGGAGGGCCAATTACATTACTTATAGGTGACAATTAGTGGTTATACCTTGTGAGTCTGTGCCCTCCCCCTTAACCAATGTAGTATACATTGCAAAATTAACACACTTAACAATAGGCCAATAGCCACAATAGTCCACAGTATTATTATCAGCCCTGACCATCATAATATAGTCAACATCCGGACCACCACCAGAAACACTGCCTCTCCTCTGTTGACAGAGTTAAGAGCCTTTAACACCATTCTGAAGAATATATTTTAAATGTATTCAATTGTTGGCAGTTGCATTGAGCTGATCCTGCAGGTTTTGCATGCTTTTGTCTATATCACGAGTCTATTGAACGTCCACAGAGAAATGGGGTATTGTCCAAACCAGCTCGACCATGTAGTATGGAATCAGATAGTATGCACTGGTTTGACTGTCCACAGCAATGAGTTCCACAGATTCATTCGTGCACCAAAGTCTTGATGGCAATGGGTCAATGTGCATAATTGTGCCAGATGCTGGCGAACTTGTACTCCCAAGTGTTGTATTGCAGAATTGTGTACACTCCCAGCAGAACACTCCATACCCAATACATTACATACATTACACTCAATCATCCACTCCTGGCAATAGGCCATTGGGTCTGCTCCTCTGCGGCCATCGGAGAGGGACACATCCAAATATTCTCTCTGGACAATTACTTAACTGAATTATTGTCCAATTTACACCATTCAGTCCTCCCCATCTATCACCCAGTGATTCCCAGAAAGCCCTTCCCTGTCTCATTATGCCCATAGGACTTATGGGGACCACGTTACTTGCTGTTCCATTCTAAGGTATCACAGTATTACACAGGTGCTAGCCCCACAGTTGAGCATTTGGTATTCCCATCCACACTTCCCCCTAGGTTAGCCTTCTGAAGCCATCCCCCACTCACGTCACAACGTCCCCTGTCCATTGCGTTAACCACAAGTTCATCTTTTCCACCTCGTTGCAACTGCAGATAGCTGTGCCAATAGTTCATTGATTTGCTGCTGCAATTTTACATTCTGACTTATCAGTTACCCAATGGTGCCACAGATTTCATAAACCCAACCCTGTGTTTTCTGCTGCCCACAAATCCCTTTTCTGGTGACAATTCCATGTGGGTCCCCTCACCCTCCAATTAAATTGTTACTTCAGCCCTTTTATGTATGTGTTGCATTCTCTAGGATGTACCATCCGTGTTATGGACTGGAAAGACATGTTGAAAAGCGCTAGTTGCACCCGCTCCCACAGTGGCTCCCACACATTTGCCCGTCAGGAAATATTTCCGGCTCCAAGCTGCGTCCAGCTTAGATCGGGATTCTTCCAGCTTGGCATCCATATTACCTATAGGATTACATTAACAGCAACAATTGTGATTAGCAGCAATAATTATTCCATCCCAGGCCAGGGAATCTTGAGTTCCCCTTTGTAGATCCACTTATAATATGCATGTAAAAATTTATACGTCCTCCTTCTTAACCCCCATTTTGTACCTTTTTATTGATTTCTCAGCTTGGGCAGACCATGCTTCCCAGGCAGGGTCATACCACTCGTTGACCTTTGCTGTTATATTTGTTGACACTCCTTGTACAATATCCACTAAAATAACAGTAATAAGACAAAAAACACAAAACTCACAACACAATCTAGTGTTATGTGTTGCTCTTCCACTGCACCAGCTTTCCTGTAGAGTGACTGAAAAACAAAAGAAACATTTCCCAGACCCCCTGGGTGAAGACAGATTATTGCTTTAAAAAAAACCCTTTTCTTTTACAAATTTTGCTGACTGCAGGAAAAACAGAAGAATTACCTCCATACTTTCCTTGTTGTGCTCTATAGTCATACTAGTGAATTATCTCACTGTTCATTTATGAAATTCATGAGGTAGGGTACCACAGTTTCCCCTCTTGTACAGCAGACCAGGTTTGTAATGGTTTATTTGCTGTGCCAAGCTTTAAGTTTATTCGTGGGTAATAGCTGAGACAGTATTACCATGAAACCTTTGAATCAGATTTGCTTTCAACTACCAAATATATTTCACAAAGACAAGGTGTCCGTGAGCTAACACCCCAGGTCTAGCCCCAAGGTTCCTTCTAACTTTCATTTGAGCCAAACAATGCAGCCGCCCTAAGCAACCATTTGAGAGGCAGATATCTGTTAACCATTTCCAAATCCCTTCCTTGCCCCAGCACTCAACTGCGTAAATGTTAGCATTTCTCTTTAGAAACCTAGGAATTTCCATACTGAATCAGACCCATTGTCCATCTAATCCCGTATCCTGTCTCCAACCAGAGCCAGCAAGATATAAGAACCCTACAGTAGCAATATATGGGATAATTTGCTCTCTCTCCCCCCATTAGTTTTCGTTTGATATCCAGTACTTAGAGACAGGCTTAATTCCTGGAACACAAGGTTTATAGTTGTTAACATTCCTTCCACAAAATGTATTATGATTACTTATAAAAATTCTGCATTTTCTTGATACCTATATAAAAGTCCAATCCCTTTTTTTGTATCCTTGTAAATTCTTGGCCTCAATGACTTCCTGTCGCAATGAGTTCCATGTTTTTTATAAGTTTTGAATTTCCTACCTTTAAATTTCATTCATAATCTCTTTGAGTGTGGTGAGACAGAGAACAGAAGGTCCCCAATCTTCTTTTTCCATATCATTCATCATTTTATCATGTCCTGTCTTATTCATCTCCTTTCTAAAGTAAACAATTCCAGTCTTTTCAGTCTCTCTTCATCTGAAAGTTTTTCCAGGCCCTTCATCATTCTTGTCACTTTTCTCTGAACCACCTTTAGTTCTGCAATATTCTTTTTGAGATGGGGTGATAAGCACTGTGCACAGTATTCCAGATAAAGGCCACACCATTAATTTATCTAAAGTAATTATAATATTCTTTGTATTATTCAACATCCTAGTCCTTATGAATCCTGTTTGCTTCCTTGACCATAGCCGTAAATGGAGCACAGGTCTTCATTGAGCTGTCTATGATGCTCTTGCCCCTTCCTTATTTTATTTCTCCTTTGTAGAACAGAAAAAATATTTTCAGGTTATTGATATTATTAGGCACAAATTTAGGTGCTGGTGGTGAGAGATCATTGAGTCAGGTTTCTGTGGGATACTTATTGTGATGGGTTGCATCACAGAAACCACCTTAGGAACTGCCAACTGATGTGCCAAGATTACTTCTGCCCCTGCTTTCCTTCCCTAGCAGCTTGGGACTTCAGTCCCCTGCCTGATTTGAGCCAGACCCGCTAACCTGCTGCAAACGAGACCCAGGTCTGAACCATGTCCCCTAAAGGCTGTAGGCTTAATTGAAAGCAGCTTAAGAAGTGTTCCTGTCTTTAACACTCAGATGCCTAACTTCCAATGGGGTCCAAACCCCAAATAAATCATTTTACCCTGTATAAAGCTTATAAAGGGTAAACGCATAGGTTGTTCGCCCTCTTTAACATTGATAGAGATGCACAGCTGTTTGTTAATTATTAATACATACTCTGGGTTAATTAATAAGTAAAAAGTGATTTTATTAAATACAGAAAGTAAGATTTAAGTATCAGAGGGGTAGCCGTGTTAGTCTGGAATTGCAGAAGTGACAAAGAGTCCTGTGGCACCTTAAAGACTAACTGAAATTTTTTCAGAGCATGAGCTTTCGTGGGCTAATACCCACTTCGTCGGATGCATGCATCCGACG
>ML677333.1:10661255-10686966 GCA_007922305.1 Dermatemys mawii | reverse complement strand
GTCGGATGCATGCATCCGACGAAGTGGGTATTAGCCCACGAAAGCTCATGCTCTGAAAAAATTTCAGTTAGTCTTTAAGGTGCCACAGGACTCTTTGTCACTTCTAGGATTTAAGTGGTTCCAAGTAGTAACAGACAGAACAAAGTGAATTACCAAGCAAAATAAAATAAAACATGCCTAATACAGTAAGTCAACTGAATACAGATAAAATCTAACCCTCAGAAATGTTCCAGTAAGCTTACTTTTACAGACTAGTGTCTTTCTAGTCTGGGTTCAGTAATCACTCACGCCTCCTGTAGTTAATGTTCTTTGTTCCAGTTTCTTTCAGGAGTTGGGGTGGATATGCTATCTCTTGAACCATCTGAAGACAAAATAAAGGGGTTCCCCAGGGGTTTAAATAGACTTTCTCTTCTGGGTGACACCCCTCCCTCCTCCTGTGTAGAATCCAGCTACAAAATGGAGATTTGTAGTCAGATGGGCAAATCACATGTCCATGAATGACTCAGAACTTCCTGGTAGCAGCCATTGTTCACATGCTACCTTGAATCTCCTCAGGTAGACTTCTTATGTGGATTGGAACCTCCCAAGATCCATCATTCGTTAAGTGTTTCTTGATTTGCACATTCTGTTCTCAAGAAGCTGACCAAATGCTTTCCTAAGGCTACTTAGAAATCAAGCAAGTACACAGCCAATATTCATAACTTCAAACACAAAAATGATACATGCATACAAATAGGAGGAATAGATTCAGTAGATCATAACCTTTACAGAGATATGTTACATGGCATATGTAGCATAAAACATATTTCAGTTATGTCACATATATACATTTATAAGCATTTTTCCATAAAGCCTTATGAGGTGCACTGTCACACTAATAGAGTAGCTGTAAGCAAATTGTTAGTCTCTTTTAATCCTATGGGTCCAACAGTGAGATCTTGCATTTACTGCAGAACTAGGGGAGGCGGGGGGAGCTGTCAATTTGAATTAGCTCCCGAAAAGAAAATCCACCCCCCCCTCACCCCCAGCATTTTAAAATATTTTAAAACTTCATTCCAGTGCAAAACCCATGCAATAATAAAATGCAGGTTTTTCAATTATTCAAGGTTTAAAGCCTCTTGTAACATATTTCTTGTCCTCCCCACCGTGCCCCTCTGGATTTCACACCTCTCCTCCATGAATCAGTGACACTTCAGTCTGATGCAACTCCTGTGTTCTTTACTTGTGATCTGTTTCCAACTATGTACAGGCTTTACAACTACTTGGCCTACCACAGGCCTGGCTAGCAACAGACAGATTAAGGCTATAGTCCTGCCACTCCATTGCCTTCTTTGGAGGACAGATGTGCCCCAAGGAGCAGTCAAAGAACAGTGAAGATGTTAGGAGAGTACAGGGATCGCAACTGTGGCTTTTGGTGGGTCACAAGCAGGTTTGGCAAAATCTGATTTTTTAAAAATAATTTTGATGGATAATATCAATATTTTATTTTAAGCACTTTTTTGGTTTATTTAAATGTTTACAGTTGTGCAGAATTATGGGGCTTAAGCACTTTATTTTCAATTTTTATGTCATTAAAATTTCATAGTTGCAGAAAATTAGGGTGGACAGGGTCATACAATAATGATTTAATGACTGTAGGAGACGAGATTAAAAGTGTTAAACTTTCTAATTGTGAAAACACAAATTGTCACTATCATGTCAAAATATGCGAAGTAAATACCCTACCCTATAATCAAATTCTAGTAAGTTCTCAAGCATTTTTCTGACTTTACCTGGATGTAAATTTTGATTCTTATTTATTGACATATGCAGATAAAAATCTAATCCTTTCAAACCTAATCACAAGGAAAGGAAGCAACTAGATCTAACATTTTGCCTTTTCTCTTTCCTCAGTTTCATGTCTTGTTACATTTGGTTCCTTACGCTTGGAATAGCCTCTCAGTTATTGTATCTCAATCACTTGAAATCTATATTCAGAATATCAGCCCATTCAGCAATGCCCACATGTCACCATGCCCACATAACTCTTAATAATAATGATAATTAACATGTTGCCTGACAATGGCACCCTGAGGTCCCAGTCTAAGTTCCTCTAAGTGCTGCTCAGTTGTAAACTCTTCAGGACAAGAATTCTGGGGCTTTGCTTGTGGCAATATTCCACATGTTGTAAAATGTCAAGTGCAGCTGCAAGCACAAAATAAATAATACATTATCCTCATTGTGGGACTCACTGGAACAACTTGCCATTTTGTCTAACCTTCCCACCATCTTCGCACTGCCTCCCTGAATTCAATTTGTGAGTTCAGCAGGGAATGTAGTTACTGAACAATGACTGCTGCTTGAAGAAGCCAACATGGTGTGCTTGGAGAATAAACAGCCTTTTCACTTTTCTCCCTCTAAAACAGCCTTGTAAATTTACTTCAGTTCTGAAGGAAAAAGACAGTGGCATTCAAGAGAACTAAAACAGTATGTGTCACAAGGAGCATTTGTTCTCTGTAAGTGAGAAGGAAGTCAGGGTTGTGTTTTTTTGTTTTTTTTTTTGTCTGTTCCTCCCTCACCCCACCCCAGCAACTGTGGGGGTTCTAAACATTATTAGCACTGGCAAAGACCAAAGTGCCTGCTAAAAGTACTGTAGAAAAGATACCCAGCCCTGTTTTACAGACAAAAAGACATTAACGTTTTAGAAGCAGAGGCACTGTATGAGTATATAAAGTAAAAATAATTTCAAAGCAAAAGCTAGTGTCAAAGAGCTGGTATAGGGAGACAAGTGTGTTATAAGCATTTGTGAAGTCTGCCTTTTGTAACACTTTATGCTCTTCCTCTAGGCTTAAAGTGAAATGTATGATTTGTGTCTGTTTTCAGCATCTAACATATACTTATCCCTAAACTCAGAGTGGACATAGAGTCATTACTGAAGCTTTCTTTTGTAGAACATGTGGTAGGTGCCAATAAAACTGGACATTTCCTACCTGCAGTAATTGCATATCTGATGCTAAAACAAACAACAAGTAACCCTCTGATTTATTAACTCTCATTAACTCATGGAATCCTAAACCCAGGTATAGAGTTTTTTATTTTCTCTGGACCTCTCCAGAAAATTGTGGTTTATAGTCACTAATCCTGATGCAATTTATACTTCAGTGCTGCAGCAACACTCTGTGTCCCAGAAAAGATTAATTCCACTGATATCCCTCGAGGTTACTGCAGGAGGTAGGTTCCACTACACAAAAACCTAGTTTATGAAGGCTGTTTATAGGATACACTGAATCAACACATCCCATGTTTATGCACTTTCTCAGTGAGCATAGGCCATCTTTGGGACTGCATTAGTTTCCCATTGTAGCTCTTCCATTCTCCTCCCCTCCTAGCCACAAAATCACAGTGGCTGCTCTGATCTGCTGCAACATGCTTAATCCAACTCAGCAACAGATTAAGTGGAGGAGGGTTCTGTAGTAAAGTGGTTATCCAGAGTTTAACTGGGTCATTTAGAGTATTATGGGCTGGAGCCATGATCCACTCTTCTCTTACTTAGTTAGTAGATGTACCCTCCCACATTCTGTTTGTGTAGTTGAAAAAAGCAGCACATTCCCAGCCTGCAGTACTATAAGTGAAGTGTGTTTCTGATATACTGAGTGGTCCTTGACAAAATTGGTGATGAGGAATGTGATAGAGAGAACTGTCACATGATGTGAGTGGAGGGAAGCAGCTATCTCTAATTAGGCAGTCCTATTAGAAGCCCCTAAAACTGGGATAGGTCTGGGCCTATATAAACCTAATCCAGATCATTTCAAAGAATAAGGATGAAGAAGTGCTTTAGCAAATTGGGAAGCTAAAACAGTGCCTAAGGAAGAGAATCCTCTTGGGAAAGGAGAAGGTACAAACACCTGCTTGACAAAAGGCACTGGGATTTGGACAAGACAGGCAAAGGTTGGGGGCTGCCTTCCCCAAAAAAACCTTGCCAAGATGTGAGAAAATGATGGAGAAATGGGTCTAAAAGACTTGAGTATTAATGATCATTTGAATTCTGATATGCCCTTTATCACTAATAGTGCATATTCTTTGGGTTTTAATATTTTTTTCCATTCTCCCACTCCCAATTCATTCTGGGGTCATCAGATCATCCTGGTTCGCCATGTGTAGCTTGACCACATTAGTACATTAATGATTGTCTAGCAAACTCCCTGGGGCTGGTGAGGATTCACTGGTTCACAAGTCTAAGCATAATCCAGGTGAGCTCTCCCCTGACATCTCATGACAAACGTGGGGAAAAGACTTCAGAACCAGACCATATTTACATACACATACCTATTCTGCTTTGTCAAAGGAATCAATGTTGGCTGGTTTGGGGTTACAGTTCACTTTAGTATCAAATGCTGGGGTAACGAGTGTTATCACTATTGTTTGAGCAAAGGGAAGCTGAACTATACTTAGTATATGCTGATTGAGAAGGTCACCCTACACTGAACCTCACTTGCTCAGTAGCAGGGTAGAAATGCAAAATCTCAGCAAAATGTGCAGGGAGTGGGGATGGGTGTTCCTATGTGAAGATATGACTGTTTCCTAAATGCCATGTGATCCTCCTTTTTCTAGTATATAAGACAGAGCTGATAGGTCTCAGCTGAAAGTCCTTTTTCAGTTCAGTGATTACTAGAACTGAAATCTCTAATGAGTAGATGGAGGGACTAATTTTTAGATGTGGTGGAGGAATAGGATTGTATGAAAGACACTGAGGGGGTAGCTGCTGAGATGTCTGCCATGGAGCTCAGTTCTTAGTGACTTCAGCAGATAAGTGGTGGACCCTAAGAATGCAGCTTTGCAGAAGTGGTGATACAGCAGAGGTGGGAGTGAGTGGCTAGCAGCAGTAGAGATAAGAGTGGCTGTGGTAGAATATGATGGCATGTGAAAGCACAGATAATGGCAGCAGCAAGCAAGTTGCAAAAGTGGCAGCAGAGACATTGCTTGGTGAACTTCCTCTTCTCTTTTCACGGATGGGAAGTGAATGACTCTATGAACTTTGGATCTTCCTTCACCAAGGACAACTAACTTGAGTGGGTGTTAAAGGGACATTCATTTGTCAGACTTTCATGTCACAACACTGCCCAACATATTGTGGAGTGAGTGCTTGCTTAAGGTTACATTCTTCCAAATTGTACTTGTGGTGTTTTCCCAAACTGGGTTCCCTTTCCCTTTTAATAAGTTTTCCTTTATTATGCACAGCTTAGTGCTTGGAAGCAGGAAAGTGTTGCCTCTCAGAGGAGCCTAGGAGTAGTGTTTAGTTTTCCCATATTACAAGGTGGGGGCTCAAGCCGGTGCTGTTTTGTATTAAGAGGAACCCCTAGATTTTGAACCCAACCCTTGTTATTGACTTCATCTGCCAGAGGGGCTACACAAAGAAGAACATAAGAATGGCAATGTATGATAAAATTCCTCAGTTAATGTAGAAAATGAGGAGAGTCGGCAATATGTTGAAAGACTGGAACACTATTTTCTTGCAAATGAGATTATAGATGAGGACAAATGGAGACCAATTTTTCTCAGGGTCAGTGGTTGCAAAACTTACTCTTGCTTAAGGAGTTTGTTACAACCTCATCAACCTGGAGATAAAAGGTTAGAAGACCCGCAAAATATCTTAACAGAGCAACACACCCCAAAGTCAAACATTATTGTGGAATGTTTCAAGTTTCATACTAGAATGAGCAGTCAAGGTGAAACTGTATCTGTGTATGTGTCAGACCTAAAAAGATTAACGGAATATTGCTCATTTGGAAAAGTCCTAGAGGGCATTCTGCAGGGCAGATTTGTTTGTGGCTTTAATAATGAGAGAATTCAAAGAAGATTGCTGGCAGAGGAGAGCTCAACCTGGTTGAAAACAGTAGAATTAGTAACACAAATGGAAGCAGCATTTTTTAAAAAAACTTACAACATTTGCACTTAGAATTCAGGGCAAATCAAACTGACTCAATTAAAAACAAACAAACAAAGCCAACTGCAAGACACTCAGACTCCTGAGAGGTATTTCTGGTGTAGTGGAGCTCATTTTGCATCAGTTTATAAACTTAAAACAGCTCAGTGTCATAAATGCCTCAAGACTGGACACATGACCAGAAAAAGCAAAGGTGACTATCAAGCACAGGAGGGTAGATTATAGAAGATCAGAGGAAAAAAGAAAGCAGAGGTGGAGAGGATAGAAAATGTGGTAAATAGTGTAGTGTCTAAAAGTGAAGAATATGGGCGTCAGGGTTCCCTCCCCACTCTAAACTCTGGGGTACAGATGTGGGGACCTGCATGAAAGACATCCTAAGCTTATATTCCACTGACTTAGGTTAAAAACTTCCCCAAAGCAAAAATACCTTCCCTTGTACTGTAACGGTATTGCTGCTACCACCAAGTGATTTAGATGAAGATTCGGAAAAAGGACCACTTGGAGTTCCTATTTCCTCAAAATCTCCCCAAGCCCCTTTACTCCCCCTTTCCTAGGGAGGCTAGAGAATAATGGCCCAAGCAAAAGGTTAACAAAGTGAACACAGACCAAATCCCTAGTTCTTAGGACACTGAAAATCAATCAGGTTCTTAAAAGAATTTTATTTTTTAAAGAAAAGTAAAAGAATCACACCTGCAAAATCAGGATGGAAGATAACTTTACAGGGTAATAAAAAGATTTAAAACACAGAGGATTTCCCTCTAGTCTCAATTTCAAAGTCACAAAACCATGGAAAATTCACAAGCTAAAACAAAAGATAATCTAACACATTCCTTGCTATCACTTACAATTTCTGTAATTTTAGATGTATCATTTCAGTAGGAGCTGGTTACCTGCTTGGTCTCTCTTTGCCCTGAGAGAGAACAACACAAAGAGCACAAACCACCCCTCCCCCAGATTTGTAAGTATCATCTTTCCCCATTGGTCCTTCTAGGCAGGTGCCAACTACATTAACTGAACTGATTAACCGTGTACAGGTAAGTGATTCTGTACCTCTGGTCAGGAGGGATTTTATATTACTGCATACAGGAAGGCTGTTACCCTACCCTTTATATTATTGGCAGTGGGGGCTCAGGAAATAATGGTAGAGTTAAATAATTGGTCAATCCAAACAGAAATAGATACAGAGACTTCAGCTACGTTGAATAATAAATACCCATGTAACCCATACATCTCCTCGGTGTGGTGTTCTGTCCCCACTACTGGGACCGAGATCACTTAGAGCTTGAGTGTGCTATAGCCTTAGCAAAGGGCTATACACTTTTTAGCTCCTGTAGTAAGCTCATGCACTCAAGTTAGCTCATGCACTAAGCTCCAGAGGCCCCAGGTTTGATCCTGCCGCTGACGGCTGTGGTCTGTCAGTGTTACATACAGATCAGCAGTGTAAAGGAGAACTGAATACAAAAGAGACACTGCACACATACGTTGGAGAACCTATACAGGTGGTAGGTTTTGTGCCTGTACCTGTTTTTTGTTTTTTTTTTTAAAAAAGGTTACCACTCATGAGGTGAGTGGGCTAGGACCTGGGTCTGCATATCCCTTTGCTGTGAGAGTTGTGGAGCCAAGTAGCACTGGATGTCCTCTCAAGTAGCATTGGAAAGGCCCTGACTAGTGGAGCTTACCATCTTCTTTTTTGGCCCCAGCATGCTATTTTAGGCCTAGGGGAAACACCTGTAGGCTGTTTGTGCAACAAGGTGGATCCTTGACTTGCTGCTGAGACAGATCTTGCTTTGTTCCTGCATCCTTGTGTAGCTCAAGGTCCCGTGTGCTTCAACGACAGCCATGGGAATTACAAGTTGTGGACAACAAACTGCTGCATGTTGGGAGAACTTCCTGGTTCCTACCAGAATGTACCCTCCTGCCCCCTGAGTAGGAGGTCTCAGCACTGACTGAGCTGGGAGCACGTAACAGGCAAGCAGAGAGGAGGCTGCTAGGCTGTAATCCTGTTCTATGTTCTTTACAGAATACAGCCTTGCTCCTGGTGGTTTGTCTGAAGGAGTCTGCTCTGAGATGAACACAGACACACCGCACAAAGGAGCCTTAGATTCAGTTTACCAGAGTTGTGTAAAAAGTCGCAAGGCAGGCTTCCCTTATCTTGGGCAACCTCATACTGAGCCAGTGAATAGGAGATGGTGGAGGCAGGGGGGTGGGGGTGGGTGCTACACTTGCCTTATCCCAGCCTCAATCCTGCCTCTGACCCAGCTCTGCTCTGCCTTTCTTGACTCTAGGTAACCCACTTCTGACTTTTGGTTCTGATTCCTGGTGCTAACTTTGGTCTGAGCCTTGGGTCTGGCATCTAGCTTCTGAATCTGGTTCTGAGCCTCAGTTCCATTTCCCAGCCCTGGCTCCTGCTCCAGCCAGTGGACCCGATAACCCATGTTCCTGACCCCTCATAATCTGGGGACAAATGTAATACCTGTTAGGCAGAGATTGGTTGCAAGAACTAAAACTGAATTGGAAAGAAATGCTCAAATTAGACCCTAGCAAAACACAGCACTCCTGGACACTCACCTACACATTTTTTTAAAGAAGAGTGAGGGACCTTGGATGGTGTAATAGCGAGGATTTATACCTGGGATGGGGTCAAGCCAAAATACTTAAAAGTAAGTCCTCTTTTTTCTGCCCTCACAGAAAACTTAGCACTATAGGCACTGTCAAGGATTTATACTAATACAATTACAATATCAGCAGCACATTAATTTTCCAGTGGGCCATGGAAATTTTGCTGAAAGGTGTCCCACATATTTTAATGAGGATTGATGACATTCTCATCACAAGAGGAAATGACACTGAATGTCACTACACTGGCAAAGATTCTTGAAAGACTTGAAGGCCATGGGACTTTATTAAAAAGCCCATACTTTGATGTAAGCAAAGAACTTCTATAAGAATGGCTATACTGGTCAGACCAATGGTCCATCTAGCCCAGTATCCTGTCTTTGACTGTGGACAATGCCAAATGCTTCAGCGGGAATGAACAGATCAGTGCAATCATCAAGTCATCCATCTCCTGTCATCTAGGCTAGTGGTCTTCAAACTGAGAGACCGACGAACTCCCGGGCAGGCTATTTTGGTCCCAGCGAAATGCCGCTGCAGAAAGCGGAAGCTTCCATTTTCTGCAGCAGCATTTCGGTGGACATAACCCCCTGGGGGCCGCCAGACTTTTCCCTCTGCTGAAAGGGGCCACAGGGGGAAAAGTTTGAAGACCCCTGATGTAGGCCCAGAATTTGGCAGTCAGAGGTTTAGGGACAACCTGACCAGCTTGGCTAATAGCCTTTCATAGAATCATAGAACTAGAAGGGACCTCAAAAGATCAGCTCGGTCCCCCTCCCACACCCAAACTCCCTCCCAAAGCCTGCACCCCAAGCGTCCTCATGCACTCCAAACACTTGAGCTCCATACTGCATCCCAAACCCTTCAACCCCACTTGAGAGCTGACACCCCCAGCCATAGCCTGCACCTCTTCCCACACCCCAACCCACTGCCCCAGCCTTAAGCTCACTCCCACACTCAAACCTCTTTTCCCCATCCTAGAGCTCCCTCCTGTACCTCAAAGCCCTCATCCCCAGAGCCTGCACTCCCAGCTGGCGCCCTCACTTCCTCCCACACTCCAGCCCTTTTCCTTTTCAGACTCACCCTGAACCTTCCATTTCTGGCCCTACCCCAGAGCTCTCATGCCCTCCCACACCCCAACCCCAACCCCAATGAAAGTGAATGAGGATGGGGAAGTACGAGTGATGGGGGAGGCTGGAGTGAGTAAGGAAGGGCCTTAGAAGGGGCAGGATCTCAGGGAAGGGGCAGGGTAGGGGCAGGTCAAAGGTGTTCAGTTTTGTGCAATTAGAAAGTTGGCAACCATAGGCTGTGGGTCTTCATCGATCTCCCAAAAACCCAGGGGAGATTATTAAATAATGCTGACTAGGTCACTATCTAACTTTCCCTCTCTGCTCTCCCTCAGCCCACAGGAAGGAGGAGTCTCATGAGGCAGCAGCTGACTTATACGCCCATAGAAACTGCTGAAAGTGGGCAACATTCCAGAGGCACAGTCTTTGGCACACCCCTGGGGCTTTCTGGAAAGTTTCTGATATCCACGTCTCTGACAGCTATGAATCTTGCTCTCAGTCTGTGAAAGGACCAACCTCACTTTTATCCCTCAAAGGCAGTGGTCAGGTGGAAAGTCCTTGACTCAAAACTCATGGAGGTTCTGAATCCCCTACCCTGCAAAAGAGTTGATCTGGCTCAGCTGTAAGCAGTAACTTTCGCAATATCAAGGTACCATGTCAAGGTTTCGCCTTACATTTTTTAAAATCCTGTGTGAAAATCCAAAGGAAAACTGAAGACTTGCAGTATTCTATGCCCCAGTGGGGATGAGTATTAGCCTCTCGCTTCAAGCAACTTTGGTTGGTTTGTTTGGTTTTTTTAATCAAAAAATGTGTTATCTTTAAAAATGTTGCTATTGCAGACATTTGATGAATGTCCTGTTTTTTTCCTCGATGCTCTTATGAAGGCTTAGCAACATTAATCCATGTTCAGAAATAATTACCTTCCATGTAAATTACACTGAATTTCTATAATTTTGTTATGGTAAAATGGGAGAAAATAAATAGCTAATGTTTATGAAGTGCTTTGAATATGAAAAGTATTCTTATGAAACCAATAGTTTCTAGTGGTAGCTAAAGCACTGCCTCTCTAATTTAAATGCTTGAAAACTTGGTGGATTTATTTTGTTTATTTTTCTGTGGGAATCTGGCAAATATTCTTGCCCTCCTTGAGTTCACTGGGTGGAATGGGACTGCATAATGCATTTTTATGTTAATGAAAATGTGAGATCTTCCTATAAAGTATATCCTATCAATGTTATGAAATCAACCCAGTAAGTCTGGCTTTATGGCTTTATTGCAAATAAAATGTTCACTTTTTTTTTGGTCTCAGAACTGTAGTGTTATATTTGCCTTTGGTTGGGAGTATTCATGGATTTATGTGATTGATGTGCATAAATCTACTATATTAGCATTAACAAGCTAACCTTTAGAATAAATCAGTGGGTCCATTCAGGTAAATATAGGTCTTTCCCAGCGTTCCAGTTAATTCTGTCTTTCAGCTGACACTAAAATCATAAGTGATCAGGAATCTCTCTCTTGGTCCATTAATGAAAACTCCCATTGAAGTCCAAGTTTTGCCACAGTAAAGACTCAGATCAGGACTCCATAGTTATTAGAATGTTTGTATAATCTTAAACAGGTGAAATCCTTCCATAAATCACTTTGCAAATGCATGTGTGCATAATTGGTTTTCATAATATAGACAAATCCATCTTCCTTTCTTTCACTTTCTTAGTAAAGAACTAAGGTACAAATTGATCTGGGCTAAGGGACTGTTCTCTTGGGACGGGGAGTAACATGAATATTTTGTGATCTTTGTGTACAGCAACCACCTATCACTAAGGCCAGTTTGCCTGTGTGGCAAGATGGACTGGTCAAGATCGCCTTGGTCTTCACATACAAAGTCAGCTCCCTTGGCCTTCACAGACAAGGTCAGCTACCAGACTGCTGCCCTGCGCAACACAGTATGGAGAGGAGATGAGCAGCCCTCAGTGGTGAAAGAGAAGGGTAAGGACTATTTACCAAACCTGTGCATGCACAAGTCCATGGGTCCAGACCTAATGCATCCAAGGGTGCTGAGGGAGTTGGCTGATGTGATTGCAGACCCATTGACCACTATCTTTGAAAATTTGTGGTGATTAGGGGAGGTCCTGGATGGTTGTAAAAAGGCAAATATAATATCCATATATAAAAAGAGAAGAAAAAGAACCCAAAGAACTACAGACCAGTCAGTCTCACTTCAGTCTCTGGCAAAATCATGAAGCAGGTTTCAAGGAATCCATTTTGAAGCACTCAGAGAAGAGGAAGGTGACCAGGAACAGTCAACAGCAAGCAATGCCTGACCAACTCGATTGCCTTCTATGATGAGATAACTGGCTCTGTAGATATGGGGAAAGTGGTGGATGTGATATATTTTGACTTTAGCAAAGCTTTTGACACGGTCTCCCACAGTATTCTTGCCATCAAGTTAAAGAAGTATGGATTGGATGAATGGACTATAAGGTGAATAGAAAGCTGGATAGATTGTTGGGCTCAATGGGTGATGATCAACGGTTTGATGGGGTGATTTAGTTAGTGTTGGTCCTGCTTTGAGCAGGGGATTTGACTAGATAACCTCCTGAGAGCTCTTCCAATGCTAATATTTTATGATGCCCTGTAGTAAGACTGTTATAGTGCATTAGGAGTTCACATTTGTTACTGGGTTGGTGAAATCTACTTCTAGAATATAACCAGTTTAGTATCTCTGTCACAATCTGTTTGGGGTCTCGATCCTGCTTCTTGACAGTCTGCCCTGAGGTTGGCATCACAGTCATATGCCATGCAGACAGCTGATAAACTGATGCCCACATAGGTTATGGCTTTGAACCTGCACTATTGATGTTAATTTGAGATACTGACTTTAATGAAAGTAGGACTGAGCCCTTAAGTGACTTGCCAAAAGTCAGGCAACTAATTAGTAGCAGAGTCAATAACATAATCAAGGCATTGTGATTTCCTGTCCATACTCTTCACATTAGAAAACTCTATCTGCTAAGTTTTCTGATGCCCTTGAAAATAGTAGAGTTTTCCTAACCTCATTCTCCTGGGCTACATGGGATATGGGTTATTATAGCTTTTAATGACACTTCAGCATCTGCCCTCTGGCCCTATAATTTCAAATTAGTTTGAAAAATCAAGTGTAAAAATTGTTCTAAACTGCCTAAGCGACTTAGGAATCTATATTTCATTGGAAGCCAATGAAAGTCATGTAAGCTGTTACAGCAAATATGACAAAAGTGTCTGTCTCTTTGCCAGTTACTGTGGGCTCCCACAACAGTGGGGTCTAATCATCACACTAGGAAAGTCCCTGGGCTCCTTCACTTACCCACAAGTATCCCTCCCCTTTTTGGTGATTGAGGCAAGATGGGATCTCAACCGCCAGCCAACACCAGCATCAAGTGCACTGGTAGAGCATTCCCCCCAGACCCGTGGTTTGCATTGTTCCCCCCAGGGGTTAAAAACATCATCTCCATCTCACAAGGTGGTGGCCTCAGGATGACCACCTTTCTGGAGCTGGAGCCTAAATCAGCAAGTTCCTGCAGTGGGTTCTTGTCACAAGGGGGCAGCCATGTCTCATAACCAAGCCACCTCTGGATTCTAGTCACATTTCCATTCTCTGGTTGGCCTGCCTCCAGGCCCTAGCTACCTTTTGTGGCAATCTGCTAAACCCTGTGTGCCAGCATCTCTGACCATCTTAGCCCCACACCTGAAAACATGTTTGCCAGCAGTCCAATATCCCGCTTAGCGTTCAAAGTCAGTTCAAGACTGGGGCACATTCCAAGGTTGTTCTACCTAAGTAGATAATGATGATGCCCATTGTGTCCCCCTAGGGTGCCAGCCCATGCAAGAAGGGCACAATCTGGTCCCAGTATGTGCCCTGTCTGTGGTGCCAAGACAAAGTTGCATCCCTCCCAACGTCCAGCAAACAGGAAGTGGCTCCGAGCACATGGCTTGTATCATGGCTCCAAATCTCATGCCAAATCCCACAAGACCTTATGGCTTAGGGTGACCAGATGTCCCAATTTTGGGGTCTTTTCCTCACAGAGTCACCTATTATTTCCCACCTCCTGTCCCCATTTTTGACATTTGCTGCCTGATCTGTCTATTATGGCTGCAAATCATGGGCCAAATCCTGCAAGACTTCAAGCCTACCCCAGAAGTCCTAAGGATGCTAAATATCTCACAAGACCTGTCCCGTCCTGTCCTTTTGCCTTCTCCCATTGCGGGAGTCATCACTAGGCTGAGGGCCCTCAACCAATAAAATAAGCAGCAGCAATGAAGGGAGAGAGGCATAGAGTGGGTTGCGAGAGGTTGAGAGAAGCATAGAGTGGGTTGGGTGTAACCACCACCATCAGGAGTAGCAGTGCTCACAGGATTTAGCAATCACTCTCCTGCTTCACAGCCTGTTCACAATCCAGGAACTCAGCTAAACTATTAAGCACATTCCTAGTATAGTAATTATGGAGCCACCTCTTCCTCCTGCCTTATCCATCAGGATTTGGGGAGGAGAGGAAGGCTGGAAGCATATGAATCAGAACCCCCAACATATGATCTTTTCTCCATCACTCTGTGACATTTACCCCTATTAATATTTATTACATACTGTCACTAGTGCCCAAAATTCCATTCAGGTTCAGTGTCTTGTGCTAATAAGATAATAATAATAATAAGAGAAGATCCCTGCCCTGAAGAATTTACAACCTAATTTAAGATAAGCAGCAACAGACTGATATGTAGCTTGTCATTTGCTATGCATTATAATCAAAATTTTCTGTGTCAGACACTATACAGAGAATCACAAGTATGGGTAGTAAGTTTGGGTGTAACAAAGTATACAAATAAAACCAAAGAGAAAAGTAATGCTGCTGTAGCTGTGGACAGCTGTGGCCTACTGTGGCCTACTGTGTTTATTTTTTAATAAGACAGGATTTAGTATAGAAATGAAATTGCTCGTGTCTGTCTTCTCTCATTATATATTGCCTCTGGAAAGAGGTAAATCGTCAACTTCCCTTTGTTGTTCAGCTACAGTAGCTTTTCAATTAATAATAATTTAAAGACAAATTGTTTCGTGTGGACCTTGTGTTTAGCAGTGAATGACACCTAAAGCATCAGCTACCAATCTGTTTTGTTGATACAATTTGCTACACAGTAAGACATGAGTGCCTGGAAGGGCCCTGTTATTTTATTTTGTATAGGTTTAATTTTGGTTTGAAAACCTTCTCTTTGAAGAGCATCACTCTTTTTCATTTATGACGATTCACCTTATAGTCCCTTGCACCAAACTCCTCTTCTACTTTCTTTTATCAAGATGTGACATGATAGAAATAGCAGATATATGTCAGAAATGTTGTTTAGGGTTCACTGCTGCTTGTTTCTTTCTTCTCTGCTGGTTATGTCAGACAAGAAAACAAAAAACTAGCATTTCCTTACTTTTGAATTCTTACCTGAGCAATCATTGTATAGTGGGGTGAGAGGGGTTGTTGGTTTTTTGTATGTTTTTCGGTGGGAAATCCTTAAATGGGATTTTTTTTTAAGGAAAATCATTCATAACCTTCAATTATTTGGCTAGATGCCACTAGAATAGCCTGCTCCATTCTAGATGAATACTCAGGGTTGAAAGGGCTCAGTTGAAGCCCTGTCTTCTTCATGGAACACCTCACAAAATGTATCTCCATAAGTCTGTAAAGAAGAAAATCTGTATGATACTACAGATTGTGGTTTTGAGAAATAGCATGTGAACAGGTAATGAACTGCCTTGTGGCATATACATGCACACACAAGGAAGAAGTGTTAAGGGTGGAGGGCAATCTTTACTCTGACATTTTTCTGGACTTCCAAATGCTCACCTTAACATTCTCTTAACATAGGGTTTGTTGTCTTTTAAATGACCTTTTCTCTGGCTTGTCTTTTATTTTTTCAAAAGGAAAAAGACATTCCATGATTAAGAACAATTTGGCTAGACCACATCAGAAAGCTTTGTCTGACTCAGGGTGTCCATTCAATGATACAAGAGATCCTGTGGAACCCTGCCTCATTCACTAGATACCTTGCCTCACTGAGACTGAAGGCTCGAGACTGAAGGTGTACCCTGTGTCACTGAAAATTTTGGGCCCAATACAGAACTCATTAAAGTCCGTGGAAAGACTCACAGGGCCTTCAATGGGCTGTGGATCAGATCCTCAGTGTACAACCTTAAAAGAGTACTGTACACTGAACAAAGTAGGATCCACAGCAGCAGCCCTACTTTAGAGAGCGTACACTCTGTTGCACAGTGGATAAGTGCACATTTTGAGGTATGCAGTTAAATCAGTCATGTACACAGGTACAGCAGAAAACAACTTCTATTGGTAAAATATTGCTGTAATAAAAATATTGTGACTTGGCCAAATAAAAAGCTATTTTCATTGAAATTATCTCTGTGCCAGGGATTATATTGGAAGTAAATTTCAGCTTGTTCCTCTATTCTTTCAAAGCTAAATCTGTTCAATAAAAGGCTAAAGAAATGTTTTTATAATGAGGGAAATATATATTTTTCTATTCTCTGTTTCTTTAGAAGTAGCTGAATTGTTTTCCCGAAACTCTCCAAACTACCGGCTTGCCAACCCTAAAATGCTACAGCAACCTAGCTGTGCAGCTGCACCACTGTCATATTTCAGCATATACACTCCCTATGTCAATGGGAAGGATTCTCCCATTGGCTTAGGTAATTCACCTCCCCATGAGGTGGTAGCTAGGTCAATAGAACAATTCTGTTGGCTTAGTGCAGACGATGAAAGGACTTAACTATGCCACTCAGATATTAAAATTTTTCACACTCCTGAGCAACATAGTTATGCCAACCTAATTTTCTAATGTAGACCTTATTCACCCACAGAAAAAGACCCAGACCTTGACATTTCAATCTAATATAAGCAGGGAGTTATTGTATATGAAAACATCAGGCAAATTCATCTAGAATGTGCCAGCGATAAATGAATGGAAAGGCATTAACATCAACTCACCAACATCCAGCACAAATGGTCATCATTAAGAGCCCAGGTTCAACTTTCATTAAATTCAATTAGCCTTTCAATTGACTTTATAGGGAGTTGGATTGGGTCCCAAACTGGGATGCTTATTGCAGTGGGGGCCATCAGTTGAGGCGAGCAAGGCAAGCAAAATACCAGCAGCAAAATCTTGACTCACCAAGCTGAGAAAGTAGCAAATTGCTGCAGTACAGCATTAAGATAATCCTCAGAAGTGACTGATCATCATTATAAGTCTATGCCCTCACAAGCAAAATAGAAGAAGGCCAAATCCCCACCATGTATAAATCAGTCTAGTTCCAGGGACTGTTGTAAGCTGATTTACATTAGCTGAGGCCCCAAAGGCTTTAACCCTTCCAATAAAATATTGTATTAAAATGGTCAGGGGGCATTTTCTCTCTCCATATCCTTCACAGAATCATAACAGTGGAAGCAATTTCAAGAGGTCATCTAGTCCAGTCCCCTGCATCAACAGAAGCTATCCAAAAGTGCAGAATGGGGTGCTGAGATCCACCACATTATTCACCTATCCAGTGTGCTGCTCTCCCTATTGTTGTTGTTCTTTGTCCCTCATGACCAAAGATGACACTGATGATCATTTTACATCTTGTGAATACAGTTGTGGCTACAAAGACCAATGTGTGAGTGGCAGTCATTTCCAGATGAAGTGCATAGGGAGCTCGATGATGAGGAAAAGATTGCCATCTGTGCCTGCCAAGTCTGCTTCTATTTATGACTCTGACTCTGTGCCCCAAAGATCCATATGGTGGTTAATCTAGAACGAGATAAACCCATCATTGCCCACTGCTTGCCAGTATGATCTTCACTGTAAAACTTTCCTTAGTCCTTGGAATTGTTTTCAGTGGTAATGGCTTGTGTTGAACCATTCACACTCTCTTTTCCATTCAGCTGTGCTCCAGGGGCATTTGTTCTCCAGGCAATTGGCAGGGGTCAAGGTGCAGTCTATGGCTGTGAATGTGGAATCATTCCTGTATAGTAGTAGACAACTGCTTTGTCTGCATCCACTTGTTAGGCCGTTGTAGAGTATAACAGTCCTATCTGCCATAGAAACTGGTGAGATCTTTGCTACTAGCCCGCTAGCTAGGGGTAAAGTTCACTCTACCTCTGGGGAACCATGTTGCTCTGAGATCCCTTGCAGAGGGAAAAGTGGTTCAGTGCAACCAGGGAGCTGCCTGCCAAGTTTCTGGCTCTTCCAAAGCTGCCCACCATGCTTATGGTTCTTGGTGGGGAGACGGGCTGCGCTGTAGTCACCTGCCCAGCAGGCAGAAGCTCCCAGGGCTCATTATAACTGGGCTGCTCACTAATAATGGCTGGGAAGAGGAAAGACCAGGAGCACCTTCCTGCACCCCAGAGCCTGCACTCCAACCCTCTGCCCCAAGCCTAACCCCCTCATCTCCAGCCCCACCCCATTGCCTTCACCCCAACTGTCTGTCCGAACCCTGAGCCCCCTCTGAACCCCTGCGCTCCATCTCTACCCACATGATTTTTTTTATGTGCACCAATATGAAGGCGCTGTGTCATATGTCACCTCCATATTGGTGCACATAATAAAATTCATTCCACATGTGGGTGGGAAAAATTAGAGTGCACACTGAGGACATGGAATTCGCTGCACGCACAGTGGCAGAGAATTCCCCCAAGGGTACAATCTGCTTACCAGGACTTATGAGTGATACAGAATTTCACCTCTCATACAAGCTGTTCTCAGAATTTTGTCTTTATTCCTCAAGTCACTGGTTTACAAGTACAGTATTTCCAGCCAACAATTCTTTATTAAGCTTCTTGGCAGGAAACCTGTAAGCCTTTTCAACACAGACCAGATCATTGTCTCAAGTTCCAAGACCTCCACAACCCAATCTTTGAAGAAAGTAATCTGGTCCCATTCTCTGCACCCACTGGAAGGCCAAGGATTCTGACATTATATGCCTTCATATGCTTTTTACACTGTTTCAATTTGGCTCTGCAGCACATCATTAACCTTACAGGCCCACATACCTCCCGTGGCTCCTTACCCCCGATGCCTCCCTAGAATTTCCACAGGATCAACTGGCACAGCCCTGCCCCATCCAACCCCTAACCGGGCATTGTGGGGGCAGCTTTCTATTTAGGTAGGTAGCTAGTCCACATCACCATGACACCTGTGTGCCTCTTCCCCCCCCGATGGGATGATATAGGCCTACATTAGCTCAAGCTTCTTTCTGGGCACGTGTGAGCTCATAGCCAAAGGCAGAGAGATGGCCTGTCTACATTAGGATCCCCGGGGTGTGACTGCAACTCCTGTAGACATCCCCAAGCCGGCTTTATTTGAGCTAGTTGGGTCCCAGAGCAGCAAAGTCCTGGCAGGGCAGGCTCCAGCGTAGGCCAGCTGCCCGAGTCATTACCCAGCGTCCTGCACTGCCGCTCATGAGGCTCTGGCTCCAGTGCTCAGCTAGATTAAAGCTACTTTGGCTACAATTACAGGGCGGTCCGACCTTCAAAGGGGAATAAAGACACAATGGCTACTACTGCAAAATAAAATAAAATAAAGGAACACTTGTACTTTTTCAAATAGGCAAAGGAATACCTGTGAATACCGGTGATATGCCCACCCCTCAACATTCCCATACAGAAACCCACAAAGGTTGCCGCTAGAAAGGTTCGCAGCCGGGTGAGAATGCAACAGTTCTCTGCTCAAAGCAGCCACTTGCAACGTGCCCAGTCAGCGTTAAAGGGTTAAACAAACGCCTCGACTGACTTTAGAAAAAGATCCCACGGCCCTGTTTTATTAGGTGTAAAACATTTCTGAAGCCAAATTTTTCAGGGACTTTTCAATTTACTAAAAATGTGGCTACTTAATCATTTTCCCCCAATTCAGCTGAAAAACTAATTTTGCAATAGTGGAATTTCTCCTGGGAGGCCCATTTTGTTTTCTAATGGGTTCTAATTAATATACATTACATTTCCTGCTTTTGGTTGCAAAGTGGCACTTGCAGGAGCGGTTTATGCCAAGATGCATCATTGCACAACCAACTATAAAAGACACATTGAGCATTTTTGGAGCCTCAGGAATCGGCCAGTTCTAAGTTATTAGAGTAGAATGGCCATTTGTCTGATCTATGGCAAACCTTTCATTCTCACTTGGGCTTCCCCATTTTTGCCAAGGTGGCACTAAGCATGACGCAGCTACCAGAAATTAGACTGAAAACTATAAGTCTTGCAATAGGCAACAAGCATCATCAGTCTGGGTTCACATTCAAATTAGCATTCTGGAAGCTTCCCTGCCCAGATATGAGTCTTCTCAACTACCTACAATGCTGCCAGCCTCCCTACAGCACAGCAATAATGCAACTAGACACCCATGACTTATTTTATCCTCTCCAAGAAGAAGATGAAGGCGTGCTCAGAGCAACAGTGCAAAACACTGGAATCAGAGCTGCATGACTTGAGGAGGGCCATGACAATTGTTACAGTAAGGACGGCCACCAAAAGATAAGTGTTAAGGGAAGCCAAGCCACTTCTGGGCCAGAAGGCAACACACTTGTGCAGTGAAGAATCCCAGGGAAATACACAGACACTCCTTACTATTGTGTCTCTGGAAGGATTTATGAACGTGCTTGTTTGGGGTTAGCTAGGAATGCCTGTCTTCCAAACTATGCTCAGTCCCATGTTTGGGTTGCCTCCAGATTTCATCCCACCCTCCTAAGACAATGTTTCCTAAAACAACATCAGTTAACTTACAGCAATTATTTCCATTTCTCCATTATATACCCCACATTCTTTTAAGCATCACTTTGACAAATCATTCTAGGAAATAGCAGGATTCTAACAGCTAAGCTGTTGCAAAGTGGCTAATAATATTTCTTTTTAGTCTCTGCCTATATCCCTCCTAGTTGTATTCCTGCAGGGAGGTAGAATGAGCTGTTGAACTAAGGCCATGGTTACACTGGCACTTTATAGCGCTATAAAGCCCCCACCAGCGCTATAACCTACTCCCCGTCCACACTGGCAAGGCACTAATAGTGCTATAACTGCTGAGTTATAGCGCTATTATTAATCCACCTCCGCATGGGGAATAAGGGCTGTAGCGCAGCTGCTGTAGCGCTACAGCAAGAATGTGGACACCCACTGCACTACAAGTAATCTCTGGAGATGCCTAGAGCCATTTAAGGCAATTGACGTCTCTTCCCTTTGTTTTGAACTCGGCTGGAGGAATGCGGAAGTACCTCTTTAGAGTTTCTTTCTTAACTCGGCAGATAAGCAATGCAAATGTTTAAGGAGGGAGCCTGTGTGAAAACAAAGCCCTCTGTGAACGGAGGCTCACTGACAGGCTTTCAGAAAAACGGAAAAACCACTGTCTCTCTCCCTCCACATACACACAACGCGTCCCCCCTCACCCCCCTCATTTAAAAAGCACGTTGCACCCAGCTGAATGCTGGGATACCTGCCCTAATGCGCTGCTCTTAATGCCGCATTAAGTGCCCCAAATGTGGCCATGCTATACCGCAGGAGCATCTGAGTGTGGACATGCAATAGCGCTATACATATTACTGTATAAGGGGACCGCTATAACCTATAGCGCTATAATCTTGTAAGTGTAACCATATCCTTAGTATAATTCAAGTATTCCCAAATTCTAATCCTAGCTCTGCCCCTTGTGAGGGTGTTTACTATTTTGTTTAATCTGGAAGAGAAAATGAGGCAGGAGGAAGCTGGGGAAGATTCCGGAGAAAAACACTACAGAGAAACAGTTAAGCAGAGTAGTTTTAGTAGAATATGCTTTTCTTAGTCTAATACAATGTTAGAAGACTGTGTTATTTACCTCTGTCACTTGACGACGGTGATTTGCTGTGCGACAAGCTGTGCTGATATAACTGTCTGCTTTATTAGTGTAGAGCAGGCCTGAGGAAGAGTTCATTGTCTTTTTCTGGTGGTAAATGGTTTTATTTTGAATGAGGTTGGACATTGGAAAATCTCATATTGAGCAAGTTCTCTACATTTTCCATTAAGAAACAGGAAAACATCAAAAAAGAGCTTTCCAACCTGGAGACCTTGATAAACAACCAACCCTCCACACAAACAGACTTTACTAAAATAAGACAGGAGATCTATATTACACACTTCACCTCTCTATAAAAGAAAAAGGACTGCAAGCTATCTAAAATCCTGCCTGCCACATGGGGCCACAGCAGTGGTACCCCTAACTCACCCAGCAGTATCATCAATCTATCCAGCTACATACTCAGCCCGACAGAAGAGTCTGTCCTATCTCGAGGACTGTCATTCTGCCGCAGCACCCCCACAAACATGATACAATTCTGCGGTGATCTGGAAGCCTACTTTCACCGTCTCCGACTCAAAGAATACTTTCAAGACTACATAGAACAGCGCACTGATACACAGACACCATCCCACCAGCAGCACAAGAAGAAGAACTCCACATGGACTCCCCCTGAGGGTCGAAATGACAGTCTGGACTTATAAATAGAATGCTTCCGCCGATGTGCACAGGCAGAAATTGTGGAAAAACAACATCGCCTGCCTCACAACCTAAGTCGAGCAGAACGCAATGCTATCCACAGCCTCAGAAACAACCCTGACATCATAATCAAAGAGGCTGATAAAGGAGGTGCTGTTGTCATCATGGACAGGTCTGACTACCAAAAGGAGGCTACCAGACAACTCTCCAACACCAATTTCTACAGACCACTTCCCTCAGATCCCACTGAAGAATATACTAAGAAACTGCACCGTCTACTCAGGACACTCCCTACACTAACACAGGAACAAATTAACATACCCTTAGAACCCCGACCGGGGCTACTCTATCGTTTACCCAAGATCCACAAGCCCGGAAATCCTGGACGCCCCATCATCTCGGGTATTGGCACTCTCGCTGAAGGACTGTTTGGATATGTGGACACTGTACTCAGACCCTACGCCACCAGCACTCCCAGCTATCTCCGTGACACCGCCGACTTCCTGAGAAAACTACAATGCATTGGTGACCTTCCAGAAAACACCATCCTAGCCACCATGGATGTAGAGGCTCTCTACACAAACATCCCACACAAAGATGGAATACATGCTGTCAGGAATAGTATCCCTGATGATGCCACAGCACAAGTGGTTGCTGAGCTCTGTGACTTTATCCTCACACACAATTATTTCAAATTTGGTGACAATATATACCTCCAGACTAGTGGCACCGCTATGGGCACCTGCATGGCCCCACAGTATGCCAACATCTTTATGGCTGACTTGGAACAACGCTTCCTCAAATCTCGTTCACTCACGCCCCTCCTCTATCTACGCTACATTGATGACATATTCATCATCTGGACCCATGGGAAAGAAACTCTGGAAGAATTCCACCATGATTTCAACAGCTTCCACCCCACCATCCACCTCAGCCTGGACCAGTCTACACAGGAGGGCCACTTCCTGGACACCACGGTGCAAATTAATGACGGCCACATCAACACCACCCTATACCCAAAACCTACCGACAGCTATGCCTACCTTCATGCCACCAGCTTCCACCTCGGGCACACCAAACGATCCATTGTCTACAGCCAAGCACTGAGGTACAATCGTATTTGCTCCAACCCCTCAGACAGAGAGCAACACCTACAAGATCTCCACCAAGCTTTCTCAAAACTACAATACCCGCACAAGGAAATAAGGACACAGATCAACAGAGCCAGATGTGTACCCAGAAGCCTGCTGCTGCAAGACAAGCCCAAGAAAGAAAACAACAGAACACCACTGGCCATCACCTACAGTCCTCAGTTAAAGACTCTCCAACGCATCATCAGTGATCTACAACCCATCCTGGACAACAATCCCTCACTTTCACAGGCCCTGGGAGGCAGGCCAGTTCTGGCCTACAGACAACCTGCCAACCTCAAGCATATTCTCACCAGCAACAGCACACCGCGCCATAATAACTCTAACTCAGGAACCAATCCATGCAATAAACCTCAATGCCAACTCTGCCAACACATCTACACCAGCAACACCATCACAGGACCAAACCAGATCAGCCACACCATCACTGGTTCATTCACCTGCACATCTACCAATGTAATATACGCCATTATGTGCCAGCAATGTCCCTCTGCTATGTACATCGGCCAAACTGGACAGTCCCTACGAAAAAGGATAAATGGACACAAATCAGATATCAGGAATGGCAATATTCAAAAACCTGTAGGACAGCACTTCAACCTCACCGAACACACCATAGAAGATTTAAAGGTCAGCATTTTGCAGCAAAAAAACTTCAAGTCCAGACTGCAAAGAGAGACTGCAGAGCTGCAATTCATTTGCAAATTTGACACAATCAATTTGGGACTGAATAGAGATTTTGAATGGCTAGCTAACTACAAAAGCAGCTTCTCTTCTCTCGCTATTCACACCTCCAGTTCAACTGCTAGAGGAACACCTCACCCTCCCTGATTAGAGATAACAAGCTGGTTCAGCCTGATTGGACTAACCTTGTTATCTCCCACCTGGTTCTTGCCTACCTATTTATACCTGCCCCTGGATACTTCCACTGCATGCATCCGACGAAGTGGGTATTAGCCCATGAAAGCTTATGCTCTAAAAAAATTTTAGTTAGTCTTTAAGGTGCCACAGGACTCTTTGTCACTTCTGCATTTCCCATTAAGTTATTTAAAGACCCTTTGAAGTTAATGGAAGTGGAATTCAATGAATCGGGCCCTAATTGCAGATCTCAGGCACAACTAAATTAGCTTTGCAGTCAGCTGTCTTGCTGTCATTAGCATGGATAACTCATGGAATGAAGGGAATATGTGGAACATTTACTGTCTGCCTTTTCTATTCAATGACACTTTAAGTAGGCAAGATTGTGGCAATCCATGGTTATGGTGCTATCAGCAAGACATGAAAATTCCCCCATATATCTAAGTGTCAGGCCGAAAACTTGAGGTTAAGGGCTGGTCTTCACTGGGGAGGGGGAATCTACTGAAGATACACAACTTCAGCTATGTGAATAACGTAGCTGAAGTCGGTGTATCTTCAGCCGACTTACCTGCCGTCCTCATGGCAGCGGCGGTTGGCGGCGCGCTCCCCTGTCGACTCCTGCTTGCGCCTCACGTCAGGCTGGAGTTACGGGAGTCAACGGGGTGCCGCAGGTGATCGATTTCTTACGTCTTCACGAGACGCAAGAAATCGATCGCTAACAGATCGATTGCTACCTGCCGATCCGACAGGTAGTGAAGATGTACCCTAAGTAGCAGATTTCCTTCTTTTGGGGCAGAATTTCCATGCCAAGAGTTGTCTTTGGTAGGGAACGGATTTCAAAATGAGTGTTTATAAAATAAGCCCTCCCACAAACAGGTGCCAACTTTTGTCGGCGCTGGGGGTGGGGTGATCGCACCTCCCCGCCCCTGCCCTGACTCCACCCCTGCCTCAAAGTCCCCACCCAAACTCCGCCCCTCCCTGACCCTGTTGGACCCCTCCCCAAATTCCCATCCCATCCCCGTCTCCTCCCTCGAGCACACCACATTCCACCTTTTCCCCCTACCTTCCAGGCTGCTTCTCGGTGCATGCGCTGGGAGGGAGGGGGAGAAGCAGGAGGTGTCTGTGCACTTATGGGAGGAGGTGGAGTAGAGATGAGCTGGGGCAGGGGGGTGGGGAGCTGCCAGTGGGTGCAGAGTTGGCGCCTATGCTCCCACAGGCCAGTATCTGCTCATTACAGGTTAGAGCTAGCCCTAGTTAGATAGCTCTGGCCTTGATGGCAGGTAGTCTGGGTGAGCTCTGTTTGAACTTGTATTTCAAGCCATTCTCCACTGATACATTTATTACATCACACAGGTCTATTCATTGTTTTTCTTCCTTCTCTTACTTGTGCTCATTAACCACACACTAGAGTGAAAACTGGTACGGTCTGCTATATTTAGGTTGCCAGCACATTCCATTGTAAGGAAGTTTTGCAACTTGTTTTAAGAAGCTCTACTGATTCTATTTGCTGCTGGGCTTTGAAATTCAGCAGATGGAAAGCCTTGGTTAAGTAAGGTATGTCTACACTGGGAGGGAGGGAGGGA
>ML677333.1:10500636-10661245 GCA_007922305.1 Dermatemys mawii | reverse complement strand
AAAGAAAGAAAGAAAGAAAGAAAGAAAGAAAGAAAGAAAGAAAGAAAATACATAGCAGCAAGTTTCAAAGGCCAGGTCAACTGATTCAGACTTGTGGAGATCGCACAGTGGGGCTAAAATTTTCTGTGCAGATGTTCTCATCCTGAGACCCTCCTCTCACCTCTGGTTTCAGAGCCCAGGGTCCAGCCCGAGTGGGAATTTTTACAGTGCTATTTTTAGCCCCATAGTGCAATTCCTGTGAGCCCAAGTCAGTTGACCCAGACTCAGACTCACTACTATGAGTTCTTTTTCTTCTCTCTCTCTCCCCCCAGCACCTCTCTCTCTTTTTTCTCTTGCAGTGTAGATGTACCCATACAATTTTTCCGCAGCACCCCAGTCTCATTCAGGATGCATAATGGATGCATGAAGGGGCAGAATTAAAACTGCACGGTTGCACCTGGCATTTTCCAGTTCTTGACTTTGCAACCTAAAGAACATACTTTGAATGTCATTTTTTGTATGCAGTATAATACCACACAAGCAGAGAATGCTGTACCACAGCTGTTTGAGTTTAGGATTGCCTCTTATTATCTTCAGTTTCCCACCCTCTCAGGCAATGTGACAACCCATCTCAAAAATGAAAAATATCATTTCTATTAAACCCCCCACCAACCTGCAATTCATACATCCAGCATGATTGCCTCCATCATAGAGCTAGCTGTTACTCATCCTATATTCCCAGCCACTAAAATTCAGTCATGACAATGATTTCCAGACCAAAGCTACTTAGAAGAATGTTCCTGTCTTCCCTAAAAGGCTATTAATAAAACATATGAAAAAGCTTGTGGTGGATGCTATGCAAATTGTACTTCATATCAAAAGAAAATGCCACAAAAATCAGAGATTTCCCTCAATCCCTACTCCTACCAAACATAAACAAGAAACAATTCACCATGGCATGCAGAAAGATATCAGACTCTTAACAGCAAAATCCACTTAATGCAGTAAGGTTTTACTCTTGCCCACACCCAGCTGATCATTTTGGGGGAGGAGGAAAGGGGGAGGATGAAAAGGATTATCCAGTTCACAGCACAATATATCGAACAAATGAAAAATCAAAAGGTACAATCCCTGGTAACAGATCACTCTGTAAAACTTGCAAATACACTGCTACTTAGAGATTTTTGGACCTAAAACTTTATTAATCATTCATGAGCCCTTTGCTATTCCCTTTAGCAGTGAGTGAACAGATAGTATATAATCACCAGGATATGTGAGGAGAAAATCCCTTTTTACTGGAAATAATCAAAATCTTTTAAATCTTAGGCTACCAGCAGCATGGAGTACTCTTCTAGGAAATGTGCTCTAGGAAATAATGGAGGTGGGGATCAGAACTACTACCGTTATTTGTAGCCCTGCCACAAATCCACTGCATGACTCTGGATACTTAATTTCTAGATACACCTCAGTTTCCCCATCTGCAAAATGGGCATAATAATACTTACTTCATAGGAGCACTGTGAGGGTTAATCAACTGTTTTGTAAAGACCCTGGAGATCTTTGGAGAAAAGTTGCTATATATCTAGGTGCCTGTGCTTTCTTATTATTATCAGGAACATGCCCAAGATGCCAATTCTTTCTAGGTAGCAGCGAGCCTGACATGATGATACTGATTGGATAGTATTTTAGATTGTGAATGCACATTCTGCAATCAAGAGATAAAAACATCACTTTTTAAAGATTTCTGGAAAATACAGCAAAAACCCCCACAGGCAGATCCTAAATCCATAAAAACATTTCTGACTAACAGATTGAGATCCCCTATCTCTTTACAACAATACACACCCCAAAGCCTCCAAACAACAAATAAATATTTGGCTTACATTAGCTCACTGGTAATATGAACCCAGATACCTATGTGCCAGATACCTATGTGCCAGTGTGCTGCTGCTGTTGCTATCCACCTGTAGTATGCACCATATGTCAGTTGCTGTACTTAGGATAGGTTAGAGGATGGGTACATTAGAGAGAACACATTGAACAATTAATAAAATATTCTTCCTAAAGAAGCTCTCTGTTTATAGCCAATCCTCATAATTCTGCTTTTTCTTCTTCATCCAATGTCAGTATTATTACCTTTTAAATTGCAAAGAACATAAGAATGGCCCTACCAGATCCATCTAGACCAGTATCCGCTCTTCTGACATTGGCCATTTCCATGGGCCTCAGAAGGAATGAACAGAATGGGTAATCATCAAGTGATCCATCCCCTGTCACTCATTCCCATCTTCTGGCAGAGGCTAGGGACACCATTCCTGCCCATCCTGGCTAATAGTCATTGATAGACCTATCCTCCACGAATTTATCCAATTCTTTTTTGAACCCTGTTATAGTCTTTGCCTTCACAACATCCTCTGGCAAGGAGTTCCACAGGTCGACTGTGAACTGTGTGAAGAAATATTTCCTCTAATTTGTTTTAAACCTGATGCCAATTAATTTCATTTGGTGATCCCTAGTTCTTGTGCTATGAGAAGTAGTATACAACAACAGTTTCTTATCTATTTTCTCTACACATCATGATTTTATAGATCTCAATCATATCTCCCTTTAGTTGTCTCTTTTCCAAGCTGAGAAGTCCCAGTCTTATTAATCACTCCTCATATAGCAGCTGTTCCATACCGCTAATCATTTTTGTTGCCCTTTTCTGAACCTTTCCCAATTCCAATATATCTTTTTTGAGATGAGGAAACCATGCCAATATTCAAGATGTGGGTGTACCATGGATTTATATAGAGGCAACATGATATCTTCTGTCTTATTATCTATCCCTTTCTTAATGATTCTCAGTATTCTGTTCTGTTTATTGTCAGCTGCTGCACATTGAGGGGATATTTTCAGAGAGCAATTCACAATGACTCCAATATCTCTTTCTTGAGTGGTAACAGCTAATTTAGAGCCCATCATTTTATATGTACAGTTGGAATTATGGTTTCCAATGTGCATTACTTTGCATTAATCAACATTAAATTTCATCCGCCATTTTCTTGTCCAGTCACCCAGATTTGAGCTGTTTGTAGCTCTTCACAGTCTGCCTGGGTCTTTACTATCTTTAATAATTTTGTATCATCTACAAATGTTGCTACCTCACTGTTTATCTCTTTTTCCAGATCATTTATGAATATGTTGAATAGGACTGGCCCCAGAACAGACCCTTGGGGGACACCACTATTTACCTCTCTCCATTCTGAAATCTGACCATTTATACCTACCCTTTGTTTCCAATCTTTTAACCAGTATGTCAGTACTTGTTTACATCCAGTGCGTAGTAATTACTGGAGCTGGGCAAATGGCACAAACACATCTTTGTGAATATTCACATGAGATCTGATTCCTCCACTTTTACTCATGTTGAGTTGTACCTTACTCCATACATAGTCCCATGCAGGACTTAAATTCTCAGAGTATTTCCCAGAGTGCTCTATGCCCCAACCCCCACCATGCTATGAAAACTCCAGGAGGGTTGAAAATATTTACTGGAGGTCTGCTCCGGACAGCTCTGGCTGAATTTAAGCCCTGGTCCCATGGAAATGAGGAGAAAGTGTTAGCAGAGTCCATATAAGGGACAATGGGAGGATAAAAGAGGTTTTGGGCAGTTGAGAAAGTATACTAGGCCAGAAAAGCTCGTTGGGAGGAACAGTGGGAAGATAGGGAACTAGGAGGAGCCTTAGCGATGGTTAGGGGAGAGAAGAAAGTGCTACAATGTGCTGGAAGATAGGATTGGGCAATCGACAGGAAGATAGGGAGCCACATCTAGCTGTAAGGAGAGAGAGGCCAGAGGAAGACTACAAAAAGTTTGGAGGAGCATGGGGAGAATAGCGTGGGTTGAAATCAAGATGCCAGTGTGACGGATTGGATCACAGAAACCCTCTTAGGGCTGCCAACTGATGTGCCAAGACTATTTCTGCCGCTGCTTTGTTGCCCCTAACCAGCTTAGGACTCCAGAATCCTGCCTGGCTTGAGTCATGCTTGCAGCCTTCTGCAAACCCAGACCCAGATCTGACCCACTTCCCCTAACAGCTGTAAGCTCACCTGGAAGCAGGTTAAGAAATGCTCCTGTCTTTAACACTCAGATGCTCAACTCCCAATGGGGTTCAAACCCTAAATAAAGCTTATACAGGGTAAACTCATAGATTGTTTGCCCTCTATAACACTGATAGAAGCTATGTCTTCACTACCCGCTGGAACAGTGAGTAGCAATCAATCTACAGGGGCTCAATCTATTGCATCTCTTTTAGACGCAAGAAATCAATCCCCAAAGGCGCTCCCAATCGACTCCAGAGCTCTAGTTCGCCGAGAGGAGTAAGCGGAGTCAATGCAGGAGCCTGCTGCAGCTGTGAGGATGGCCAGGTAAGTCGACTAAGATGCGCTGACTTCAGCTACGTTACTCATGAAGTTGAAGTTGCGTATCTTAGGTCTACCCCCTGTTAGTGAAGACCAGGCCAGAGAGATTTGCACAGCTGTTTGCCTCCCCAGGTACTAATACATACTCAAGGTTAATTGATAAGTAAAAAGTTATTTTATTAAGTACAGAAAGAAGGATTGAAGTGGTTCCAAGTAGTAACAGACAGAACAAAGTGAATTACCAAATAAAATAAAATAAAACACACAAATCTATCTCTAATACAGTGATAAAAACTGAATACAGATAAAAGCCTCAACATCAGAGATGTTTCCTTTTACAGACAAGACTCTCTCTAGTCTGAGTCCAGCAATCACTCACCTTTCCTGTAGCCACTATTTTTTCTACATTTTCATAGACTTTGTATTGTGCTGTAATTGAAATCAAAGTGTACATTTTTATTTCAAATATCTGCACTGTAAACATGATAAACAAAATAGTATTTTTCAATTTGCCTCATACAAGTACTGTAGTGCAATCTCTTTGTCATGAAAGTGTAACTTACAAATGTAGATTTTTGTTACATAACTTCACTCAAAAACTAAACTGTAAAACTTTAGAGCCTATAAGTCTACTCAGTCCTATTTCTTGTTCAGCCAATTGCTAAGACAAATAAGTTTGTTTACATTTACAGGAGATAATGCTACCCTCTTTTCATTTACAATGTCACCAGAAAGTGAGAACAGGCATTTGCATGGCACTTTTGTAGCTGTCATTGCAAGGTATATATTATGTCAGATATGCTAAACAGTTACATTCCCCTTCAAGCTTCAGCCACCATTCTGAGGACATGCTTCCATGTTGATGATGCTCATTAAAAAAAAATGTGTTAATTAAATTTGTGACTGAACTTCTTTGGGGAGAATTGTATGTCCCCTGCTCCATGGTTTTACCCACATTCTGCCACATATTGCTTGTTATAGTCTCAGATAATGACTTAGCACATGTTGTTCATTTTAAGAACACTTTCAGTGCAGATTTCACAAAACACAAAGAAGGTACCAATGTGAGATTTATAACGATAGCTGCACCACTCAGCCAAAGGTTTAAGAATCTGGAGTTCCTTCCAAAGTCTGAGAGGGATTAGGTGTGGATCATGCTTTCCAAAGTCTTAAAAGAGCAACAGTTCAATGCAAAAGGTACAGAGCCCAAACTACCAAAAAAGATAATCAACCTTCTGCTGGTGGCCTCTGACTCAGATAATGAAAAAGAACATGAGTCAATCTTCACTGCTTTGGATTGTTATCAAGCAGAACCCATCATCAGCATGGACGCATGTCCCCTGGAATGGTGGTTGAAGCATGAAGGGACCTGTGAATCTTTTAGTGCATTTGGCACGTAAATACCTTGTGACGCTGGCTAGAACAGTGCCAGGAGAATGACAGTTCTCACTTTTAGCTAATATTGCAAATAAGAAGCATTCAGCATTATCACCTATAAAACAAACTTGTTTGAGCAACTGGCTGAAGAAATGTTTTTAATCACACAATTTATTTTTTTTATCACTTGACAGCCCTATTAATTACTTATGTAGGTTTTACTTGGGGTTTAAAACCATGCCAGTGCATGACTCATGGTTCCTGAATCCTTCCTGGTGATTGCTTTTAGTCCTGTAGTTCCAAAAATAGGGTCACTATCAGGTAACCTGCATGTTGGTTTACAGGACCAAAATAACTTCATGTTTGTTATATAATTATATAACAACAGCTATATTGACAATATGGTAAGAGTGTACAGTAATGTACAATAATGTCTTTTTACCCTGAGCCCATAATAGGGATGGCATAGAGCTGTTCAACTCCAGGGACAGAGCAGGGAAGGAACTGCGTTCCATCTCTATTTTCTCCTTGTTCCTGCAGGATAGAAACCTGCTACTGGTCTTTACCAGTGGCATATTACTACCCGCACAACCACCCATTGGCTCTGTGGTGATGACAGTGCTCCACCCATTTCCTGTGGAAGGGGTGGTAACCAACTCACAGGACCTTTTTTCCTTATGGGCCTGTGGGGGAGAAGCAGAAAATCCCTTCAGGAGCATGTTGTGGGGCTTGTTCCTTTTTATTTCTCTGCACAGCTTCCTAGGCTAGGAGACAACCTGTCCCCAAAGGCCTTTTGTTGCTCACTCTCACCTCAGATAAAGTCCTTAGTCTGGTGAATAGTCCCATTGAAACTGACTTAGGAGTACTTATGTGTGTACAGATGTGTAGTATCAGGCTCTAAACATACTGTGTCTCTCTTCTTTCCATGCACTTGCCACTTAAATTCTAAACCTCTATGTATTTCAAGGATCAGCAGATACCATGTTCATAAAAAATAATGATGAAAAGAGGCAAATCAAAGGAAAATGTAGGCTTAATGTAAGGAAAATAAATTCTCAGTGTTGAGAAATCTGTGGGATTGTTTCTCAAGGGGAGTGCTGGAAGCCACATTTTTTGAGGTCATGTAAAAGGGGCCTGAAGGAAGCACTAGCGGGTTGACTCTGCTGAACATTCCCATACAAGCAGCAGGAGAATCTAGATGATTAAATACACCATCTTCCTCTGGAATGTCTAGGATGCAACGAGGATACAAAGCATCCCCTATAACGGTGCCCAATTTAAATACCAGTGACAACACTGAGTCCAGTCCCCACAGGTATACTGAAGTAATTCCTTTGGACTAGATTGTGCCCCTTTCTGTTGCTGCAGAACAGTGTATAGGGGAGAATAATTATTCCACCTCCTGTCCGCCTGTGCACCATTATGGATACACAGAACCACAGCCCCTGCAATCAAATGAGCACAGGGGCTACCATTTTTCTTCTCTCGCTCAGTAGCAGAGCCTGTGCTGCTGTCCAGACCAGCTGTCTGAAAAGAGGAGGGAGGATAGGTGACTCTGCCTCATTATGTGCCAGCTAACAGAGAGGCCAGACATATGCTGCCTCTATAAAAGGGTATCTGAAATTATTTTTTCTCTCCACCAACCCCAGGAGCTCCCTGTAAGTTAGTGCAATTCACACCAGCAGCCCCTTAATTGAGGGGTTGCTCCCAGCAGGCTCTTTCTAAACATGAAAGTCACATTTCTATGGGAGACTTTCAAGCTGAGAAGCAAGTACACTGTTGCTACTGGAAACGGTAATAACAAATTTACTCCAGTTAGTGTTACTCTCTCAACTAATTGTGATTACAGAGTCTTCCTTCATTATCTTTGTATATTGTAATTGTTTTTCTCATTGCATACCTTCTGATTAGAAAACCTTCCTTAGCCAAAAAATATGCTTCTTTCCAGATAAATCTCACTTCCTTGGGCTCAAATTGTCAGAGCATGTAGCAATGAGTACATAAATCTGACAGAGCTCCAGGAAAATTATTGCTTCCATCATGCAGAAAGCTGCTGAATCTTTACCATAAATGCAAAATATTTTGTTTATCTCTACTTTAGGTACCTGTCCTTAGCATATTTCCATGCACTTCTCTTTGAGATCTTTCCATCGAGAAAAGGTAAATATTGTATTTTACATCCAGGTTTTACATTGTTGTAATTACCACATACAATAAGATCTAGCAGAGTGATATTCTCAAAAGCCTTCATGTATAATCCACTCTATTCAAACCTTGATAATGTCAAGCTGCGATGTATTCATCTTAATAACTTCATGCCAGCCAAGTCACTGCCCCCCTGTTGCCTTCTTTTTGTGTTCCTAAAACACAGCTTAAATAAAACAAATATGATCACTCTGGAAGAGAATTTAGAAGAGCAAACATCCTCAGTCTCATCCAAATGATGTCCTAGTGTTGTTTACAAAGTAACTGCCATCTTTCCAATGATAAATGTCTCATTATTTTAAAATGAACATCAGCCTGCTGCATCCTGCAGATATGTGTATATCTTCTAAACCTATTCTCTACACCCTTAGTCAGCATTTCACTCACCATAAAGAACCACAGAGCATCCCTCTTGCAGCTAATCAGCATGGACTTGTCAGGGTAAATGTGAGTCCTTAGGAGAAGCCAGGATAATAAAATTAGTATAGAGCAATGCAAAAAATTTTTTTAAAAGTACAACAGTTCAAAGACAAGCCACAAAAGATGAAGTCAAAGCAGCAGCTGCACCTCACTGATGATGATCCCAGAAAAGTAAAGCGCATCTGTTAGTTGCTGTTCATTTTTTTTGGCAGGATTAATGCAAAGTCCTTGGCTGGTAATTTTTAAATACTTCTATAGCTATCAGCTTACAAGATAAAGAAATTGCTATCAAAGTTTTTCATTGCAGTTTTGTTTTGAAAAAGCTAAAGGTTTGGGTTGGGTTATTTTTCCAATGCCACCTTGTTGAATTTTCACCAATGTGATCATTCAGCTGATTATTTTATTGTGTGCATATATATATATATATAATGACAAAGTTCCTCCTCTGCCTTGGTGGGTTCTCTGCTTACTGGTGGATTTGCTTGCCTCAGAGATTCATAGCAGCCCTGAGTTTGGCCACTGTTGCTAGTGGCTCAAACTTGCCATTCTCTCAGCTAACCTCGTCACTGGCCATCATGGGGAAAAGAAGAACAATCCCCATAATCTCTGCTGAACCACCTAATGGGTCAGAGGACAGGCCAGGGACCTTCCTTTCTGGTGGGACCCACAGTCCAGATCAACTCCTCTTGTATCCAGTGCGGGGAGGGGAATGGGGGAAGCCAGGCCCACCATCTACTCCAGGTTCCAGCCCAACACCCTGTGCATCATAGCTGTTTAGTGTGTTTCCTGTGACAGCTACAACTCCCTAGGCTACTTCCCCATGGCCTCCTCCCAACACCTTCTTTATCCTCACCACAGAGTCTTCCTCCTGATGACAGATGGCATTTGTACTCCTCAGTCCTCCAGCAGCATGCCCTCTCACTCTCATGGATGGAAGTGAGGTCCTTTTTAAACGAGTATCCTGGTTACCCTGCCTCTTAATTGATTCTAGCAGCTTCTTAATTGGCTCCAGGTGTCCTAATTAGCCTGCCTGCCTTCACTGGTTTCAGCAAGTTCCTGATTGTTCTGGAACTAGCCCTGTTACCTTATGCAGGGAAAATGAACCTGCTTAATCTGAGGCTAATATATCTGCCTTTTATCATGCTCCTGTGGCCCGACCGTATCTATCTATCTATCTATCTATCTAATGTGACAATAATGATATAGTATTATATATAATAATAATAAAATGATTATTATTGACTCACAAGGTCACTACACAGTGCATGGCACTCTGTATTAGGTCCCTACAAGTGAGAGGGGAGAGAGTCACAGTTCTGGTAACCTCCCTATTGTTATAGATGTATTAGCTGTTAAAAACAATAATGTTCTTCCAGTGATGGAAGGCATTGCAAGACTGAACCTAGGACTTCCAGCGCTAAAAGGATGAGCTGCTACCACTTGAGATAAAGTATTAACTTCTTTAACTAAGGTGAACCACCAGTAGCTGAATTGGAGTTTTTGGAGAGGACTGCATGGGAGAATAAATCTTCAGGGAGCACTGGGAGACGTGCAGAGGCATGCTGAAACCCATGGGCAAAGGGGCCCAACCAGGCCCTTCTGTGTGTGTTCTATGATGGGGGTAAATCCTGCTCCTATGGAACTTCTGCATGGACTTTTCTCACATACGTTAATAGATGACCCTCTTGGTACTATTTCATAGTGTGCTCAGTACTAAACCAAACAAAACATGATGGAAGACATAGTCCCTGCCACAATGAGCTAACAGTCTAAACAGTCAGATAATACAGTTGAGATCCATATTGCACCAGGATGAGGAGATGACAGATTGGAAGGTGGAGCCGTATTATTATTCTTGTAATATATTAACCATATTTCTCTGTTTTGCAGATTAATATTGAAAGTCTTCCAATAAGAAGATGAAAAGAAAAACAGGGTTTCAATGACCTGACTAGTGCAATAATTTGACTGCCTCCTTGTCAGATACTGTCTGAGAAAATAAACTTGTAAATTACATAAACAGGATTCTTTCAGATCATATTTGAGAACAGCTGTAGTGAAAAAATGTTGTTTCAGGCCAAACATAAATTGATTGTTGAAAGAAATGAACTACTACATGCATCTGAAAATGTCAGTATAATTCTATACCAGTAAAGAATCATAATTATAGAAGAATAGGTAAGAAAAAATAACTTCAGTCAGATCATACTGATTTTATAGTTCTGACCCTTTTTTCCCTAATTAAGTAGCTAGTCCATAGATTTTGTGCATGACTTGCGAATAGAAGGGCAAGTCCTGAATCACTTATTCTGGCAAAACACATAGCTGGATTGGGCTCACCCTATGCACATATATACTTTGTACATATACAAAGTACTGCACATGCTTCATCTATGAACATAGCGGGGGAAACTATTTTGCCCCCAGAAACACTGATCTTGTAATCAACATCAGTAATACAATACAATACCCATATCTTAATCATAGTTCTGATCCTGCAATCGGATTTGCATGGATGGATGGTTTTGGATCTGATTGCAGGATGAAGGTTTTTTGGACATCTTTAAAAAATGCTTTTTTTTTTATTGGTATGGAAGTTGCCAAATTAACATTTTTTTTTAATAGTAAAGACCAGAGCAAGTAGAAGCATAATGTAAATTATTATTGTACAGTTCCACTGGCCTAAGTCTTTCCCATCTTCCACCCCTAAGAATAATTCTTTAATTTCTGTTTTAAAACTAAAATATTTTTTGGTCATTTTGTCGTTTTGTTTTTCTAGCTGACTTTTCACCTTCAGTTGAAATTATGCATTGCTATGTGATGCAAATTAAGGTGCGGGAGAGAGATTTGTGATGGACACATTTTATCTTGGGATGTGATAACAGGTGAACATGTTCTGGGATTTTTATTTTCATTTTGTTTTGTTTTCCTCAGGAGGAGGAAGTAAGTTGGACCCAGTTCAGTGCCCTACTAGGTCAATGGAAATACTTTAATTGACTTCAGTGGGAGATGAATCAGCCTTAAAATTGGTTTCATAATGGACAAGTAATTACTTTTCCTTAAAAAGAGCCTGACAAATATTAATTATATGAAATTAGAGAAAGTTGGCTTCATTTCAGTGAGAGCAGATTTCCTTCAACAAATTTTCTATGTAATACAGCCATTCTCTGCAGAACTTGAATCAAGTTGGATTTTAAGATGGACACACAGATAAATATTCTGTAAAGTGTACTAATAGCTTAGGAGTTGAATCTAGTGTACATATAAGAAAACGTAATAGCACTGGACAGCAGTGGACAGCAGAATAACCCGCTTTGTCATGGGAATCCCAACCTCAGCTCTGAATCTTCTGTGGTAATAGTGCTGGCTGACCCTTAAAAGGTTTAGAGATTTCATTCATGTAAGCAACTAAAAGTTTGGAATCATTGTTTATGTGTCTAGTATCAGAGGGGTAGCCGTGTTAGTCTGAATCTGCAAAAGCAACAAAGAGTCTTGTAGCACCTTATAGACTAACAGAATGATCCCTAAAATATGTTAGCCTATAAGGTGCTATAAGACTCTTTGTCGCTTTTGCGTATTGTTTATGTGAAATTTGCGTATCACTGTGATGCTCCCAACTGGACCCTGCATCCCTGCTCACATAATTGTCTTTCAATTTTATTATTTAGAAATAGCATAGGAAAATCACAGATTCTTTCTAGAATACACCACATAAGTTTTTACAATATTTTCCTTCTACAGTGCTATAGGTGTGCATGGCATCACTACTGAAATATTTCTGAATTAACATTTCAAAGTAATATACAGGCCAAGTTCTCTTGCCAGTTCAGTCGCCCTTGCACTATTCCAAAATTAGACTGTATCTGGCCAGCTGAGAATTGCCTTAACATGAGGGAACTTTCAGCTGATTTGAAGCTAGCATATCAAGTTCCTACCTCACCCTACATGCCTTTTCCAGCCAGGCCCCAGTTCCCCTCTACCGTCCCTGTTTTGTTTTTTTAAGCTTTGTTTCAGAAATCCATAGAACTGTAGAAATATAGGGCTGTAAGGGACCTCAGGAGGTCATCTTGTCCACCCTCTGTGCTGAGTATTTAACTATTCTTATAGTTATAAAGATGTTCCTAATATCTAACCTTGCTGCAGATTAAGACCATTAATTCTTGTCCTACCTCCAATGGACATAGAGTCCTCTTCATAACATCCCTCAGCATATTTGAAGACTTATCAGGTCCCCCTCAGCCTTCTTTTCTCAAAACTAAATTTTTATACCCATAACTACATTTTGAGTAGTCTTTCAACCAGTTGTGCACCTACCTTACGGTAATTTTATCTAGACCACAGTTCTCTAGTTTGCTTACAAGAATGTCCTCTGAGACATTTAAAAGACCCTTACTAAAATCAAGATATATCAGGCCTACTGGTTTCAGTAACCCTGACAAAAAAAGAAATTGGGTTAGTTAGGCATGATTTATTCTTAACAAATCTATTTTGGCTATTACTTAGCACCCTATTATCCTCTTGATGCTTACTAATTGATTAATAATTTGTTCCACTATCAGGAATCAAAATTAGATTGACTAGTGTATAATTCCCTGGGACCTTTTGTTCTCCTTTTTAAAGATAGGTACTATGTTTTCCCTTCTCTAGGCCTCTGAGACCTCACCTGTCCTCAATGACTTCTCAAAGATAATTGCTAATGGTTCCAAGATTGTTTCAGCTAAGTCCTGAAGTACCCTAGAGTGAATGTGAGACACTGCCACTTTGAATACATCTAAGTTCTTGAAATCTTCTTTAACCTGTTCTTTCCCTATTTTGGCATGGATTCCTTCTCCATTGTTAATAGGCCCATTTCTAGACTCAACTCAGATAAGAAAGTCAAAACTCCATTATCCCAAATGTAGAACTGGATTTTGCTGGCAATTATACTTGTGTAAATCTAAAGTAGGTATTCCAGGACAATTAGGAAGCCCCCTTTCCCCATTCTGGTTAGGAACCCTCTTCTGGGCCAGTCATCTCCCCAGGAATTATTATTTGATGTGATTTATTTTTAAAAAATTGGGCTGTTTCAATGTGCCGTTCAAGGCTACTCCCTAGAACAGAAAGGCACAGTGCACCCCTCTTTACTCTAAGCTGTCTTATTGACTGCTACTTAGTCTAGATCACACACTTCTCTACAGATCCCTCTAGCCTGAAAGCAGAACCAGGAAAACTCCTGGACATTTAAAGTGACATCTTAAAATTTCAATATAGTTTTCAATGCACCACACTTTGTAAAAGATATGTTTGATTTCAGTCTCAGGTTACAAGGGGAAAATAGGGTTCATAAACACAGGGCAACGGACAATGTCCCTTTGCAGAGGAGGAAGAAGGCATGAGGTTCATTTGTTCTCCCATTGGCTATGCACCCAGTCCCTCAGTGGGAGAAAACAGAGACTGAGAGGGCACTACTTCTGCTTTCATCCTGGTGGCCTAGGAATGCACAGATACGTGTGGAGACTAGACAAAGCTTTGGATCCATCCTATTCATGGCAGCTGTGCTGTAATCTGCTACTCCTTCATGTGAGTATTACCCCTTACTCACTGCAGATTGCAAAGTGATAATCTAGCTCACAGCTGGGAAAGATAATTCCTTCCAATGCAGGAATTACAATATTGGGTGAAATTCCATGGCCTGTGTTATGCAAGAGGTCAGGCTAAATAATCACAATGGTCTCTTCTGGCCTAAAATATCTAGGAATCCCTTCACAGCCTGCACTTTTGTACCAGTAGTTGAAAATAAACAGATCCTCCAAATCATTACAAAGAGAGAGTACCATGCTAAGCGTTACCAGTGCTTAGCATCAGTGAGCAAGCAATCTTCTTAAGGGCATTACCTTCTTTCCTTCACACGTATACACCTTTCCATGAGTGGAGCAGACTCATTTATGCCCTATCCCTCAATAAAACTTAGTTACAATTTTTTTTCACCATTTCTATGTTGTCTCCAATCAAATGTTCCATACCTTCCAGTAGCTTGGGTATATACAATTCTACAGGCTACTCTCACTCCTTATCACTCTGAGATTTTCTTTTTCCTGAAATTCCCAGTATAATAGATCTGACCAGGGTCTAAGGGGGGGCCACACTGAGGTTGCTTAATCAGAGCCAACTGCAAAAAATAGGGCAGATAGTCCCCCGAAACTAATGGATATACCAATGCTGAAATTCACCAAGCCAGCATCAAAACAGCTTCTATAATACCTTACTGGATACAGAGAAGCCAAAACACAGTTACCTTAAAGCAATCCAGCTTTGAACTCTCATCCAGACATTCTAGTCAAATATGATGAGGATTATTGAAAATCTTGTTCATCATATAGGAAAGTTCTACCAATCCGAAAGGATTGGACACATTACCCACCAAGTGTACATTTCAAAGCCCTAGCATACCTAACACTGAATGGCCCTAATTACCCTTTACATACTTTAACATGTCTCTAAAAGTTGCATCTGAGTCAATTAGCCTGCAAGTTGCTTAACCCTTTCTGGCCATGTATCACAAGATCACTCATCTATTTTTAATAACATTCTATCTTTAGTTCAGCTTGTTTTGGATTCCCCATCTGAAGGTGTCCTTTTTGTTCCTGGCTCTAGGTATAGTCCTCCATCCAGCTGAGGCTGCTGTTTATGGCTGGTTGAAGAAGAGATGCTCCTGTTTCAGAATGCAGTGGCTGAAAAAGAAACTTCTAGTTTGAGGGACCAGTGGCAGTTTTAAGACTGATTTCACATGTTTACAAGTGGATGATACAGCACTAAAAAGCTGTGATCCCAAGCATTTAGTTAGTATATACAGCAAGAATCACTAGATCCAGGAGTTCTCACACAGACGTGAAGTGGTTGAAAATAAGCAAGCTGATAAAAGTACATCATTTTACATTAAGATCTGCTAGCTCATAACCATCCAAGGGTAGAAACACCTGCTGCTCTTAGGGTGCATCTTCACTGTGTTTTAAAACCCATTGCAATGAGTGTTAGAGCCTGGGTTTGCAGATGCAGTCTTGCTCTATGGCACTAAAAACAGCTATATAAATGTTTGGGTTAGGTTAGGGCTCAGGCATTTTGAGGGGCACAATCTAAAGGGGAGGACATGTGACTGCCCCATGTGTCTCTTGTGCCCAGGGGCCCTCCCCACCCTGAGCCCAGCCCAGGGCCACTGCACTCTTCCTGCCCCACGTTACCTGTCGGGGGAGGGAGCTCTGTCCTTATCTCCCTTTTCTCTCCCCTCCCCCCACCACCCCGCCAGCACATTGAGCTGCTCTCCCTGGCAGCTGAGCAAGGAACAGGATAGAACCGCCTCTGCCTGAAAGAGCCTGGCTGGGAGGCAGTGGTGGGGTGGCATGCTCGGCTGCCAGAAACAGGGGCCAAGATGCCAGGGAACTCCAGCTCATGAAGCCCCTCTCCCTCCTGGTCCATAACAGGTCAATCGGGGGGGGGGGATGAACCCCCACTGATCACACCCTACACATCACCCCTGCACTCTGGTTCTAAAACCTAGGGATGGGGATGGGCATCAGAGCCCAATGTCTACACTTCTGTTTTTAGCACTATAGTGGAAGGCCAAGTCTGAAACTCACTGCCACGGGTTTTTAAAACTCACCGATCCTTAGAATCCCAGCAAGGGGCGGGTGTTTTTAAGAAATCAGATTTCTAAACTAGTGGTACTTTTAGTCTTCATTCTTCATCATCAGCTCCTGCCGCCCACTGCCAACATCACGGAAAATACCCTCAGCCAGTATGACTTGGCTTCTCCTTCCAGCCATGAGCGATAGAGAGGGCTGTGGTAATGAACAGAGGGAGCACTGAATCCCTCCCTGTGAAGGGTCTGTTTAGTGGGGAGGGGAGGAGAGTTCAGAACAGCCCAGTTCCCGTGTGATAAAAGATAAAAGGGCTCTGGTAAAAGAGCAGCACGGGTGGGTGGGCAGTTCCTGTGGAACTTCCAGGGAGCTTTTCTTGGGGGTTAGGCACCTAAATGCCCTTTGCGCCTTTGAAAAGTCTCCCCCAAGCTTTTTCAGCCTCTCGCCTGCTACACTCCTATTTATGGCTACCAATAGTGCTTGTTTCATTCAGTCATTTACCTTGATATTCTGAGCTGAATGGTGTGTGGATTTATTACCCTGTCTGTGGTCCACTTTGTGTAGTTACTCAAAGATGGTGGCTTGCTGTTTGCAGGCATGCTTTTTCAGGAAAAAAAAGAGCTTATTCTCTGCGAAGGGCAGGCCTTCTCTCCTCCCCTGTCCATTGTGATGTAGTACTCTGCTCCCTTTCCCCTTCTATTTAGATACATGCTGCACTGTGCCCTATCATATGGGTTAATTAACGCACCTTGCTGCCTACCATCACAGTTGAAATATAGCTATTTAAAGTGCAAGTCGCTTTTTCTTGTTAAAAAAAAAACCAAAAACTTTTTAAATGTAAGTCAGCAAATTTGTTTAGATGTCTAAAATCAAATGCCAAATTCCCTTATTTCTTTGCACTTCCAGTTAAATCCTTAATTGATATTAGTGTCCTTTAGTACCCAATGCTTGGCGTAACCAAATTGTGTATCCTCGAGGATTCATCTGCCACTACCAGATAAATAAATAACTAAGCCCAGACCCTTAGTTTCCAAATATTTCCTTTTCATCCCTCTACACTGATAGCCAAAAACTGCAGCATTGTGTAAGTGCTGAAAATATATGGAATAAAGTTTAAGTTATGGAATTTGGAGCCCATCACAGAATCTTTTACCATTCCTAATTCCATGAAGGAAAGAATCAACATGCTCCACTGCGATGTTCCCTTCTGGTGTTATCTGGTCTGATGATCCACTAGCTCACTCCAATCCTTGACTCTGGGAGCCAGCCTTACCCTGCTTTGCTGTGAGAACCCCACTCCCAGGCTGTTCACACACATCCTCTGGTATGTAAGCTGCTTCTTGGATTGTGCAAACGAATGACACTAGCCAATATCTCCAGTCCCAGACACAACCTTAGAAACCTCAGTCATACAGTGTCCAGTTACACCCGCTGGATACTGCAAGCCTCTATCAGTTTGTCAGTTTAACAAAGAAATTGATATGTACCAGGCTTGTCAACCCAAGGGGAGTCTCTGACACACTTCAAACCAAACACATTGCTTCAGGTAGAATGAACAAACAGTTTTATTGACTAGGAAGATTGACTTACAATCACTTACAATCTAAGCCGAAATCAGATTTAGTCAAATAAAGTAAAAGCAAAATTCATTCTAAGCTGATCTTAACACTTTCAATGCCTTTACAAACTTTGATGCTTCTCATCTCAGGCTAGCTGGTTGCCCTTCAGCCAGGCTCTCCCCTTTGATCAGTGCTTCAGTTGCTTGATGTTGATGTCTGTAGATGGAGGTGGAAGAGAGAGGAAGAGCATGGCAAACATCTCTCCCTTTTATCATGTTTTCTTTCTTTCTTCTTGGCTTTGCCCCCCTCTCCCCGGCCCCTTTCAGAGTCATGTGAGCATTAGCTCATCATAGTCCCAAACTGACCAAAGGAAGGGAGGTGACTCACTGGAGAGTCCAACAGATCCTTTGTTGTTGCCTAGGCCAGTATTCTTTGTTCCTGTGAGGCTGGGCTGGGTTTGTCCCATGCATGCTCTAATAAGGTGTGAACTGCCCCTCTGCTCTTGGGGAGTTTTTTCTGGGCTTGCTTTCAGCCATGAGGACACATTTTCAGCCTCATAACTATATATGAAATTACAACCTATAACTTTACTATAACAATGATTACCATAATATTACTATAACAACAATGCTCAGTAATCATGAGCTTCCAAAGACACCCGACATGACAAACTTTGCATTGGATACATACCACACAATCATATTATAAAGATGAACATGGTGGTGTAGGGTCTTCCCACAAGGTACAGAACGTCATGCTCTCTCTCTCTGAGGGAAAGGAAGTTGAATGGTGAAAGTGTTCCATTCCTCCACCTTCCTATTGAATCTCCAATCTTTTACCACAGAGATGCTGAGGTATAACTGTTTAGATAATGTTTTAATAGCTAAAAGGCCAAGAAGTGATACTACAGGCTAGGTTTTATCTTACTTCATGCATGCTTTGTTCACCTACTGCATGCAGTATAACATATATAGGTACTTAGAACATTGTAGTGCCTACAGTGGCATGTGGCATAAATATCATTATACTGCAAAGTTACCTGCAGAGCCAAGATGCTTTGACAAACAGAAATATTATAGTCTCAGTAAACAAGGGAGATACATCTGCACTGCAATAAGTTACACCTAATGATGGCATAACCAAGGTATATCAGCAATGTCCATGTTCATCAAATATGTTTGGATTACAATAATGGAAAATGAAGTGCTTTATTTATTCACAGAATGAGATTAACATGAGGAAGGACAGTACAAGCTTTCCCTTTCTGTGTTGCTGATGTATTAAGTCCCAGAATCAGACAGATCACCTCTTCCAGTGAGAGGATATTACAGGATATATTCAGCTATCTGCTGAAAGTGCCAACAAAAGGTGCTAATTAATGCAAATGGCAAGATGGAGATTTGCTTTCTGGAAGGGAGCTGAAGCTATCAACTCACTGCACATTGGTCACCAAACAATCATATGGCACTTATTTTATGTTACTGTGAACTTGATCTGGATTTGAAATGATGACTAGGTAGGTAATGTTTTGTATTTTACTAACAAGTCATTGGAACATGCATTGCCCTATTCATTCCCCCTTTAGCATATTTGCTAATAATCACATTCTCTGCTTAAAGCTCTGTGAACCACTGCAGAATTCTCTTCCATAATTTCACTAATGTTGTAGATTTCCCTTAGAACTGCATGGATGACCAGTTCTCAGAATCTGTACCTGCTGCTCACGTTTTGGCTGTTGATGTGCTTTGAGAATGGTTGGACTCACTCTTGAGGACTTGGGGAGCCATGAAATCACAAAACAATTGCAGAGTTGCACTATATAGCAATCTGACTTTGTGTGGTTTGCATTATGATGAGAACTGGACAAATTAAATTTATTTCTAAACAGTAGTGTGGAATTTTAAAAGAACCTTTTAGATTTTCAAAGGAAGTTAGGCACCTAAGGATACAAACAGGTGCCTGGTAGGAATTTCAAAAGCACACAGGAGCCTAAGGAGTTGAGTTGAAATCAATGGGAGTTATGTACGTGAGCACTTTGGGCTGGTCTTCACTAGGGCTCAGGATCAGCTGTAGATACGCAACTTCAGCTACGTTAATAACGTAGCTGAAGTCAGTGTCTCTACAGCTGACTTACCTGCCGTCCTCACGGTGGCGGCGGTTGGCGGCGCGCTCCCCCGTTGACTCCAGCTTACGCCTCTTGGAGAGCTGGAGTTCCGGAGTCGACAGGGGCAGCGCTGGTGATCGATTTATCGCGTCCTGACGAGATACAATAAATCGATCGCCAAAAGACCGATTGCTGCCGCGAGTAGTGAAGACAAGCCCTTTGTAAAATCTCACTAGGCAGCTCTGTGCATTTTCAAGTGTCTAAATATCTTTCAAAATCTTGTCCTAAGTGACTTAGCAGTGCAAGTCCTCCTGAAAGTCTACATTAGACTCTTCCATTCACAAACTCTTTGTGAATCAGTCCTGATTTCTGCATATTTGTTCATTTTTTACAAGGATTTCCTGAATAACTTATGCACACAATTTTAAGCCTGTGGGCTGTTTGTAAGTTTTTCAGACTGACTATTTACTTTCTTTTTTATTCCTGGTATAGGATTGGTTACTTTAGTACATGATACTTTTTGTGCTCTCTGAATAAAGAACACGAAGCAGGAGAATTATAAATTAAAACTGGCAAATAGCAAAGAATGAAGTATTTTTGTCTTCCCTTACTGCCATTCTTCACATGCTAGTACATGTATTTACATGAACAGCCATTCCCCAAAGATTCTTATGAACAAAAGAAACATTCATGAAAATGTCTAAATAGAGTGGCTATTAACATTCATTTGAGCCACTATAGATTTGATGTCGCATCATCCTGACTCAGCATCATCAGATGCTGTTGTAAGAGTACAATGAAAGTACAGTACAGTAAAGAAAATATTAGGTGGACTTTTGAAAAGTCATCAGTATTGGCTTAACCCTGCTTTCATAGACATCACTGGTAAAATTCCATTGGATCCCGTAGGACAGAATCAGACCAACAATTGAATGAAACCTTCAGCTTTTGAAAAATCCCACCGTTGGTATTTTCTCATGACATATTTCTTCTTTCACTTTCTACTTCCTGGATGCTTTGTGAGGGTGTTTCATACATACACACACTAAATTAGTGAAGATTAGCAGAGATCCTAGCAGCTCTCTTTTATTTACTCAGCAACCCACACACTGATGGGCCTGAGACAAAGTTAGGATCAGCACTCTTCTAATGTTTAGGGGTATTTGAATCTGGATCCAGAAGGGATCAAACCTCGCTGTAGCACTTTAATGTCTAAAGTTATTTATAGACAAGCTACAAAGAGAAAGATTTTTATTCTGAGGATATAATTTACACTACTTAAATTTACTAAAACTAATAATTCATATCAGACAATCTAAATATACATAGAGTGGACTTTGGTTTTAGTGAACACTTCATTGGGATCATTCAGCTGTACAGAGCAATATGACTTACCAAAAAACCAGTTTCCATTTGCATTAATGCTTTTGATTACCATTACTTATACTTTTTTTGATGGACTTTTCCAGTTATGAGGAATTGATTTTCTTTGATGTTTTTCAAAGGCAGGAAAGAACTTCATACCTTTGAGTGCCACGCAGCTGCGGGTAAAGATTTTAACAGGTTGTGAAAGTACTAATTAGGGTTCATTATAACTTGATTGAGCTCCTTTGACACTAAACTTCCAGCAGATCCAGCTCACTCTGTCCTTGAAAGATGGAGCTTTTGTTTCTATCCACATAATGATTTCAGATTGAAGGTGGATTAACTTCAAAGATCAGATTTTGTTTATATAATGTTTTTTTCTGTACTACCCGAACTTTACCACCTCTCTTTCCCTAGTCCTTACATACTCCCCCCTTTTAATAAATTCCAGAGACACCTATTTGGTTATAGGTCTACACCAGAAAGGAGAAAAACCTGGCAGCCTTCTTTCCTATTCTGATTCTGCTTTTCTCTTCTGGGTGGCCAGCATCCTGACTGTGTGGCACTTACATATGTATTTAACTTCACTATTGTGAATAGTCCCAGACAGTTAAGTTAGTTTGGTTAAAACACACATGTAAGCATTAGCAGGACTGGGATACAAACTGTCTTGCCCTGTATACACTTATTGGCCCAGATCCACTAAGATACTTAGGCACTTAAAGAAGCTGATATATTCCTAAATTCACCATTTAGGTGCCACTGAAATTTTCAAACCCACCATTCAGTTGTTTCTTAACCCCTTAAGTATCTAGACACCTAATGAATTAAGTTCCCGCTAGTCAGCATTTGCAAAGCTGCCTAAACCCTGACTAGGATGACCAGATGTTCAGATTTTATAGGGACAGTCCCGATTTTGGGGTCTTTTTCTTGTATAGGCTCCGATAATCCCCCACCCCATCCCGATTTTTCACACTTCTTGTCTGGTCACCCTAACCCTGACACTGCCCCTCAGCTAGTGAGCTGTTTAGAGCCCTCACTCAAGCCAAAGCCCCAGAGACCCCACAGCTGGATTGTCAAACTAAGCAGGAGAACATCTCACCAACAGGACCTGAACCTACAGGCATGGTCTGATCATGTCTCAGATCAGATACCTGTCAGATGCCTCAGCATGGGGGCTGGATTCAGGCTAATGAGAGGTGGAGGAACAGCACAACACCTTCACAAAAGACAGCTGGGGACCAAAGTAAATGTAGAATCAGTGTGAGGGGGCATCGGAATGAGCAGGAAACAAACACTGTTTCAGCTGCTAGCACATGGACTTCCTAAGCAGCTGACCTGGCTTGGGTCTCTAAGGGTATGTCTTCACTACCTGCCGGATCGGCCTTTATGTGGCTTGCCTACGTGCAGGAATGGTTCGCTCCTGCACCCTACCCCCCATGACAGCACAGTGGCAAGGGAAAGTTACCATTAATGGGGCAAGAAACAGCAGCTCTGCTGAGAAACCTGCACCTGTGGATTGCCCAGTATCTCCACAAGAGTTTCCTGAAGATCTGAGGAAGATTCCCATGAAGTGAGGGAGTCAATCAATAGCCTGTTCCACTGCTCAGACTAGGCATGTGGTGGGAGACAAGCCTGCTTTCTGCAGCCCTCCTGGCCCCAACAAATCACTTCTGCAATTCCCAAAATCAGATCCACTTACCAGGGGCCTCCTCTCCTGTTAGCACTTCATCAAGATCTGACTGCTATGACTGACTAGGCTCCTCCCAGGTAGAAAAGAGCTCCTGACTGCACGCACCTCTGGCCTCTCAGCCATCCTCTGCCTCTGGGTCCCTTTCCCCCTCTTCATCCAAGATTTCCTCCTCCTGGCTTGATCCACTCTTGACTGGCACATGAACCAATGAAATATCCACAAAGGCCTTCCTAGTAGAGGTGGGATTGCCACCGAGTATCACATCCTGCTCTTTGTAGAACAGGTAGCTCGTGGGAACAGCACCGGAGCAGTGCTTTGCCTCTCACGCCTTGTGTCTCTTCTAACATTCTCTTCTAACCCGACGTACAGGTTTCAGGGGTCTCAAACTCAAATGACCATGAGGGCCGCATGAGGACTAGTTCATTGGCCCGAGGGCCGCATCACTAACACGCCCCCCTCCCTGTTCCCGCCCCCACTCCACCCCTTCCATGAGGTCCCACCCCTTCCCCGCCTCCTTTTCTGAGTGCGCAGTGCCCTCCTCCTCGAAAGTGCTAAGCACCTGGAGGAAGGCAGGGAGGAGGCGGGGGGTGCGGGGAGCTTGGTGACTGCAGGAAATTAAGTGGGGGGAGAGAAGGGGCATGGGGAGCTTGGCTGGCCACAGAAAATAACCCCGCGGGTCACATGTTTGAGACCCCTGCCTTGGGTGAACTACTCCATCACCTAACAAATCTGAGCCTCATCCTCAGCCTCAGCGTTACACATACAATGATACAAAAATATAGTAAAATATATTTTTCACGGTGCATCGAGTCGTAATGCTGATGCACGTTGTATTCCTTGGGAACAGCAATCATTTGCTGACAAATAAGGCATTGAATTTTATCTTTTACCTCTGTGAAAAAATATAAATTCTTCCATTTGTCTTGGAAAACTCTCTTTTCTTCCATGAATGTTCCTTTTTTTTTTTTGATGAAGTCATTTCCAAGCAGTTTTAATAAAATATATTCACTTAATAATGCACCTCACTCAAAGGACCAAACAGGAACTTAGATTTACTTCTATTACAGCATCCTCCTCGACTGGGCTGCACTCACACTCCACTCTTGCTCCGCCTCTTCCAACTCCTTCCATGTCCCCTTCAAATCCCTTCCCTGTCCCCTTTAAACCGCTTCATCAAAGTTCTCACCCCAACTCTGCCCCCAATCCTCCCCGACTTCAACCCCTTCATCAAAGTTCCCACCCCAACTCTGCCCCCTCTCCTCCCCTAGTTCAACCCCTTCATCAAAGTTCTCACCCCAAGTCTGCCCCATCCCCGCCCCTAGTCCAACCCCTTCCCCAGATTTACGCCCCTTTCTCCCCCTCCTCACCTGTGCACGAGGCTTCCCACTCCTGTCCCCTCCCTCCCAGAAACTGCTAAGCCACCAGAGAACTGCCTGGCGGTAAGCGGAGCAGCGGGAAGCAGCATGCGGCTGAGAAGCATGTGGGGGACCAGGGGGAGGGCATGGGGAGCTTGGTGGGAGGGCGGGGGGGCCTCGGGGAGCTTGGCACGGAGGGCAGGGGGAGCATCGGAGGCCACAGAGAAGGGCTTGGCAGGCCACATGCGGCCCGCGGGACGCGTGCGGCCCATGAGACGCATGTTTGAGACCCCTGGGTTAGGTGGTGCAATGCTGAGCCAATCAAGAACTAAATATCCTTAGGTATCTGGGCCCTTGTGTGTGTGTACATGCACATGCATACAGCAATGCCCACAATTCTTTTTATGTTCAGAATGGACTCTAGACTCTCAGATTCACCATATAAGTACCTGTTACCACAACACAGTGTTGTGACTGCACACAATGCAGCGAGTCTCCTTTCTCCATGGAACAATTGTTCCAAGACCGTGCCAAGTTTGTGAAGTGAGGGTTCCAAAGGCACACTCGAGACAGGCCCTTTCCCGTATGCCACTGTGCCAGGCATAACAATTGTAAGAGTTCTTATGAAACTAACTGGAATGGAAAAATAAGAGCTGAGGTCCAGGTTTACAAAAGAATTCAGCACCCCAAATTTTCATTTAGGCACCTAGACGAAGAGAACAGATTTTCAGGAGTGCTCAGTACACAGCAGCTTTTTAAGTACTTAAATTAGAGTGGAATTCTTTGGAAAATCTGGACCTTAACATTTCCTAGATGCATGGATTATAAAGCCTGAAGGGACCAGCGTGATCTATTCTGATCTTCTTTATAACAATCCCTGGGACTTGCCTGAATTAATTCCTGTTTGAACCAGAACATATTTTTTTAAAAAAGTCCATTCTTGATTTAAAGATCACCGGTGATTAAGGATCTACTGGTAAATTGTTCTAATCATGGTTAATTACCTTTTTTTTTAAAAAAAAAAATCTTTCAAATGTTTTAAGAATCAAAGCATTTGCTCTGACTGCCATTTGTGTCTCATTTTCTCAAAAACAATTAAAAAAAATAAATGTTGAGCATTGTTTTGGAGTGACTAATAAATTATTATTTTCAATTATTTTTATCTACAGAGATTATGACAAGGTAGGAAATGGGAATGCTTTCAACAGTTTACAAGTTGTTTTCTCATGAATCATTCAAGTTGTATTCAAACAGAGGAATTCACAAGGCAGTTAGAAGGAATATTTTTAAAAAGTTTTTTTAAACATTTCAATTAATTCTGCTAACAAGTTAATAATTTGTTTATTTCTAATGCACCTGCTGTGGGAAGTGACAATGAAAAACTAGTGGGGATTGTTTTTAAATGTCAAATTGCTTGGTTAATTTATGTATCAAGTTAATCCATATTTCAACACCCAAAGGAGGCAATACATGTACGGAGGAGACATTTTCTCCATCCACATGAATAGCAAGATATTTTAAAATTCATTTTGTAATGTGTGATTTAATATTTTAATCTATGCAGCATATACAAATGTGAAGTGTGTTTTTGTAAACTTTAGACTTTTCTGACTTCAGAAAGTACAGACTATGTCTGAAGTCTCATCAAAAAGCATTCAATAAAAATGTCAGGACCTACATTTTAAAGAGCCATTTAAACATAAAATTCATATTTTGTAATATATGTATATTACTAACAATTAAAATAATTAAAAGGAAACAATCATAATTGCCCCGTTTAGTTTTTCCACACTTTTAAAGGAAGAAATGAATAAACAAACAGGGAAAGCATCCTTAGCCACATTATCTACCCAAATAGTGCTGGCCTCTTGAAATATATTCCTAGTTATAAAATACATTAAATGAAAGTGAAACCCAGTGGTCAGTATGTTTTATATCTCCCAGTCTGTGCCTAATCCAAAGAAGATGTGAATCTGTTACATCTCTCAGGTAGTAAGCCTGCCTCTTGAGCTCAAGCTGGGGAGACTTGTACTTTTAGCTCTGACGTCCCTGATTCAATCTTCGCTGCTGTCAGCCAAGGTGATAGCCGTCACAAAAGCACAGACCTGCTCCTGTTTCTAGGGAAATTAATAAGGCGACTTCCAGTATGGCAGCAGAATTAGGCCCACATTAAGGATCTATATTCCCCTCGGGGGAAATTCACCCTTGCAAAGATGACCTGTTTTTGGCCTATGCATCATCATCAACCCTAAATGTTCAAAAATTCAAGTCAGGGCTTAAAATTCATGAGCACAGCTTAAAAGTCATGGAGGTTTTTAGTTTGTTTTTTCAAGATTTTTTTTCTTTTTTCTTTCCAATTCACCTTCTCTTTTCTGAGCCTTTCAGGTTCACTTGAGTCATGCTGAAATTCAATAGAGTCAAGTGCAAAGTACTACACTTAGGAAGAAAAAAATCAAATGCACAACTACAAAACAAGGAATAACTGGCTAGGCAGTAGTACTGCTGAAAAAGGACTGGCGGATTATAGCGGATCACAAATTGATTATGAGCAAAAATAATGCAAAAAAAAAAAGAGGTGCAAAAAGGCTAACAACATTCGGGGATGTATTAACACAAGTGCTGTATGTAAGACAGTGGAGGTAACTGTCCTGTTCTACGCAGCCCAGGCGAGACCTCAGCTGGAGTAATGTCCCAGTTCTGGGCACCACATTTTAAGAAATAGGTGAATAAATTAGAAAGTGTAGAAGAGAGCACAAAAATGATAAAAGGCTGAGAAAACCTGACATATGAGGCTAGGTTAAAAAGTCTGGACATGTTTAGTGTTGAGAAAAGACAACTGATAACAGTTCATATGGTAAGGGCTGTTATAATAAGCACTGTGTTCAATTATTCTCAGCAAATTATGCTCAACTTAATCCTCAGCAAAGGTCGATTAAGTTAGATATTGGGATAAATTGTCTTAGATCGTAACTATCCTTTCATAGTGAGAGAGACTTCTAAACAAGATTGTGAAATCTCCATCATTGGAGGTTTCTAAGACCAGGTTAGACAATCACTTGTCAGTGATAATTTATTCCAGTGTTGTTGTAAGAATGTTGGCCCCAGGATATGAGAGCGAGAAGGTGGGTGAGTTAATCTTTTACTGGCAAACCTGCTGGTAGTGGCGGAGAAGCTTTTGAGATGCAGAGAGCTCTTCTTCAGCACAGGGAAAAGAAATCAGTGGCACAGCTAAATACAAGGTGGGACAGATTATTAAGAATGAGTTAATACATGTTGCAGGAGACTAAAGAGCAGTGGATTAGCACCCCTGTCATCATAGAATAAAGGAGGTTTAGGAGGTTACAACTGGTTTTAAATGAGCCATCAAGCCAGTGTCTGTTGACCTGGGGCATTTGGTGTCTACCAGAGTTATGATTTTAAGTTCCCAGGCTCTTCTTTTGAAAGTGTTGTGCAGGTTTCTTTTGGGGATTAGAACTGAGAGGTCAAATATGGAATGATCACTTTGTGAAAACGGGTGATTGGGTTCTTGTGTCTTATTCTTCGGTGTGGGTCATTCGACAACATAGTGGTTTTACCGATATAATTGATGGGGCATTTCATACACTCAGTGAGGTACATATTGTGATAGGCACTGGATCTTGAAAGACATGTTATTGGGAATATTGATCATCATAGCAGTGGATACGTCTGTATCTGTTATTATGGCAGGATCTGGTGCCACTTCGAGTTGGAGAATCCTCATTTGTGGGGAGATCCTGATGATGAGCTTGGCACAGACCAGAAGAGAGGGCATCTGGAAAGTTTGCAGGTTGCTAAGATGTGTTGGCCGCCACTTCCTATAGCTCTCATTGGCTGGGAACAGCGAAACACTGCCATTGGGAGCTGCAGGGGGCCATGCCTGCTGACAGTCAACAGCCGCAAAATGTCCTGCGGCCTGCAGTCAGCTTCCGCTGATGGGTTGCATGAAGCCTGCAGGTTGCCCAGCACTGTCTTAGGGTATTTGGGTGGCCCATTCCATTTTGTGATCTACTTCTCTGATGGAGTGATCTAGGTGTACGTGGTCCTGCCCCGGTGCAGGGGACTGCACTAGATGACCTCTGGTCCCTTCCAGCTCTACGTTACTGTGATTCTAGGTTTTCAGCTTTTCTTAGCAACCAGTAGGGCTACAAGTATTTGGTGGGGTTTTTTTTAAGAATGCTGAGAATCTCGCAGTAACAAGAGCTGGGGGGTCAAGACAAATACCACCTATCATAAAATTTGCAATGAAAGTGGCTAGAGTTGGCCATAGAGCATATGCATCACTGTAGTCCCTTTAAAAACCCATGTAATAGCATTTAGTTGGGGACTGGCAGATTGTGTAGAGGTCCAGAATTTGACCAGTGGTGAATTTCACTCTTACTGACAGTGCAGGGAAAACAGAGAAATGCACTAAAACCAAAAGTGCTTTCAAATATATACAAGCAAACTAAGAATAGTAAGGCCCTGCCCTTAAGCCCCATCCCCAACTAACTTCTTTCAGTAATCTTATGGATTACTTGAAACAATCATAGGTGCAATATTTCCAAAAAGAAATGTGACTGAAAAAAATTACTTGGAAGATTGTGTATATATATATATGTGTATATATATATATATAGTGTGTATATTTAATATATATATATACACACACACATATATATATATATGTACACACACACACACACACACACACAGCATTGGAATTGTTATACATGAGATTTACTACTTTTTTCAGATAAGCAGGCCTCCAAGTTAAGAATGAAACAATGCAATTCCATTAAAAAAGAGTTTATACCTGTTTTGAAGTGTTAAACAAACCTGTGCGGTATATGCATGTATGGTGGGGAAGGGAAAAGGAGCTGAATAGATAAACAAATTAAGAAAATCTATAAGCCAGAAATAAGACAAGACATGTACTTTTAAAAAACTTTGTAACTTAATAGCAGACTTATGGCTGATAAGAGAAACAGTTGGTATGACACACAGAATAAAATGATGACAGCTGATTATAACAGCAGCCAACACCATTACCATACATCATTTGTACTTGAAAGTTTACATTAGAGGGTCCATATGCAAATACGCTTTTTAGCCCAATGAAGTTATGCTATAAATACTGCAGGAGTGTGTGACACTACTGATATTGAAACATCGCTGTGTTCTGTGCATACTGTCATAAGCAGAGTCCCTCCATCTCCCTAATTCTCAAAGACAACCGGGACAACTTGCTCTTGAGCAATGCTAATAGGTTGTCAAGACTAGATCTGAATCTTTCCTAAGATGTTCTATTTATTTGTTTCTTCACTGGTCTCCAAGGCTAGAAGGGAATGTTTTATACATGGTTGTAGTTTTTGAAACTTATTTTAATCTTTTCTGCCAGAACAAATATTTCTCACATCACTACAGCCCACAGTTGATACCTCAAATAACCCAACACTCATGGACCTCATTTCCACTTAAAAGTACTAGTCTTCTTGTCTAAGAATAGAGGCACCTTTGTAAAACCCATTATCTGATTTCCCTGTCAGGTCAGATCCTCTTGATTCATTGCTTGTGTCACAAATGTTTTTTATTTTATCTTGTGGTGGAGTTTGTTTTTTGTTTTTGTTTCCAGCAACACCTGGGCTTTGAAAGGGATTTTTATTCTTCTTTTAATACCGTATGTTTTATCCACTTCAGCATTTATAATCTACTGCAGAGACCTTGCAACGGGACATATAAACCCTGCACTAGCCTGCAAGTCTTTAAGGAACTGCTTTGGGCTGGAATGACCTCACTCCTCCACACCTGTGAATCATGTCAGGACAGGAAGAAGAGTTAAAGGACAGAATGCTTTTCATGTCTGGCCAACCCTGGGAAGGAAACAGTTTGTTGAGCCTCTCTAGCCCTGAAGAGGACTGGGAGTTACAAAGCCCCTACCTTTGCAGAAGAAGGTTGCAGGACCCGTTATCTGAAGGACAAAGGACTGATATTTACTTTCATTGGAACCCTACTGGATGATGATAGCCCCATGGCCTCTCTGAAGTAAGCGAGACCCATATTTTGGAGGAAGCTGCCCACAGGTGTTTCCCCCTGCCTTTTGCTTAACCCATTTACTGACTGCAGGCTATTTTGTGGTTTCACCTGCAACCTTTTAAAGGGATCAGGCTCCAGAGGCCTCAGTCATAGAGTTGAGGGCTGGTCTGTTAGAAAGATGCCTTGTAACACCCGCTAGGGTGAGGGATAATTGGACTCAGGTGGGTACCTCCCATGCAGGTCCTTGTTAAGGCTGATTCCTGTGCAGAAGGTGGGATACTGACCACTCTAGGCTGGTATTAAACTGCCAAGGTTACAGCTTTTCTCTGATCTTGGATGGGTAGATGGTGCACCACCCAAGTGCAGAAACACCCTTTTGGAACCCAGGAAGGCACACTTAGGAATTCCTTTCTGTGGGGTGCCCTCAAGACCTTTCACTCCCCCTCCCCGCCCCTCCGGAGAAGAGTTGAGAAAGAAAAAGGAAATTAGCTGTTGCCACCAGCCAATTAAACAAATGCACAAAAGTCCAATCCTGTTCTTTTAAAAAAGGTACATTTTATTAAAAACAAAAAGAAATAAAATACATTCAGAACTTAGGCTTTTTGCTAGATTTAAATAAAATAAAAACAATTACAACGATTAAGCATCAAGACAGCTCTGGAGGTTCAGCGTAAAGGTTACAAGCAAAATCAAAACCACCTGGAGTTAGTACAGAGGAGTCCACAAGCCATATATAAATAAAAGAGAGAAACCTAATCACATTTTCCTAGACATTTCCTAATCTACTTACATATATGCGGTTTCAACTGAATAGTTTCTAGATACGATCTGGTGATTTTCATGCTTCCCCACAGCTTTTTACAACATAGCTTCAGCCCTGTCTCTGCTCTGACCCCTCTCTCTGGAGAACAGACAGACAAAGTGGAAGTTTTTTCTCAGTTTTAAGTTCTAGCCTTCCCTTTGGCTCCTTTGGTCAGGTACCCACTCCCTTCCGTTTACCTATGGACTTTAACTCTTTACAGGTAAAGCAAGTAGAGAACAGCTACTAACAGGAATTTTATAGCTAATTGGCTGGCTGGGTGTCCATAAAAGGGAGTTACCTCCCCCTTCCTTTATCACAGTCCTAGGGCTTGATTACACTGGCACTTTATAGTGCTATAAAGCTGCCAGCAGCGCTATAACTCACTACGCATCCACACTGGTGAGGCATGTAGAGCACTATAAATCCACAGTTATACTGGTCCTGGTAATCCTCCTTGCCAGAGGATTAACAGCTATAGCGTATTGAGTGCTCCATATTATCTCCAGTGTTAATGGGTATTAACAATACATCGCTTTGAGTGATCTCTGGAGACGCCCTTAAGCCATTTAAGGCAATTGACATCTCTTCCCTTTGTTTTGAACTCGGCTGGAGGAATGCGGAGGAATTCCTCGGCTGGAGGAATGCTGGAGGAATGTGGAGTACAATCTCAGAGCTTCTCTCTTAACTTGGCAAATAAGCAATGTAAATGTTTATGGAGTGAGCTTGTGTGAAATAGAAGACTAGCAGGCTCTGTATTTCAAAGGGAATGTGCTGACACACTCTCAGCACACCAAAACTCCACTTACTCTCTCCTTCTGCATACACACAATACATTCTCCCTCACCCCCGTCGTTTGAAAAGCACGTTGCACCCAGCTGAATGCTGGAATAGCTGTCCATAATGTACCACTCCCCGTGCCACTGCAAGTGCCGCAAATGTGGGCACGCTATACTGCTGGTGGGTCTCAGTGTGGACACGCTATAGTGCTATCCCTAGAGCTGTATACGAGGGCAGGTATAACCAAAATCGCTATAAAGCTGTAAGTGTAACAAAGCCCTTAGAGGGGGCACTGTACAGAAAGACAGACTCATGACAGGCCTATTCACAAAGGTAACTTTATACCCCTCTGGCAGTAAAAGGACCTTAGAGTAACACATTTACACCCACTTTAGATAGTACAAAGGGGATTTAGTGTAAGTGATAATCTGGCCCCAAATGCAGTAGAGTCGGAAAGCCCCTTTCCTCTTCCCTCACAGCAAATCCTCAAGATGACAGCCACAAGGTGGCTGGGATTGCAAGAGGTTCAAGATGGTTAATACAGCTGGCGGCATGCTTAATAGTCTAGAAGGAAAGGAGTACAGCCATGGCTTTGCCCGGCCTACACACCAGTATGCGCTGGCTGGGTGGTACTGTAGACACCACAGGCTTTACCTTTAAGCTGCAGCATGACTCTCTGTCATGCATGGCCCAGTACTGCTGAAGGCATCACATCTTTTTCCTTGCTCCCTCTAACCTAATATTCATATTCATGATTTGGTCTTTAATGTTTTTCATTATTATATTATAGGCAGTTTTGCAGCTCTAGCAAATTCATTGAAGGGCTGCATTGATTTACCCATGCCAGAAAAATGCAAGAATAATGTGTGATGATGCAAAGAATCAAGGATTAGTCTTGTTTTCTGCAAGACCAAAAATAAATAAATGCAACATGCCAGGATTTTGGCTATTGAAAAGAGTGATTCTTTGTATTCCCCCACTAGCATTGCCCTTGAGAATAGTCTCTTGCTTAACCCTTGCACCTATTAATGCTTGGCAGACCATACTTTTTATCCTTGCATGGAAACAAAGGAAGAATTAAAGAAGGTGGTGATCTACTTATTAAACATGCATTGTTTCATTGTAATGATTACATGGGAGCAAAAAAAGTGCCAGAAATATGCAAGGATCCTCTTTGGTTAAGAAATGAGTCCTTGCCTCTTCCCCTTTTCTCCTTGCATATGGTTCTTTTAAAAAGAAAGAACTAGATAGATACATTCATGAAGGACAGGTCCACCAATGGCTATTAGCCAGAATGGGCAAGGATGCTTTCTCTAGCTTCCATTTGCCAGAAGCTGAAAATGAATGAGAGGGAATGTGTGACAGGTTCAGTCACGGAAACCCGCTTGGGACTGTTACCTGACATGCTGGAATTACCTCTGAGCTTGTCTTCTCTGCCAGCTTGGGACTCCAGAACTTGCCTTGTTGAGCCAGATATGCTAGCCTGCTGCAACACAGATACAAGTGTGGTCCATGCCCCAAAAGCTGCAGACTAACCAGAAACTGCTCAGCAGGTCACCTATCTCCAGCACCCAGACACTCAGTTGCCAATAAATCCATTTTACTCTGTATAAAACTTATACAGGGTAAACTCATAAATTGTCCACCCTCTAGGACACTGATAGAGAGATATGAACAGCTGTTTGCTCTCCCAGGTATTAATAACTTCCCCGGGTTAATTAATAAACAAAGGCAATTTTATTAAGTATAAAAAGTAAAATTTAAATGGTTTCAAGTAATAACAGACAGATCAAAGTAAGTCACCAAACAAAATAAAGCAAAAACACGCAAGTCTAAGTCTAATACATTAAGAAACTTATTACAGGTAAAAATCTCATGCTCTGAGATGTTCCAATAAGCTTCTTTCACAGAGTAGACTCCTTCCTAGTCTAGACCCAATTTTTTCCCCAGTACAGTTCTTGTAAGTTCCAGCAGACACCTTAGGTGGAAAGCAGGGTGTTCTCATGACTGGAAGCCCCCTTTGTTCTGTTCCACCCCCTTTTATAGATTTGGCACAAGGCAGGAATCTTTTGTCTCTCTAGGTGTCCACTGCTTCTTCTAAAAGGAAAAGTGCCCGTTTAGGATGGATTCCAGTATCAGGTGACATGTTCACGTCCTGTGAGACCCTCCATTCTTCCATAGCTGGCCTGTACACACCCAGGAAGTCTTGCAAGTAAACACATCATTTACAACCAATTGTCCTAGTCAATGTGAGCCATCAAGCTTCCAAACCACCATTAATGGCCCACACTTTGCAAAATTACAATAGGACCACAGAGTTATATTTCATATTCCTAGTTTTGTAATAACAGTACTTGTGACACCTTAGAGACTAACAAATTTATTTAAGCATAAGCTTTCATAGGCTACAGCCCATCCTCACACCTTCTTGTCAACTGTCTGATATGGACTATCTTGATTATGACTACAAAAGTTTTTTTCTCCTGCTGATAATAGCTCATCTTAATTAAATAGCCTCTTAGAATTGGTATGGGAGCTTCTACCTTTTCATGTTCTCTGTATGTATCTATATCTATATCTACCTCTTATATGTTCCATTCTATGCATCCGATGAAGTGGGCTATAGCCTATGAAAGCTTATGCTTAAATAAATTTGTTGGTCTCTAAGGTGCCACAAGTACTCCTGTTCTTTTTGCAGATACAGACTAACACAGCTGCTACTCTGAAATGAGTTTTGTCATTATACCTTTTGCATAAAGCATATTCCAGTTATATTATATTCACACTCATAAGCATATTTCCATAAAACATCATGGAGTGCAACATCACAGAATGGATCACTTGATGATTACCTGTTCATTTCCTCTAGGGCACCTGCACTGGCCACTGTTGGAAGACAGGACACTGAGCTTGATGAACCTGTGGTCTGACCCAGTATGGCTGCTCTTGTTCTTAAATGTTGCACTAAAACAGTGTAAGGGGGATGTCTGCCTAGCCACCTTGCTTAATCCTGCCACAAAAACCACTACAAGGATAATTCATTCACCATCGCAAATTAAAAAAAAAACAGCCTAAAAAAAGTTAGAGGTCTCCTCAGAAACCCAAAAGTAAAATAAAATTTATCTCATATTTTAGATTCTAAGAAGCATGGACATCCTTTATAGCTGACAGAAAAGGACGGTTCCAGTAGTGAATAGTAATTCATTCATTGTCACCTGATATTGGTGACTATTCTTGTGTGCTTGCAATCATACATTATTGCAGGGATTTAGTATCTACAGCTTAAAACTGGAAGGCAGAACACTTGAACTCTATTTCTGGATGTTCCACTGATTTGCTATATAATCGTGCTCAAGTCACTTAATTCTATGACTCAATTTATACATCTGCAAAGCTGGGTATAAGAAAATACCTACCTGCAAAAGGGAATTGCAGCTTTCATTCATAAGGGTTCTATTCTGCTAGCCTCTCTCCTGATGAGAAGTAGTTATTCACGCAGTTCCATTGTAGACAATGAGACTGCTATATGAGTAATTGCTACTCGCAAGACTAAAGATAGCAAGATTTTGGCCTCCATTGTAAAATGCTTTGAGGTGCATGGACAAGAGATTCCACAGAAGTTGACTTCATAAATATAACAAGGATCTAGTTACTATCTAATGAGTTGTGCAAGACGAGCCTTTTAACTACCACTTAAATATTTTAAAACACTATTATGTTTTTTAGCCAGGGGTTGCACCTTACCCTGACATAGATCAGAATCAAAAATATCATTTGGATGCACATTTCTTCTATGATATACAAATACAATATCAGCTGAGCATGTGAAGGAGAAAGCATGGCACTACACTATACAATCTATGCATGTCAATTACCCTACATACTTATGATCCTGAGGTATCATCTTTGTCTACCAATGTCTCCTTATGCACAAGTTCAAATATCCATGGTATCTGCCTTTTAGCATCTTCTTTTCCTGAAACTTTAACATCTTTTAAGATGGGGTGGGCAAACTATGGCCCACAGGCCACATCCAGCTCATCGGACCATCCTGTACTGTCCCTGAGCTCACGGCCAGGGAGGCTGCCCCTGGCCCCTCCTCCGCAGCCTCAGTGTACCATGCCACCAGAGCTCTGGCCCGCTGCTCCTGGGCAGCGCTGCAGCAGAGTGGCTGGCTCTCGTGGGGCCTGAGCTCCTGCCACTCTGAACAGCTTGGTAAGAGTGCGGGGCTGCGAATTCCATCAGGCCGCATGGCCTCCAGACACATTTCTCTGAGCTGCATGGTAAGGGAGGCCGGGTGTGGGGGGTTGGATAAGGGGCAGGGAGTCCCAGAGGCAGTCAAGGGACAGGGAGCAGTTGGATGGGGTGGAGGTTCTGGGGAGGCAGTCAGGGGATGGAGGGGTTGGATAGGGTGTGGGAGTCTTTCGGGGGTGGGGTGGAGGTGGATACAGGATGCGGTAGTCAGAGGACAGGGAGGGGGCAGTCAGGGGACAGGGAGGGTTAGTGGGAGTGTCTTTGAAGGGGGCAGTCAGGGGACAGAGGGGTTAAATAGGGGTTGGAGTCCCTGAAGGATGGTTAGGGGTGGGGAGTCCTGGGAAGGGGCAGTCGGGGTCAAGGGGAAGGGGGGGTTGGATGGGTTGGGGATTTTGAGGGAGGCAGTCAGGAGACAGGAAGTGGGAGGGGGCCAGATAGGGGGCAGGGCCAGGTTGTTCAGGGAGGCACAGATTTCCCTACCCAGCCCTCTATGCAATTTTGCAACCCTGATGTGGCCCTCGGGCCAAAAAGTTTGCCCACATCTGTTTTAAGATCTAGTCAAGCAATTTCACATATTTCCATTTTCTTTAGTAAACAGCACTGTACTCAGCTGACAAGTGTTCTGCAGCTATATTTATTTGTCCTTGAGATATTTTCCTCTTAATATTCCTCTTGAAAAATCCTTTGCAGCTTCTGTATGCACTTTCCAAATTCTGTACAGCTGTTTTGTTACTGTTCTACCAGAGAGGTTTTTAATGCAACTACATAGTTGCAATAATGATAATTAAACGTAAATAATTAATGCCCAAATCTTCTTTTGATTACAGAATCTCTTGAATAGCAGAATCTCTTATATGACCAGCTAGTTAAAAGACTCTCATTTTTAAGTATGCAGTGGATGGTCTTGATATTCACATGTTAAGACCATCTAAACAGATGGTGGGGTGGAAGCATTAAAATGGGTCCAAGAAGAGCTCCTTGATTTACCATCCTGTGTCAGACCTAGCCACCTGAGCTTCCCATGAAGATAACAGTAAGAGCTTGAGCAGCAAGGACAATTGCTCTGTAATAGATTTCAGCACTCAGCTCCACTTGCTTTCAAGATTCAAAAGAATAGATAAAACCCCAGAGGTATAATGGAATCTCTCTGCTCATGTGTCAGATAGCATGAGACCTTTCTGTCTCCCACCCTTCAAGAGTGAAGCCTATCAAATATTACGGCTTTATTATGGGCATTCAGAACAACAGCTCTTTCCCCTGACACTTCGGTGACAGGTCATCAATTTAGCCAACAAGCTTTAGTTTGGCTTTGTTTTGACAAGTCAGTTTGCTCAACTGCAGTTAGTTTTGAATGATCCAAAAAATGAACTGTTTGTTTTCATTGTCATTTAGTGCCAGGACAGTTATCAAGTGTTGACTTTTAACTCATCTAAATAGGTGAATGGCTGGCTTCAAGGTGAGTGATACTTGATTCATAGTTCTGTATATCATCAGCTCCCATGAAAAGAATTGGAAGGGAGCTGGAGCAGGAAGGATAATTGCTCTGAAATGGGTTTCAACACCCAGCTCCACTAGCTTGCCAGATTCAAAAGTAAAGATTAAATCCAACAAGGGAAAGAAAAGTCACTGCCTGCTTCTCAGATATCATAAACCCTGCTCCCCTCTCTTCCTCCGTTCCACTTCAAGAGTGACCTTTAACATGCATGAGATACAAGGGGAGTGAGGGAATATTTTATTGGATCAACTTCTGTTGGTGAGAGAAAAGCTTTTGAGCCACACACAGAGCTCTTCTTCAGGTCTGGGATGTAAATTTTGTGCTATGAGCTTTCCCATCAAAAGCTACCCCAATGTGGACACAATGACAAGTCATGAGTTAACTTATTACAGCGACTTTTGGATAAAACAATTGGCTGAAATAAAATGGCAAGATAAGGGAAAGTATATATCTGATTCCTTGTCTTTTATTGCCCTGACAGCTTTATAGAATGTACTATGTGAAGTTGTACTCCATATGCTTTATGAAAATATGCGTATAAATGCAAATATGCTTTATGCAAAAGGTCTCTTAAGGCATCATTACAAAGCTTATATTCTACTGAGTGTGTTCATCTTATTCGTTTCATTTCTATGGCTGAAGTTAGGAGAATAAGATCTAAAGTTGCATTCCTGATGTAAACATATTAAGTGGAAGCCATTAAGGGTGCTTCAGAATCAATGAACTGTAAATGGCTCTGATTACTTTCAAACCTTCCTGTATACCTGTGGATTTATTTGGGGTTTAGATCCCATTGGGAGCTGGGTGTGTGGGTGCTGGAGGCAGGTAACCTGCTAAGCTGTTTTCTCTTAAAGCCTGCAGCTTTGGGGGTGTGATAAATGAAGTGGAGGACCTCCCTTTTATGGACACCCAGTGAGCCAATTAGCTGTAAAATCCCTCTTGTTGTCTTTTCTCTGCTTGTGTTAACTGTGGGCATAAGCAGAAGTTTTTTTCTCCCCCCCTTTAAAATGTTCTAGCCTTCCCATTGGCTCTTTTGGTCAAGTGCCCATTCCTTTTCTTTTACCTATGGGTTTGTTAGCCCTTTAACTGTAAAGCAAGCAGAGAAGAGACACCAAGGGGGATCTTACACTTAACTGGCTGGCTGGCTGTCCATAAAAGAAAGCTACCCCACAACTTTTATTTATCACGGGGGTGTGGCCTGGACCCTGGGTCCATCATGCAGCAGGCTAGCATGTCTGACTCAACAAAGCAGGGTTCTGGAGTCCCAACCTGGCAGAGAAAACAGGTTCAGAGGTAACTTCAGTATGGTGACAGTCCCAAGGTGGTCTCTGTGGCCAAACTGGTCTCATACACTCAGCTGCTATATTTAGTCACCTAACTGTGTATTTTCCTTTAAAAATACTTAGTGGGTCTGAACGGCAGGGGATTTCCAGTGGTAGCACTACAAGTGCTGCACTTCTTGTGGATCACATTGCACGACTTGCATCCTATGTGCATGAGTAGCACGTAGGAGGAGAAATGCCTTTTTTATTTAAAAAAAATCTAGGAAATTACACACACACACTAACACAACAATGCTAAAGACATTAAGGTTACAAAGTTAAGCAGTCAAAAATTAGGAAGTGTATGAATTAGACGCCTGTGCAAGCTGAATTTGCCTTGCCTTGCCTTCCCTCCCTGTTCATGCATTTTGATACAATCTTTAATCCCATGATCATGTACTTTTCCATCCGCCCTCACAAGACTTACCTCATTCAGGAGACAGGATGGACATGCTGCAGTGATAAATCAGGATTTTGTAGTAAAGGAAACTGACATCATGACCTATCCCTCATTTGCTGAGGAAGTTGGAAGGTGTGAACTATTTTTAGTACTAGGGTAAGTGGGTCTAGGCATACACAGAACAAAAAGGCTTCCCTCTGGGCTAACAGGGAGGGACCACTAAGCCCAGGCTAAAGTTGATTTCTGGGGACAACAAATGAAAAGATAGGAGTGGGTGTGAGGTCAATGGTTAAAAAACAAGGATTCTGAAGGGGATGCCAAGCAGAGAGCACTTGACAGCACCCCCTGCTCTTCAAACGTTATTAGGGAAGCAATGGACACTGCCCAGAGGTGTGATTGGAGAGGGGACCACAAATAGGCCACATAGTTACAGAGCACCCCCGCCACCATCCAGTTTCCTCTTCCTGATATGACAGATGACTTAAGGCACTAGTTTTAAGGCACTGCACTGAGGTGGAGTTCAATTCCTGTTCTCATACTAGGAATGAGATCTGTGGTAATCTGTATTCTTATTTCACCACTGTCATAAAACTATGATAAATCTTGTACAAAGAATGCCTGGTGAGGTATCACTTGAAAGCTCATAATCCGCTGAACATTACTGTCCTGGTAAAACATGTGACAATATTGTTAATGTAAAGTCTTATAAAATTTTACTGTAACTTGTTTCAAGTTTAGGGAAACAGCTTCAAACCAATTCCCCAGAGACAAAAGGCTATCCAGCACTTCAGCCAGGTGTTAGCATAATCAAATGGATTATCACCTGATTAAATGGGCATTCTTTGGTAGGAAGAAAGGTCAGAGTTAGAAATTTACAGCTTGGCAATGGAATAGCTAGAGGTCCCCATGTAAACAGACTGTCTCCTGGAAATTCTTCTCAAAAAGGAGGAAATGACGGAAAAATAAGGAACAGAGGACACAAATCATCTCTCCCTTCATCTCTACTTAGTCTTAGGGCATTAATGACACTGAAAGAAAAAGGAAGCATCATTGCACTGGGGAGTGATCCTGGCTGAAATGCATCCAGCCAGTAAGACTGCTAGTACATGTGCTGAGAGATCCTGTGCTTTGAATTCATTTTAGCATGTCAAGTTAGCTAGTAATTATGTTTTACCTTTAATTTGGTTGTAATCAATTCTGACTAATGCCTTGTTACTTGTAAACACCTAAAAATATCTATTTTTTTTGTAGTTAAACTTGTTTTCCTATTTTATCAAAAACAGAGTGTTTGGATTAAAGTGTCTGGGAAATTCATTTGAGATAACTGGATTTGTGCATATCATTTTCTATTAAAGAAATGACAGACTTTCTATGAGCTTGTCTAGTTCTTTCCTTCTGGACAATACAAGATGAATACTTCTGAGGACAAGTCTGGGACTGGGAATTTGCTGGTGTACTAATATACTGTAATTCAGGAATTGCTAACTAAGACCACTCATATAACTCAGCTGGGCCTAATTTATATGCAAGAGGCTGTATGTGAGCACAGCTAGGTTGCTCTCACAGCGAAGCAGCATAAAACCACACCAGGTTGCAGAATTGAGGGGACAGCTGTTTAACAGTCCAAATTGTACCCTGGGGAATGTCACAATATTAGCCTGTCTGTGTCTCAAGGCAATGCTACACTAGAAGCTATTGCTAACATAGCTATATTTGGTAGGCAGGAGTTGTGGGGTTTTTTTGTTTTGTTTTGTTTTTTTAAAACATAGCCATGCCAGCTAACATTTAGTGTAGATGTAGTAATACTGGCAGATAAGTGTTTTTGTTGGTAGAGCTTACTTCACTCCTAGAGGGCTGCCCAGAACTGCTCAGTGACAGAGCTTATTGGGGAGGGGAATGTGGTGGATGCAGAGCCCATAGACAGGATTTCTGAGACCCAGTTGAGCCCAGAGAAGCTCCATTAAGGAATGGAAAGGGACTCAGGTAGATGTAATTTACTGTTCCTTTTAGGGTACTGTACTCCTTTTTGCATAGCTCCTCAACACTTCAAACCCCCTCCCCCTCTTCAAGTTGGTGGCCAGCCATGCACAGGAAGGGAACAACAGAATTCTGTTTTAAAGTAGTCAATTTATTTTAAAAGCATGTACTAGGAAGCAATAAGCAAAACGTTAGAGAATGAATACTCTAAACTACCAAAAAGCATGCCCAAATATGCATGTAGAAAAAATGTAGAAAAGATTTCTGGTGAAAAACAAAGCAAGTGTATTTTCAATTAATTCAGAACTGAAAAATTAATACATTCATATCAATATCTGAATATTCAAATTAAATAATCAAAAATACAAAAGAATGCTTGCAAGCAGTCCGCTAAGTGGATATTAAGACTAAAATGGCATTTTGAAAAGTAAACTTACTGGACGGAGATTGTGTAATCTAAAACACAATAATCTGGTTTTCAAGTGTGAAAGTCCAAGCACAGAACAAATGAGTTGCATACTGTGCTTAGAATCAGGAAAGCATTAGAAACGGCTGGTGGTTCAGGGTGCATGGTTTGGACTGGCTCACAGAACTAAACTGCTACCCCAAATCTTCTCCACTCGCGGCTTCTAGTTTACTTTGGCTCAAATATCCTTTAGTCCTCAGGCATGATTTCACTAAAGTTGTTTGGCCCCCGCCTGTGCATCTAAGAAGAGCAGCCACTCTTCTTCTGCTACAGAAAGACTCCTTCCCTTGCCACTCTGAAATAAGCTCTACAGTGCCATTGCTGTGAGGAACCCATCAGCGTATGGGCCCAAGCAACCTCCATCTTAAGCACCTGACTTCTCTGGGCCTTTGGCATCCTCATGAGTGAGGATATCTGGCAAGATCACCACCACCTGGAGTAAGTTTAATACTGTTTACTAAACTATTCCTACACTTATCCAGGACTCCCATGCCCTATCTCTGGGAGGGAGAGGATAGTTTTCAAACTCTCAACCCCATCTACTCTCCGTACTGTCTGCCAATACATGACCCTGAAGCAAGCAGTCACAGTGGCAAGTGGGACTCTTCATATCTTTATGCAGTTCTGTGTGAGAAAAATTGTAGGGAATTTTGACTGCTATCCCTTTAAATCAAAGGGGCTGGCTGCTTGGTTGTTTATCAGTTACCTCAGCTAAGGTACAGGAGCAACAGAAGCTCTCTAAAAATGGGGGACCCACAGGTGCCCAAACTGTGGCACCATCCCCTGCCCCACCCCCCATTCCAGTGCCCCTGCTGAGGTATCCTTGAGAGCCACACCTGCTGAAAGACCGACACTATCTACGATAACCAAGAAATAAAGACTTACAAAGAAACATGTGTTTTTGGAGCTGCTCGAGAGTGCCAAGTTCAGAGCCCATGAGACCAGGGAATGGCAGGACAACATGCTGGAGGATTGGCAGAAGGACTGAGGTGCATCGAGAAATATACCAAGGAATGCTGCAACTCCTCAACCAAAAAACTCAGATGCGCTAGTGTATTGTGAAAAAAAACATTCAAAGGCCTACGCTCCAGCAGCCATTAATGTCTCCCCACCCCATCCCAATATCCTTACCACTCAAACCCAACGGAGAACTGCTATGAATCACACATGGAGTAACATGCGTTACAGCCCAAAGCAGTCAACACCCAGAACTCTTTTGTTAGTAGCTTGTTGTTCATTACCACACAATAAAGTTCTATTTTGTGAAAGCCATTTCTTGGTTTCACAATACAGATATAGCTCCCCCCGCCAAATTAATGCCTCAGATTCATAAAAATTCATGGCCATGCACTGTATATTCATAAAGTAACACAAAGAAACACACTGGCTATGGCATGCTGTCCAAGTGTGCTTGAGAGGCCTTCCTCATCCATACAGCATATCAATGGACTCTGGTAATTACCTTGTCTCAAACCCCACACAAGAGTCAAGTAGTCTTTCCGCTTCACCGCACTTCCCTGTCAGTTACATTTCCCCACTGAACTCAAAAATATTATGCAACACACACCAACTATAGTAGGAATATTTGGCTCACTCAGATCCAGTCTAGTCATAAGATCTCGACTGGACCTTTGATATGCCAAATGCACAATCCACAGTCATCCTACACCGGCACAGTTGATAGTTAGATCTGCATATACAGGAAAATAAAACAGACAAGACAGCTAGACTGGTTTGTTCATCATCCATGTTTCTGACAACAAGTTGGCAGAGATTGAAGACTGGCATGAGGAAAAGCAGAATGTGGGATGGCACAGAAGGAACTGTGGGATTTTTAAAAATTGCTAAAGAGAAGATAATGAGATGTGTGACAATCAGGGTCCAGACATCCCCTGGGGAGAAAAGAGGTTTAGCCCTCCCCCCACCCCCCTCAAAAAAAATAAACAGTTGCAACAGTTGACTGCATACTAGGTTATTTTACCATATGGGTATACAGAATAAGATATTTTATGAAAGTTCATACTACACTGGACTTCAGTCATTAGGAGAGATGTATGCAGGTTGTGATTTTGAATGTATGTGTATGTATAGAAAATTACAATGGTAGCTGATGTGACTTCAGCATCACTTGACAGCAAGGCAGTGAAGCAGTCAGAGACTACTTCCCCATCTAGACAAGACTGACTTCAAGCATCTAGCCATTGTCCAGCCCAGGAGAACAACAAGAAATCAAAGTAAGATTCAACAAGTCCTGTTAAAAAGGCCAGATAAACACCCACAAAACTAACTCATTACCCTCCTTCAAACTCTTCTTTGCAGTGATGCGTACAAAAAAAACTTGACAATGGTTACGTTTCAGCATGATGAGACCAACATCAATCGACCTGACCACTATTGTCTTATTGTTGCCTTGTATAACCAACTCTATAGTCACCAACTCCCAGCTCTATACCCACAACCAACTATAGTTCTTTATTACTTAGCAGTTTATAGTCCTGCTCTGCCCTTCACACAACACCTTTTAGTAGCACTCCACTTCCCTCATGTTTTTACTAAACAATGCAATTTGTTAACTTAAAACATCTGAATTCCTCAGAAAGCTTTTCTCTTTCTTTATCAAAACTCTTACATACCCGCAAAAGGTTATCAACAGTTTCTTCCACCTTACAGAGTGCACATATTCTATCTTTGTGTGTATTTATTCTGAAAAGGTACATTGGACAACCCTCTTTTTGGCTCAGCTTCATCTCTTTATATAGACCCAACCTGCTCCTTCCCAGCTGCCTTTCATCTTCCATTAGGCTTTACTGAGCCCTGGCTCTCCTCCGGGTGCAGAATATTGGGTTAATTTATCTAATTTAACCTATTCTGCCTTGTGTGGGGTGGACACCCCATCATAGTCACCAGGGTAAAATTTTCAAAAGTTAGGCACTTACATAGCTTTAGAACCCTAACTCCCATTTTCAAAAATGACTGAGGGCTCTCAGTCTCTCTTTGATTTTTTTTTTTTTTTTTTTTTTGCATTATCAGCCTTCTGTTTCTGTCTACCTGGCTTTCTCTCACTGCTTCTGCTCTCTGTGTGGCTTCAGCTTGTTCTCTTTCCCACTCACACACAAAGCTGGTCAAACACCCCCCAGCAAATCCTTCCACTCACATATTTCGTTATCTTTGGTGACAACTGCTATAAAGGACCCTGTTTCCACAGTCATCCTAACTGAAAGGTAGTGGCTACACCCATCAGCTTCAATGATGTTTAGCACAAACCACAACAGTATTAAATGGCCATTAGGCCAGGGAGAGAGACTGATTGTATGGCTCAGTTGTTAGGGCACTCTCCTTGGAAGTGGGTTCAAACTGCTGCTCCAAATCAGGCAGGGAATTGAGTTGAAATCCAGTTTCCTGCATTCCATGTGAGTGTCCTAACCACAGGGCTACTGGCTGTACTGAGGACTCTTTTATTTCCCATGAGAAAGATGCAGGTTGAGACTGACAGAGTGCAGGCTACCTAAGTGTCTACCAAGAGAAGATCCACAACTGAGAATCCCAAGCACAGGAAGGCAGCTATCCCTGGTGAGCTACTCAGATCAATCAGAGTTAGGCACCTAAATATATTGGAGGATGTAGGCCAAAGTCCCGCTCAGTTCCTCTGTATCTGACCTCTGGCTTAGGTAGCTTCTCACACAGCTTGCTGGCTTCTGAGAACTCCTTTCTTAGGTGCCTAACTCTCCCCATGCATTCTAAGGGGAGGTGGGAGTCCAGTGTGGGTCTGGTGATTCCATTAAGCCACAGGACCTCTAAGAGTAGGTGTTGCACTGCTCGGTGTTGCAGTGCCTAGGATCACTTTGGGCTGAATGCTAAGAAGGAGTTAGATGTCTAAGTTCCTATTTTAAGTCCCTAAATCTCCATTTTGGGAATACTGCAATGCACAAAGCTTCTGCTGAAACCCTGTGAGACGCCTGTGCTCACTCAGCGCCTAAGTCTTTTCACTAAAAGTTTCCTAGCGACTATGTTTCTGCCTTTGGGCATTCACACTGCTGCCTCGCTCTAGCATCCAGGTGCCTATCTCCTGCCTAAGTCCCAGAGCGATTCACAAAGCTGGGGAAGATATGTGTTCACCTGCCTAATGCACCTAAGGGACCCAGTCTAGTAGGTATGCTCAGAGGCTGTCTATCAGATCATCCTCCACAGGTGAGATTATACAAAACAGCCTGGGCTTTCATCCCAGTGGTAAGGTTACTGTGACACTGGCAGACAAGCTAACTAGAGTAAAACCAATAACAACTTAAGAAGCATTGCAATTGTAATTAAGACAATCCACTTAAGTATGGGTATCAAATAGATGTTAATTAGGCTAGCAATCCCCAGCTCATTCACTTTGTATTGATAAGAATAAAAGAATACTTGCTAAATGTATTTGTCTGTGTTTACCTATCTTGTTAGAAGTTTACCAATTATGTATGTCTGTGTTCAGTTAACCTGAGGATCAAAGATGTGAGATACTGCAGGAAACTAATAAAATTATCTACATTGTCTTCAGCTTACCTATCATCTCTGTTATAATGGAGGACTGACTAATTGTTTTATGTAAATTAGTGTAACTAGTTTACCTGTGTAGGCATAGGAAATAGAAGATTAACTTAAAATCAAAGGTCCACAAACTATCTGTATTGCCTATTCTTCCTACTGTGACAATTTCGGTAGGCAGACTTGTCATCCTGCTAGAGAGCTATAAATAATGGACCCTGGGCATGATCCTTTCATCTCTAGGCTGCTGAACTTTGAACAGGGAAAGTTTAAGCCAAGGGACTGAGATCTTCCAAATAGATACTTGAAATACCCTGGAAAATGTATGGAAAGACTCCAACAGACTCTACATCTAAGCTGCCTTTGGCTTCTGATCTGTTGGGATAATTCCAAAAAAAAAAATTTTTCACGCCCACAGATATAACATCACTGCTATGTAGAAACACTGAAAATCACTTTCATGTGTATGCTTCCTTCACCATTTAAGAACTCTGTTCCTCCTTTTATTAATAAATCTTTAGTTAGTTTAGTAAGGATTGGCTGACAGTGTGTTATGTAGGTAAGATGTGAAATATAGATTGACCTGAGGGTAAGTGTCTGATCCTTTGGGATTGGTAGAAATTTAAGTATGGTGAATAGGGTTTTCAATAACTTATCACTATATGAGAACAACTTGTCTCGATGGGAATACCTAAAAGGGGACTGTATGTGACTTCTTGGTAGTCAGTGTGGTATGACAGAAGTAGCTGGGTTACTGGCTTGGTGAATCTAATTATAGAATAAACCACCAGTTTTAGGGATTGTCTGCCTAGGGGGTTAAAATCAGCCCTAAGGAGACTGTGCCGGAGGCAGACTCATAGACTTTAAGGTCAGAACGAACCATTATGATCATCTGGTCTGACCTCCTGCACAACACAGGCCACAGAATCTTTCCCACCCATTCCTGTAGTAAACCCTTAACCAATCAGAGAAGGGCTGAATGGAGCAGCCAATCATGGCCAAGTAGGCCCATATAAAAAGAGAGCTGCAAGGCAGAGGAGGAATGATTGACTGACTCTCTCCCTGTTGGCCAAGCGAACTGCCAGCACCCTGGACAGAGCAGTGCTGCAAACAGGGCCTGAGGGAGCCATAGATGGATCCTGGCTGGCTGCTGGGTGGGGGTTGCAGACTGAAGCCCTGACACAAGGGTTAAGAGGGTGCTGGTGCCATGTGGGAAGTGGCTAGACCATGGACTGCAATTTGCCACTGACAGGAAGTGGCTGAACAGCAGACTGCAGGTCCCCCAGAAGGGGGGAGCACAGTGTTTGGCATGACCCGACAGCTGTGTTGCTGAAAAGTACGCTGCGGTCCTTGGAGAGATGTGGGTCCAAGAGTGGGAATCACAGTGTCAATTAAGGGGGTGCACTCAACTGCAGAGCTAATTCCTATGGCAGGCTGATAAGGTGCCAGAATGGTGAATGTCCTGGCCCTATTCCTTGCAGTTTGTCCTGAATGTGGCATTCTCGGTATGGCCCCTCCAGGCACTAGGTCACAGTTTCTCACCTAGAAGGTGAGAGACACCTCCCTACACACACTCCAAATCCCTCCCCTCCTGAGCAAAAGAGATTGAACAGGGATAGGCCACCTATCAGGTGATCAAGCTAATCAATGGTTTATGGATATTCTGACGCAGGGGGTGACTCTCTCACCTGTTGAAACTTTTGCAATGTGGATAAATCATGAGTGAATTATTGGAGCAGGGGCCCTGGATCCTGAGTCTCCCACAACCTGGATGAGTGGGCTGACACTAGGCTATGGAGTCATTCTCATGCTTGTGCTCACTCATGGCCTTAAGCACAATGAAGCTCCAGTTTCAGCTGGGAGCATCTAGATGCTACAGCAGTGCAACCAATAATACTAATTAATATTATATTACAGCTACTTCTTTTCCTCCTCACTTCTCTTCCATAAAGTACTTGGCTAGCAGATTTGTGGGAAGATTCTCTTTGTTTTTATCTCAGATGACCAACCCAAAGTTTTATAACCCTTCAGGACATTTGATTGCCCCATGAGAATACAAGTTGATGCTCTTGTTTGCACAGCAGGTAACTATAGAACAAGCGAATGCAAAGAATGCCAAATAATTTGCTGTCCTTAAAATTAAGACAGACCTTTTTTGTTCTCAATTCAATCATCTTGCTGTTGCCAAAGGTGAGTTCTTTGACGCCGTGGGGCAGTGATGAATGATGTGCAATGATAACTGAAGAAGCTGTTGAGTCAGGCACAGAGGACTAAAGACACATTGTAATGACAGCCTTGAAACAAATGTCTGGCCAAGCTAACATGCCTAGGGCCTGTTCTGACAATTGACTGTGAAGCAGTGAGCTTATGAGGACTGCATGCTTTAAAATACTTATTTGCCATCATCTGTACCCCTGGGGGAGATCTTTTTAGTCCCCACAATAAGCTTTTCAGTTCATGTTTGCTTCTTTTTTGATAAAATTCTGCTCTCTTCTGCTCTCCTAATGCACTTTGCACTTACATACAGCAAAAGCTCAATTATTCAGAGGTCTCTGGGAACACCTGAAACCTTAGGGTGATCAGAGGATCAGACAATAGGGGCTGCCAGTATTGCAGGCTTTATGATCTGCACTGAGGTTTGGGAGTCTGCAGAACTGTGAGTTGCGTTTACAGACCACCAGCCAGCATTACTTTCATTTTACCAGGCATGCCTTACCCCTACTGAGCTGGACATGAGTGAGTCAGCTTATGACTGTTACCCTTATCCTCCCTTACCCTTCTCTCCTATTGCTGGCTACAGTCAGTTGTTGCATCTTGTCTTAAAATAAACTCCTGGGGACAGCCTTTCTTGTGTGCTTGTGCAGCTCGTAGCACAACTTCAGATAAAGGCCCCTCTGGGCACTACCAGAATATAATAATAATAATAATAATAATTAATAATAATGTAGGACATCTCGACACATCCAAACTTCATGAATCTGAAAAGGGGGTTCATTTCAAAAGGTCAATGCGTATGAATCTGTCTCTGATGAAAGAGGGTTTGGGATAAGTGAGGTTTGGAGAAAAAAATTGTGGGAAACACCTTTCATCTCAGGATCTCAAAGCACTTTGCAATCATTAACTAATTAATAAAAACCTACATCTCCCATGAGACAGACACTACCGGTAAAATGATTCTTCACAAACCCATTTTACAAATACAGAAACTGGGGCATATTTAAGTGACCTGCTAAGGCTACAGTGCGAGTTGGTGGAATAGTCAAGAATAGAAACCCAGGATGAAATCCTGGCCATGTTGGTGTTAATGGTGTTCAGCCTATTGAATTCAATGAAGACCAGATTTCATCCCAGCAGTCCTGACTCCCAGTCCCAATTAGCCATGTTTTTTTTTTAATTTCAGTTTTATATTGTTATTATGGGAACTTTCTATACCCTAGTCAAGAGCATTCTTTCAAACACGTATTTATAATGAATTAGTTCTATTCCAAATTCCAGGCTGTAGTATTTCCTTGCATATAATTTGATGCATAGCATTTTGATATTAGCCAGCAAATTTTGTCTTTAACAAAGGAAGAGATAAGCCTGTGACTTCATCAACACATAAAGGCAGCATTGTACTCTTCCAATAACATTTGTTGGAAATTAAAGAGAAAGAGACCATGTGTTTCATTTGTGCTTGTCTTGCTCTACATTGAATAGTATAATGTTAATGAAAACTGTACTAAATTTAAGGCAGTCAGTGCCACATGATTGCATTTAATAAAATAAAGGTTGAAGTTAGCCTATTCACTTTACCTTTTCTGACTACAGGAGAAGAAGAGTACAGTTCCAAAATAAGCAGCCAGTAATTCTACAGAGTAAACAAATGGATTTCAGCTAACAATGACTAGGCAGGGCCACTCAGGATAGTACAAAAAAGTAAACAATGCCATTTGGTGAAAAATCAGCTAATAAAAAGTCATGCTATTTTTAGTCAAGGACACTGCCTTGTAATACTGAAAAGATTGATAAAGCTTTAGCTATAACTTCATTAAAAACATATCTTATAAAAGGATGAATGGGTTATAACCAGAGATGTGGGGCATATGACAGAGCTTTCTGAATAGAAATGACACACTCACTAGTCCTGTCCTGCCTTCTTATGTGACATTGTTCTCTCAAACCTGTCAACATGCACAAACACATAAGACACCACTGCAATGTTATATGCTTTTATAAGCAGCTCTGTGGCATTTGTTACCTTAGGACCTTTCTGATAATAAGACATTTATATTTCTGAAAGCATAAAGAAAACCCTTGGAGACAACACGTGTGTGACAAACAGGATCCTAGTTTTCCATGCTAAAAAAGAGAATTCTCCAATAAAAAAAACATAAAAAACTACATTTTCCCACAATTAAAATGAAACACTGAACTCTAGTTTCCACAATATATATAAATATCAGCTGAACACGTTTTATTGATATATTTACAATTTTTAAGCAAGTTTGAAGTATGGAGTATGTTTAGCTATGTAAATTTAAAGCACATTCAAAACTCAACAACAAGAGGGGGATGGTGCATGCGTTGAATAAATGACACTGGTACTTTCAGTAAAATTTAATTAATAGTTAATCTATGGGATTTTTTTTCACAAAATCTAAAAAGATTCCCTGTAAAAATGCAAAATCCACATTTTTCCATGTTTTTCCATGGCAAATGGATTTTTAGGATTCTGGACAATAAATGATTCTATTGGGATCTTTTACTGAATTTCTTATCTGTCCAAATCCCTCTCCTTTTTCAACATCATTCCTTAGGAAAACAGACTTCAAAAAAGTAGACTTTAACAAACTCAAAGAAGTAGTAGCTCAGATCCCATGGAAAGAAAATCTAAGGTGTAACGGAGTTCAGGAGAGCTAGTGGTTTCTCAAAGAGATAATATTAAAGGTACAACAGCAAACTATCCCAGTGAGAAAGACAGACAGGAGGAATAGTAAGAGGCCAATATGACTCCATCAGGAACTCTTCAATGGCCTGAAAATCAAAAAAAGAATCCTACTCAAAGTGGAAATGTGCACAAATTGCTAAGGAGAGATTGGTGCTGAGTCTGGGACATCCATGGAAAAAAATAGCAATTACTTAACACCCACCAATCAGGGGGCAAATTTGTCTCTCTTATCCCTCCCTTGCACCCATGCATCCTTCATCCAAAATACTCATTTAGCACTGAAGTTAAAGCAAAATCAGACAAAACAAAATTTTTCAATGTGTGATTTAAAATCGCTTCCCCTCTCCATTGCTCAATTTTCTGCCTCGTGACTCCTGTGATATTATCATTTCACTAGTTCTCCTGTTATCATAGGCTTTGTCTGGCCTAGCATATGTCCTCCTGTTGCAATTGATTGCCACTTGCTTGTTAAGTGACTTTAAATGCTAATCTAGATGCAAATATTTGCAAAGTATCAGGACATAGTGGCTCAGCCTTAGGCAAACCACAAAACTTTGTGCCCCAGAACAAACATTTGTGGAGAGCCCGTTATCAACACAATTAACATTTATGATCAATTAGCTCAAATTATAACAGGATCACCAACTCTAGTCTAGACAAAGCCAAAGCATGAAGTCCCCCAGGCTGGACAGGACTTGGATTTTTAATATAAAAGGAGGAAACATAAATGTGTCTTCCCTCCCAAAGACAGACTAAAACAAATATACAAACCAATCTTCCCCAAATCTTCGTGCCTTCTTTACACATCAGGTGAAAATCAAAGGCACAGTCTCAGTTATTGCCCCTTAACAGGTCATCTTTAAAAATGAAATTATCCCTTACATTCCTAATTCCCCAAAATCGGGGTAACTGCTGACTTTGTCTTTGTTTACACTGGCACTTTATAGCGCTATAAAGCCTCCAGGAGCGCTATAACTCCCTACCTGTCCAGACTGGTGAGGCATGTAGAGCGCTATAAACCCACAGTTGTACCGGTCCTGGTAATTCTCCCTTCCCAGAGGATTAACAGCTAATGCATATTCAGTGATCCGTATTATCACAAGTGTGAACAGGCATTAACACTCCAAGCGCTACAAGTGATCTCTGGAGATGCCTGGAGCCATTTAAGGCAATTGACGTCTCTTCCCTTTGTTTTGAACTTGGCTGAAGGAATGCGGAAGTAGCTTTTCAGAGTTTCTCTCTTAACTCGGCAGATAAGCAATGCAAATGTTCACGGAGGGAGTCTGTGTGAAATACAAAGCCTGCTAGTCTTCTCTGTCAAAGGATACTTACTGACAGGCTCTCAGAAGGATGAACTCTCTCCCTCCACATACACACAACATGTTCCCCCTCACACCCCTCGTTTGAAAAGCACGTTGCATCCAGCTGAATGCTGGGATAGCTGCCCATAATGCACCACTCCCTGTGCCACTGCAAGTGCTGCAAATGTGGCCACACTATACCACCAGCGGGTCTCAGTGTGGACATGCTATAGCGCTATCCCTATAGCTGTATACAAGGACAGGTATAACCAAAACCGCTATAAAACTGTAAGTGTAACCATGCCCTTAGTGGGTCTGAAAGACTGGATCTGGGTATAAAAAATTGTCCCTTTCTGCTGTGGCAAGTACATATAAAATAGAGTGCTGGGAGCACAAATGAATAGGTTAGGGAAAGAGAAAATTGATAAGGTGAAAGAGGCCCCCCAAAAAATCTTGCCTAGAAAATAGCCACAAGTTTGGTTTGGTATTCAAGATTTTTGAGGTCATTTAACTGAGATACAGTCCCACTAAAATAAATCACGTAACATCCAAATTTTATAGAAGTGACAAAGAGTCCTGTGGCACCTTAAAGACTAACTAAAAATTTTTTAGAGCATAAGCTTTCGTGGGCTAATACCCACTTCGTCAGATGCAAATTTTATACTTCTTCTAACTTTTTTTTACACATACTTGAGGCTCAAACTATGGCTCTAATGCTGATATTATTCTCTCAGGACCATTCATGAATAATTTCCACCACCCACATCTCTTTTGGGAAGCAATAATTAAAAAGTGATTCAGGGACTGGGGTAGAATTTATGGTGCAAATGTAGGTCAGTTGATCAAGAGGTTTCCAATATATTTTCTCTCCCTGCATTATGGGCTTCTTTTAATTTTCATAAAGAAAATTCATCCGATGAAGTGGGTTATAGCCCACGAAAGCTTATGCTGAAATAAACTGGTTAGTCTCTAAGGTGCTACAAGTATTCCTCATTTTCTTTACGGATACAGACTAACACGGTTGCTATTCTTAAACCTTTTAATTTTCAGAGTATGCTAAAAGGTACATGCATAATGAGATTATGTAGGATATTGGAACGCCACTACATGGGCAATGGTTGAAATAATTTGGTTCAGGTGTTCCCCAGATACTGCTCCCCCCACCCTCCCCCACCCTTCCAGTAATCAGAAATGTTTATTCCAGTTTGCTCTAAAACAGACATGCATAATGAGATTACCTTGAACAATAGTATTCCACAACCGAAATTGAGGTAGAGGGTCATTTCACAGCGCCCAGAGCCATTGCATTAGACTATTCATCTCTTTGGCACATCCTAATTCATCTAAGCACACCCCACTGAAATGAACGGGTCATTCCACACATTAACCGTACTCCTATACTGCAGAGGCCTGTGCACAACCCCTTCCTTTACACAAGTTCCCTGCTATTCCTCTTGCTGCCTCCAACTGGTAGATGTGCTGCTCACGGCCCATCAGTTACCATCCCATGGCCTTTCCAGCCCTACCGGTGGCATGGTGGGGCCAGGAGGAGGTTGGAGCTGATAGATAAAGTGGCAGATCATTCCCTTCCTGCAGGTGCTCTCCAATTATGCCCCCTCACTAACACCTCTTCCTCAAGAATCAAGGGAAATTAACTGTCCAGAAACATGGTTAATGCAGGCCTTGGTTATGTTACAGCACCTTTGCCAGTACATGCCAGCTAGACTCACCCCGCTTAGAACCCTCTTCAACTCAAGAAGTGTGTTTCAGATTCCTGTTGGCACTGCCAGTCTGACGTGCCTTCTCTTGCTTATCAGATTGGGTTTATATTTGCCGACAAACTACAGCACCACTCATTAGACTGCTTCCCAGACAGGTGCTCCATCTGTGGTTCATTAAGTTACACCAGTGTAACTCCACTGATTTCATTGGGGTTGCTCCTGATTTACACTGCTACAAGTGAGGAGAGAGTCAGGCAGAAGCACCAGCTGTGTGGGTGCTCCAATGCTCAAGCACCCATGGAAAAAAATTGTGGGGGTGGTCGACACCCACCAGCCACAGCTGTTCAGCTGGGCTGCTGTTCAGCACTGGCATGGGGTTTCGGGGAAGAGGGCGGGGCAGGGGCAGAAAGAGGAGGAGTGAGGGTGGGGCCTCGAGGGAGGGGGCGGAGTTGGGCAGGCCCTTGAGGCAGAGTGGGAGTGGAGCATCCACCAGAAAAAATAAAAGTTAGTGCTTATGTAAGGAGGAGTGTAAAAAAATAGCACAAGCATGGCTGGACAAACTCAGAAAGACATATTTAAATGACCTGCCAAGGTTGTAGTGCAAGTTGGTGAAACAATGAAAAGTTTAGAAAACCTGACCTCTGAGGAAAGGTTAAAAAAACTGGGCATGTTTAGGCTTAAGAAAAGAAGACTGAGAGAGCACAAGGCCCTGAATACTGACTTGCCACTTGGCCTAAAAAGAGGTATCAGGGATTCATGAGCACACAGATGTAGAGGAGTTCTTGCATGGAATAAGGAGATTACTTGTTTGCCTGTATACTTCCCAAGTACCTGAGAACAGAACTGGGCTTCTGGATTCCTGAACAGAGCTGGCATTTTGGCCTAATCCAAAGCCTATTGAAATAAGCAAAAAAACTCATAAAATTTGAAAGGCCTTTGATCATGTCCAGTAGTATATGTCCATATTGCCATGACTTTGGCATGACCCATTATTTAATGGATAGGGCTTTTTGTTGTTTTATTTTAAAGTCACACATGGAACAATGTGACAGGCTTCAGAGGGGTATCCGTGTTAGTCTGTATCAGCAAAACAAGGCATCCTTGTGGCACCTTAGAGACTAACACATGTTTATTTGGGCATAAGCCTTCATTGGCAAGAACCCACTTCATCAGATGCATAGAGTGGAAAATTCAGTAGGCAGGTATAAACACACAGCATGGAACAATTACAGCTTTGAATCTTCAGGTTGCCCCAAACATAGTCAAAAGCATGGCCAACGAACCACTAGTTTGCACCGGGGAGTAGGTGAATTTAAGTGGTTGTGATGACAGTTATGAGTCCATAACTGATTAATCTCAAGAGCGAGTGATTATTCTATTAACTGAAGCATTCTATTAACTGTCATCTTAAAAATATTTATGCTCTCAACTGACTTACCTGAAACCTTTTAAACCTTAATGAGAGGGCAGGAGATAGTTGGCAAAGGGTGGTGCGGTGAGTTGTCTTCACCAACATTAAAGGGACTGATATTTTTATGAGACAAATAAATTATTAGTGCCACAGTTATACTTCTTAAAATCACTTACTCCAGTTATTACATGGAGGCTGCTGTTATCTGAAGATATTAATATTATGTTTGCTGGACATTAGTTTTCATGTATGGAGTTTAAAATTCTGTAATTTGGGCAGACACTGTACCAGGTAGCTTGGCTAGAATTCCCTGGACTACCACAAAGATTTTAATCCAAGCGATCAAATTGGTATATACTGAATACAGACCAAGTCCTGAAAACCTTTACTCAAGGGAGTTAATCACTTTGGCCCTAACTCAAGAAATCTTTATTCGGAAAGCACTTATGCATGTGCTTAACCACATGCTTAAAGTTAAGCATGTGTTTAAGTGATTCCCTGAATCAGGACCATAGAGTTGAAGAATCCTTGACAAACAATCTAACTTTTTCTGTTTCTTTCTTGTTAATTGGCTAAATCAAAGTCTCAGATCTGAACGCATGTGATTCCAGATATCAGTAGGGATTTTGTAACTTCAGTCAAACATATCTGGAATCAGGTGTGAGATTTTAATTCATGGTATATGTAGTTCTATAAAAATATATTAAAATTTAATTTATATATTATGTATAATGAAAAGGGTAATATAAATTATAAAATATAATACAAAAGTTCCATTGACCTTTGTGGGGTGGAGAGGAGTCAGATATTGTACTAAAACCTTTAATCCATTTATCATTCATGTGTTTTTCATTATTTTTTACTAACTGCAAAAATTTTGGGACTAAACCTGCACTTTTAGGATAGGATTTTCAAAAGTACCCAGTGTTGGTCTAACTCTTCATGCCAGTCTGTATCCGTACGTTCACATTTTTTACAAAACTTTAATGGATTTTGTATGAAATATGCCTTGTGAGGTATCATTTTAAAACTCATAATTTGCTAATCATTACTATCCTGCTAAAACATGTGTGGCAACATTGTATGTCAAGTTAAGATTTTACTCTATAACATTACTGAGACATGCCAAGTTTAGAAGAGCGGGCACAAACTGGTTCCTTGAAGATAAAAGGCAAATTTATGACTCAGTCAAGTGTCAACAAAATCAAATGAAATGGTTAAGCAGACATAGTTTGGCAGAAAAAGGGGTATGAGTGAGAGATTTACATCTTGGCAAAGAAGCAGCTGGAAATTCCTGTCTACCAAGGCTTTATATCACTTGAACCCCACCTGGAGATGATTCTCAAAGAAGAGGAAAAGGATTACAAATGAGGATCGGAGCACCCAAATCATCTTTCTCCCTCTACTCATGGCATAGACAACACTTGGCAGACAAAGAAAGCATCATTCGATTGGGGAGATCTTGACTGAAAGGAGCTGAGCCAGCAAAACTGACACAGTATATGATGACAGAGACTCTTTGCTTTGAATTCACTTAGCTTGTTAAATTCATTATTAGACATGTTTTACTTTTTATTGCTTTGTAACTAGTTCTGAGTTTTATGCTTCATTATTTGTAATCACTTAAAATCTATCTTTCTGTAGTTACAAAACTTGTTTTATTGTATTATCTAAACCTGTGTGTGTTTGGATTGAAGTGTTTGGGGAAACTTCATTTGAGATAAAAAGATTTGTGAATATCATTTTCTATTAATGAAATGATGGATTTTATATGCACTTGCATTGTCCAGAAGAGAGCTGGGCAGCACAAGACCTACATTTATGGAGGAAAGTCTAGGACTGGGAATTCACTGGGGTCACTCTGAAGTGTAGTTCAAGGGTGGCTGGCTGGCTGGCGCACTCTTGAAGTATAGTAATATACATGCTGGAGGCTGTGTGTGAGCAGGCCAGGAGTGGTTGCTCTCACAGTGAAGAAGTGTAGAAGGCACTACAGGTTGGAGAACTGAGGCACTACAGGTTGGAGAACAGCTATTTAACAGTCCAGATTGTACCCTGGGGCATGTCACATTCTTCTCATACTGAAGTCAATGGCAAGCTACCATTGAACCCATTGGGAGCAGCATTAGGTCAACACCGAATATTTTTGAGAATTCCAGCAAGGATAATGGGAGGCATCATCACCTCCAAGAGGTACTTAGCACTTTTTAGGATTGAATTCTAAATTGCCATGTCTCTTTCTACATCTTCGGTTCCTAGCTTGATTTTACAGCAGCGTTAGAGGGTCTGACTCTGATCTCAGATCAAAAGTAAATACACCGATGTCAATAGAGCAACACTGATATAAAGCCACTGTAAATGAGAGCAGAATTGGCACAATAATTTTGAACTGATTATCTTGAAACTCATTTTCATGCATATAGAACCTATCATAAAGAAAAATTGGTTTTACTGTAAAATTAAACAGTTGACTGGCATTTGAGGCAGAAAACCGTTATCAGAACAAAAATAACTTTAATTATAGAAAGAGAAACCAAAATATGTTGGCCAAACACATATTAATGTGTCCATAAAGATGTCATTTCAAAGTTTTCTTGACTGTAAAAATTGTCTTTGGAAAAGAAATCACACATACTTTAAGAAGAGAATTGTTGTGAGTTGACAAATGACAATGCTTATAAATCATTACCTACCTAGCATAGGCTACAGAGATTTTAATTTGCAGGCTAATTTACTTTAGATAAACAATTTAAGCAGCAAACCTCTTCCTCCAGCTAGAAGTTTGTGTATGAGAAATGACTTAACTGTTGGCCTATGACATTAGCCTGATATTGACTTGTTGTGACAAGGTGAGAGGCTCTTCTAAGCTGAAGTACAGTCTTTTCCCACTGTACTTTAAATCATTGCTAATTTTCTATTCAATCTGTAGCAATTTGGCACTGTTGCCTTTGTAAATCATGGTTCTCTTAGCAATAGTGTTCCCCACTTCCATTAGCTTACAGATTTGTCCATGAGTGATGTACTTGTACTCATTCTCACATACACACACATTTCAACATACATACAGTCACAATTAAAATACATGCAAAATGGCAATTGCCAAATTTGTCCAACTATGGCACTTTGTTGAATGGTAAAAAGCAATGCTGAAAATGGTTCGCTAAAAAAATCTGCTCTTTCCCAAGCCAAAGCTTCCTTTATGGCATCACCTGAAAAAGCAGATGAAGCAGCACCGGTGATCTGATATCTAACATGTCAAATCAGGAATTTCACATTAGGTCCCCAAACCGCTGATTTTCAAAGATCAATTATTAGCATGGAAGAAATGTATGAACTTTCCCATTGTCAGTTTGTTTTTAACTCTTACTTATAAAGTTGAACTGTAAATTTTTCATGCAAGTAATTGAAACTATTCACGTGCTTAAGCACACACATAAGCATTTGAAGGATCAGGGCCCATGTCTTTATTCGTTCCTGTTAGCAGCCTGGTACACTTTGAGTGCTTAGAAATAAACAATTTAACTTACGCCAAAGATGTGAAACTTGTTCACTTATTTAGATCCTTCACTTCCTTAACATTTAGTTCCCCTGCAAGAGTGTTCTTGCAAACTAGGTATCTTTGGCTGCAGCTGTTCCAAGCAGCCAGAACAGATACAAAGAATAAAAATGCCTAACTTTTGCAAATCCTCTTATGTCTTCTAAGAGCTTGATAACTGTCACAGATTAATCTTTGTGAGAGAGGTCAGAAAAAATGATTATGTCCCTTTTATTGTTGGGGAAAACTGAGACAGAGAGAGGTTAAGTGGGTTGGCCCAGGGCCCACAACAAGTCAGAATCAGGAGTATAATCCTGCCTGATTTCCTGATTTCAGATTCTGAGTTAAAACCAAATTGTGACTCCCTGGTGTAACTGGCTGCAAATAATTATTTTTTCATGAAACATTGTTTCATGTATGCCATTATTGTTATCACCCATAAAGGGACTTGGAGACCGCGATAAAAACAAGCCACAATTTGTCTGAGTGCAAAGATTTTAGACACCTAGTAATGTAGAATGATGTTTTACAACAGGCAAATCAAACCCTAAAAGCTGTCATTTATGACTGCATTCATTTAGATACTGAGACCCTTTTTTGGTTGGTGAATCTGCTTGGAGAGTAGCTGTTTCTATTATTTTCCAACAAAGCTATAATCCTGTCACCACCTTGCATGGCTATTTCGTTCCCCGGGTTTGTCTCCACTGCAGTTAAAAACCTGCAGCTGGCCCATGCTAACTGACTTGGGATCACAAGGATCAGGCTAAGGGGGCTGTTTAACTGTGGTTCAGGTTCAGGCTGCAATCCAATTTCTGGGACCCTTCCATATTGCAGGGTCCTAGAGCCCGGCTCCAACGTGAGCCCAAACATCTATACCCCAGTTAAACAGCCCCTCAATCTGAGCCCCACAATCCCAAGTCAGATGGCATGGGCCAGCAGCAGGTTTTTAATTGCAGTGTAGACATGCCCCTTGGGGACCTTTCTGAATCACTTCTAAATGATTTGGATGCAGTCTCTCACACTTAGTAATATTAGTACTTGACTGTGAACATCAAACTCTTTAATTGCTTTCATAGTGATATTTGATGTGACTGAGTAAACATTCCTTATGTAGTCTAAAGTTGTAGTTTCATTAGTAATGATGCTCACGGTATACCTCACAAATAAATCCCTCGTTTTAATAGACTTCAATAGTTTGAGATACAAATAACAAATTACTTTCCAGAGGCATGGAAAGGGGAGAGAGACACAGGAAGAAATCTAAGCCTGGTCTACACTAGGGCAGTGTGTTGACCTAAGATACGCAACTTCAGGTAAGCAAATACCATAGCTGAAGTCAGGGTATCTTAGGTCAACTGGCCATCCACACAGCGGCAAGTCAACCACTGCTGCTCCCCTATCGACACACTGCTTCCGCCTCTTGCGGAGGTGGAGTACAGGAATTGATAGGGAACATGCTCGGGGATCGATTTATCGCATCTACACTAGATGCGATAAACCAGTCCCCGATAGATCAGTCACTACCCGCCAATCCAGCAGATAGTGTAGACATACCCTAAATATGCAAGTGATTTACAGAGAATAGTCTAGCTTTAAAATGCACATTCTTTTTAGAGGTCAAGGTACACACTATATTATTTTAAACTTACCTTTTCCTCACACCCTTCTCCTTTCTATAATCCCACTAAACATCACATCTGAAAAATAGTCAGGATTTGTTTTTTCTCTAGCTCAAACCTGCCCGAAATTCTTATCCATGTCTTTATCATTTCCCAGTAAAATACTTCCCTCTTTTACAATCTTCCAAAAACCCTAAACTGCAGGGCGACCCAAGTGCCATAGTCACTCCAGCAAGACCCACCATAGTGCACATACTGCCTGTCACTTCCAGTGGTTTCTCATCTGTTTCTGAATCTGATTTGCCATTTCTCTCCAGGTTTTCCAACCCTTCCATAGGTTCTCAATCTCCCCTAATTAAATAAGCTCACTTGCCCCTGCTCCCTTCATTCTTCACCTCCTCCTTTCCGTTTTCTTCCATGACTTTCTAAATGTGGTTCTTCTTTATGGAACCTCTGCCACCCTCATTCAGCTATTACGCCATCATTTCTAATTGCTCATTGAAAACTGCCTCTTTCCTTAGCCCATGTCTGGAAACAAATCTCTCCCCCCGCCACCCAGCTTTACTTTCCAACCAGTTCTTGCATCCTTTTATTTTTTCTTTAAAAAATAAAGGAAGGGAGGAAAAGAAAAAAGAAACACAGAAGAAGCATGAAGGTGGGATTTCCAAGAGGGCTTGGCACTGATCTAGCTCCGTTCCCATTGAAGTCAATGGAAAAATTCTGACTTCACTGGAAGCAGAGTTAGGCTGATAACTGGGCTTTTGGAAATTCTACTGGCAATCAATTAGTTCAATACGTTTAAGAATAGAGAAGTTCAAGTAAATCAACCTTCTATATAACATATGATAGAGTAACAGATGTGTTATAAAGTATCTGCTTAAGGCTAATGCTTTGCACCTCCCACATTCAGATCTGGGAATCCCCACTTCAGATAAAGTGATGCGCCTTCTTTATAAAAGTCTTGGTTAATAAGCTACCACAAAGATCTGGCCCTAAATTCAGTCTACAACAATAAATAAGCATAAATATTCATACAGCCCCCATATAGCTACATGTTCTATCCTTTACAATATGAATGTTCTGCAAAGTGGCATGAACAATATGTTGCATCCCCTGTCTTGCAGTATGTAGAGCCTAAAATTAGGTGAATGACCACATCACAAGACAAAGGACAACTGCTAAGGAGAATTAAGATGCTAATTACAGGCCCTCTTCTGCAATGTGCCAAGCGCCTCCTTCCTGAAAAATCAATGAGAGTTGATAGCACTCAATGACTCAGTCACTGACTTCTTGCAGTGTGCAGGAGGTCAAGCTAAGATGATCATGATGGTCCCTTCTGAAATCTATGACAGCACTCAATTGCCTTGTCTCTTCCAGGATCCAGAAATAAGATAAAAGGAAGGAGTTTCTCCTATAATTCAACCAAGTCCCTCTTTGTTTATAAAACACATGGTGCCTGAAAACAAGAAGGGAGAAATAACTTATAAAACAGTTCCCTTGTTAGCCATCTGTCTGCTTCCCACTACGATTTATTTTCCTTCAGCTGTAGGAGGTGCTGGAAAGGTGTTAATGTCTCTCCAGGTTCTTTTCCATTATACTTGATACCCTTTACAGGATCTTGCGTTATTCGCAGTGGAGAGCACCTTCTCCATCTTTAGGATGAGTCTTCTCACAGCAGGTCAATTTGTTGCCCTGGACACGTGAGTGGGTGTGCAATCAACTAATCCTGTGTCCTCTCATTGTCTCTTCACTCTAATAAGGTGAAAGAATACTTAGTGTGTTTATTCTCTTAGGGCTGGTCCTCACTAGGGCTGGGGATCGACTGTAGATACGCAACTTCAGCTACGTTAATAACGTAGCTGAAGTCGGCGTCTCTACAGCCGACTTACTTCCCGTCCTCACAGTGGCAGCGATCGGCGGCGCACTCCCCTGTCGACTCCGGCTTACTCCTCACGGCGAGCTGGAGTTCTGGAATCGACAGCGGTGCTGCTGGCGATCGATTGATAGCGTCCTGACAAGATGCAATAAATCGATCACCAAAAGACCGATTTCTGCCGCGCCAAGTGAGGACAAGCCCTTAGATAATAGATTTTTTTCTGTTAATTTTGGCTCATTTCTACATAGTGTTTAAACTTGTTGCACTGAACTCAAAGCACTATCTCTCATTTCAAAATACTGTATAGAAGTCATTAAATAGAAGTATACTGAAATGAATGATAGGGTTATCACCTTTTTTCAATTGCCAGATATGATACCCTTCCTGGGAAAACCCAGAATTCTCTTTGGGAGATTTTCTCTATCATCCCCATAATGAAAACACTGAACATCTTCTACCTGTTTCAAAAAAGGAAGAAAAAAAGATACATTGTTCTGTTGTCACTAAAATTGGCAAAATATACACACAAACCATCCACACATTACACCCTTGGATTATCAGACACAACGCCTAGCTAGTTGGGATGTTAATATAGTCTGATTTACAGTAGTTTTGCCATAAGATCTCACAACATGATCAATATCTGTTTAATAAAATGATGCCATATATATTATACAAGAAACTGATGGCACTGCCTATATTAAAATTGCTGAGTTCTTCCCATTATAAGATCCTGTTTTCAATTGCTTATAACTTTGCCAAACCAACTGTCTGGGCCAAAATTTTCCATATTCAGTGTTTGCCTCAGGCCAATTTATTTTTAATTTCAGCCAAATCTACTGTGCATGTAGTATGATTAGGCTTGGATGCAGTAGATTTTTATTAGTAAATGTCAATAAATATTGATTTCACCTACACTAGAAATGGATGAAAAAGATTTCCATCTTTAACAATGGAAATTTAAAGATGAGCAAAGTTAGAAAAATGCTGCTCAAGAACTTCTTAGAGTTTAATTTAAGGATATTTACTTTGTATATTTTCACGTGTGAGGTCGCCACTGTGTATTTTAACAGTAATAAAGCTCTAACTTTTTTTGACTCATCTTCTACAGTAATTCAATATTTATCTGCTCCACATAATTTCCCACAACTGTAAACACTTTAATCAGTAAAAACTGAAAAAGAAAGCTTAAACCCATAATCTTGCATAACAGTGAAAGTTTAAACAAACAGAGAAAAAAAGCTTATAGCTATATAATATTATCTGTGGAAATTATGCAAAAATAAAAAGTATATTCTGTCAAACCTAATTACGATCCAGTCTTTAATTACATTGTCACATATTATTTTTCCTTTGGTTCATTCAGTGCACAACATGGACTTCCTCTAGGGTTGAATAAGGGTTGTGTAGTGAAGGAAATTGTCGTCTGTAGAACTTCTGCTTCTTCTAGTACAGAAGATATAATGTGTATTATGAATGAGGCAGGGCATTGCAGGAAGAGACAAGATGGTCTCATGGTCAAGGCAACTAAATGTTGCCCTGAACAACTTATTTTCATTTGGTCACTACCAGGAAGTTCCTGAATGTTGCTGGGTATCTGACTTGAGACTCTGAGATCTTATCAGGCATACTGAATAAATAGAAGAAAAACAAAGTATTGAATAGCTGTTCAGTATAAGTGAATACTATCCATCTGTGCATTATGAAATAGGAGTCCTATGGAATAACAGATAGAATGTGATCATGTAATTAAATACTTTCTAATAATATATGTGGTGGTGTTGTAGCTGTGTTGGTCCTAGGATATTAGAGAGACAAGGTGGGTGAGGTTATATCTTTTATTGGACCAACATCTGTTGTCTCTCTTACCAAAAGAAGTTGGTTCAGTAAAAGATACTACCTCACCTGCCTTGTCTCTTTACAATAATATATACACACACAATAGAGATGAATTAAGGTTACACAGGCAATCTTAATTCTGGCATTTCCAGTCTTCTGAGTGTTTGATTTTGTATACATAATATACATTAGAAGAACCTTAATAATGTTATTCTAATGTATATTATGTATGTATATAGCATCATTTGCTTCAATGGGATCATACAAGTCTCAGCACAATTTAATTCGGGGGTCAAAAAGACCATAACGTTAAATGTATTTCAGTTTTAGAGTTTGATTTTGCTCACCTTACCATGGCGTGTAGTCCTGCTGAAGTCAATGAGCTTACTCACATTTGGACCCCTGCAATCTGATCCAAAGCCCACTGAAGAAAATTGGAGTCATTCCATTCCACTCACTTAGGATCAGGCCCTGAGTAAAGCACTCAGGGCAATCTAAAATAAACAAACAATAACAGTGCTGTAAAGCACTAGAGGGAGTTTTAATGGCTTTGTTGTTATTGCTGCTTGATTACTTTTTAAAAATTGGTCTACAGTTCTTCAGCTATCACAGGCTACTTTACCTAGGCATGGGAAGACATAATAACTTAGATAGTTGTAAGATCATTGCTCAGGACTAGCTGCTTCTTTGTCTTACGGGGAACAGCTGGGAGGTGTCAGTGGACTTATCCTGGGGGGGAATCTCATAATTCTCCCATTCCTAGGTTGGGATCCAGATTACAGTACCCGGTGGATCAATCATGCTTGCCGAACCAGTCCAACTGGGTTCAGCACTTGCACTTCTTCCCTTCAGAAGTCTGTGACCAGTGGTGAACATAGTAACCGAACACTATCTTTTCTAGGGAATGGCTACACTTGAAATTTCAAAGCGCTCCTGCGGGAACACTCCTGCGGCAGCGCTTTGAAGTGTGAGTGTGGCCATGCACGAGCGCTGGGAGAGCGCTCTCCCAGCACTCCTGGTAATCCACCTCCATGAGGGAATTAGCTCAGAGCGCTTGGAACCTGTCCACACTGGCGCTTTAAAGCACTCAAACTTGCTGCGTTCATGGGGGGGGGGGGGTGATTTTTCACACCCCTGAGCCAGCAAGTTAGAGTGCTATAAAGCGCCAGTTTATCCAAGCCCCTAGAGGCTTGCCACATCCCTTGGCAGACACCCTAGGAAAACTTCTCTTTACTGTCTCCCAAACAACTGCTGCCTTCCCTAGAAAAAGTCATTTTTATCAAGCCAAAAGTCCTTTGCTTCATTTTTCCAGCCTTTTGGTTCTCAGCATTGAAAAAAAAAAATCTGCATAACTTGTCTGGAGCCTGGCAGGTAGGATCTCAGGCATTCTCTCTAAACCACCCCGGGGTGTTTATCAGGAGGCGTCTTATCTCAAGTCAATTTATTGTCCTTCTGGTTTGACTCCCAACAGCCTGTTGATTTAACCAGGATAGACCCCCGGTAACTATCCCAATAACCACGTTACATCTGGTATTGATACATTATTACAGACAGCCTCATTCTGACAAAGGATTGTGAGCTATTTCCCGGAAGCAAGGGGAAAAGTGAGAGGAGGACCGAGCAGCTACAGTTGCAGTGCCAGCATATGATTGCATCGAGATCATCTTCATAAAAATGCCACGAGGATAAGTGTCAGTCCAATCCTACAAGGTGCTGAGCTCCTCTTGCAAAGTGCTTAGTGCTTCCAAATCCCACCGCAGTCAAAGAGAGTTAAGCCCTTTGGGCCAGATTCTGGCCTGCCTTGTGTTACTGCTTATGATACAAAGGGAGTTTAAAGTGCTTCCACAAACTGCAACCTTCCCACTTTGCACAGGTGGCCAGTATAGAGTGGGAAGTAAGTAGTGTCTTGGCTCCCCATAATGCACCAGACACTGTAGCTGTGATGGTTAGAGACCAGCACATTTATCCCTTCCCCAATGCAAGACGGAGACAGCTCAAGGGGCAGTGCCATAATCTGTTGCCCCTGGCCTAGTTGGTTACTCACAATCTAGCTCTCAATAGCACGCCAGAACCATTGTGAGGAGGAATGGGCCTGATTCTCATTTCATTTTCTAAAAATTGGTGTAAATCTCTTGGCTTCAGTGCAGTTACTCCTGGTTTACAGCAGCTAGAGTCCAGAATCAGGCCAAATGTAGATTTTTGGCTAAAAATTAACAAAGTTATATATTAGCTCAAAACATGGTTATAAAAGACTAGACCTTAACATACACACATACATACATATATATACACACACACGTATATACACACACACACTATATATATATACACATAGTGACAAAGCTCGTGGGTCCTGCGCTTCCTGCCAGATTTAGGGGCTTCAGAAACTCATCTATGCCCCAGAGTGACCTCCCTTTCTCAGTATAATTGGCAAGAGTCACCACCTAGTGAGTTACCTTCATCACAGGCCAGTATGGAAGGTGGAAAGAGCTGGGGGGAGCCCGGGCCCGCCCTCTACTCCGGGCTCCAGACCAGGGACCCTAATAGTATCAGCTAAGATGGCGGACCTTTTATCCACAAAACACAATACAATTCCCTGGGCTACTTCCCCACAGCAGTCCCTGCTTCTTCAAACTCCACTTCACCCTTACCTCAGGGCCTCCTTCCTTCTGGATGATATGTTGTCCACCACTCAGTCTCACCAACAGCACAACCTCCTTCCACAGCTCCTGACACCCACAGCCCACCTGACTAACTGGGAGGTTTTTATCTGGATTCAGCCAGTCCCTGATTGGCTTCAGGTGTCCCAATTAGGCTAGCTGTTTCTACTTCTTTCTAGAAGGTTCTTAATTGGCCCCAGGTGTCCTGATTGGCCTGGAATAGCCTTTGTTTGGCTATCCAGGGAACAAGGACCTGCACATCCTGAGGCTGATATACCTGCCTTCCAGCACTGTCCTATATCCTTCTGGTCTGACTCCGTCACAATATATACACACATTATATATATATATATATATATATATATACACATGCTATAAGAAAGGAGATTAGTAAATCATTCCAATTGTATTATAGGCTGGCATTAGAGTTATTTATTCAAATTTGGAAAACACTACAAGCAAGCTGAAAAAATCTGTTCTGACATCTCGCCTTCTGCTGATGTTCAAATTAAGTGGCTATTTGGTCCTCTGTCATGTTATAAAATGGAGAATAACACTGGTTGTCAATGAGATATATGTGTTTTATTCAGAAAAACATCAATAAAATATAGTCTACTGTCCCTTTAGTCCTTTTACATTTTAGTATTTGTAAAAAATGAGACTTTCCAGCTCATTAACCTGCAGCTTGTAGGGCACTATATCAAACTAGTTAATCTCTATAAATGGTCATTCTATTTCAGCTTTGTCATAGGCATTTTCAGCATCAATGCCAGACTGTAAACTAGATTTTGGAATACAACCCAATTGCTCAGTTCTTAACTCAGAAATTCTTCCGTGGACTCAGAGAAATCAGGAATATCATGGGAGAACAAAACAAAAGGGAGGTGATCTTCACATACCTGTGACAAGTGTAATCATATTATTATATGGTCACTTTTGATTTTCATCTTGTAATAACTTAAATTGTGCTTTATACTTCCAAAGCACCTTACAAATATTAATTAATCATGAATTAATCTGATGTTGATCTTGAAACATAGAGTTTATGGCCCAGATCCATAAAATATCTAAGATCCTAACTTCCACTGAAAGGAGTCTACATAGATTTTCTTACAGGAAAAAGTACCTCAAACATTGTATCTTCACTGTTTCAGCCTCTGATTAGATTTAGTTATTGTTGATGTACAGAAAGGAAACAAATGCACTAATTTTTTGTCACTATCCTGGAGAAACTGTATACTTTTCTCTCAGAATCAGCTATATACATTAAATGAATAGTTATTCAGAAGAAAGTACAACCCAAAAATAAAGATTTGGAATTGAAGAAGCTCTGTGACACTGGATGGGCATGGTAAATTTCTGTTTGTAATACTGTGAAAAAGACATTTCATCCACTCTCGTGAAACTGTACTACCTCAAGTTAAGTCAAGAAGTAACAGGGCAATGGGTGCACGGGGTCTTAGTTCAGTATTAGTGTGTCCCAGTGTACCTAGGGCACCTCTCACTTGAAATGCCATGGTGAGGGCAGGCTGCAAAAGGGAAAGTAGGTTCTCTCAAGACTGATGGCTAATTCTGAAGTGTACTCATCAACCAATCACAAACTGTGCTTCTGATTTCCTATGTGGCCATCAAGAAGCTAAAAAAAAAAAAAAAAAAAAGAAATCACACATCCCCCTTTATATCATTTCAGTTCTCTGACTCCCAATCAACACCTAGGTCCGATGCACGAGAAGTTACTTTAAAAGCTCTGCTCACTGCACAAAATGTTCTTCTGACCCCAGTGGGTCAGTCATATTATCAGGTCAATATTAGTTTGGATCTTATCCAAGATACCATGCTGCCAGCCAATCCTTTAGCATCTAAAACTAAAGGTTTATTATAAAAGAGAGAATATGAAGAGAGTTGTTTAATGGTAAAGAAATTTGGTACATACATAAGACTACGAAGTTCATGTATCAGGTTCTTAGCAGTGTTGGTGAGTTTGCTGGCTTGAAAGTTCCCCTGGAACACATCCACAGGATGGGTCATTCAGTCCTTTGTTCAGAGCTTCATTTGTAGAAAAAGCGACAAAGAGTCTTGTAGCACATTATAGACTAACAGATTTTAGGGATCATGAGCTTTCATGGGCTAAGACCCACTTCATCAGATGAATGTTGTGGAAATCTCCAGAGGCAGGTATAAATAGCAGGCAAGAAAGCAAGGTAAATTCAGTGCGGGGGCAGGGGGGGGAGTGAAGCCCACTTCCAGCAGGTGATCTGGAGGTGTGAACACCCAGAGAGGAGAAACTGCTTTTGTGATTTGTAGAAAAAAGTTACTCTAGAGGTAAGAAGCAGGAATGAAGACAAAATGGAGATGATGCAGCTGTCTTTTATATTCTTTTGCCATGTGACTTGTACTTCCAATGTCTCCAAACACAAGCTTTACAGCACATGGCATGGAAAAGCCTTAGAGTTCTGTCCATATGCATACCACACGTCATGCTGACTTTTAAGGTGTATCCCCTAGTTTCTTTCAGAGGGTTCATTGTACAGTTGATGACCCTTGATGGGCCAAACAGGCTAAGCAGTGCTGATGCTAATCTGTCTGGGGGTGTCACCCAGAAACACAGCACTAGTTTTGACACACAGATATATCATATATGTCTATAACTTACAATACAAAGGTGATACTGTAGCAAAGCGGTGACTCACCCTGCAGCACCTTCTGCTGGTCATCCAGAGAATTATCTCTTTCTAGCATCCGGAGCGCCCCCTGCAGGCCAGTGTCCCGCTTGCACGGGCCCCATGTCCCTCTCTGGACCCCAGTGCCCTTTACCTTAGGGTGCTGCACCCCTGCAGTAACCCCACAGTCTCAGGGTCTCTCCTCCCTGGGGAACCCTCACTCCCTATCCCTGCCTTGCCTCAGTCTAGGCAACTGCTAGTCACCACTTGCCCCCGTTCACTGGGGCAGACTGCAGTGAAATTGCTACTCATCACCGGCAAGGAGGGTTTGGTCTGCTGCCTCTGCCTCTACCCATGGACTGCCTCCTGCAACCCCAGTACCCCTTGTTTGGCCATCCCCTAGGCCCTGCAGCCTGGGGGTTTCCAGGACAGAGCTTCCCCAGCCCCTCTTGCCTTGCCCCAGCCCTGCTCCACTCTAGGTACCCTGTCAAGCTCCCCAGCAGCCAGGCCTGTCTTCCTCCATAGCCAGAGGAGACACTATCTTGAGCTCCAAACTCTGGGCCTTTTTATCCAGGCCAGCTGGGCCCTGACTGACCCAGTCACAGCTGTGGCTGCTCTGCCGTCTGCTGCCTTCTGTTGCAGTCCTCTGCTGGGCTGCCTTTCTCTAGCTACAGCCCTTTGCAGGGCTGTTTTAAGCCAATTTTCCTGGAGTGGGGCAGCTGTGCCACTACAGATACAAACATATAAACAAGATTATCATACTTAGCAAAACATAACATTTTCACAGATACCTTACAAAGCATATCGGGGCAGATTCCTTGCAATTTTATAATATTGATATCAACAATATCATAAAATGCCCCACATATTCTATACAGTATCACAATGAGTCTGACTATATTATCCTTCTTTGAATGTTCACAAAATTTTTTCGACTGCTTAAAGTTATATCTGACTACTAACAAGGAGCTGAGTGTGGCTTTTCTCAGGCATGCTTATCTGTGAACATGCTAATCAGAGAAGTTCTGAACATGAGAGATTCAGAAGAGGCATTTAATGAAATATGGAGTGAAGCTGTTACCACAGCTTCAGAAAATGATCTGAAGCTACCCGAACTTTGGGATGTACACAGTCATATACAAAAGTTGCCTAAAATACTTCAGCAATACCTTTTGATTGAAGAAATGTAAAGTGAAGAACAGCCCCTTTTAGATACTGTGGGATTCAGGAAACATGCCCTTTTGATAATGCTTGATCAAATAAATGGAGAACTTCAAAGGAGAGTTTCTGAAAATAAATCCATTTTTGTTGGTGTCAATTGCCTTAACCCAAAGTATAAGACCTTTTTTGACTTTCTAGAACACTATAGATGTAATATAGACAGTGTGGAGACTGAGGTAAAATTCTTGCCAAAAGTAATTGAACACTATGAAGAAGAGAAGAATCCAAGATTGACTGTTTGTGGAAGCTGCTATTTTTTTATTTTTTTTGGTGACAAATACAAACTTTCCTTTGATAAACTGCATAATTATATGTGATTGGAATGTGTGTTCCTCTGACAAGTGCTGCATATAAAAAGAACATCCTTGTGTTTTGACAGGTGAAAGATTCCCTGAGGAACCACATGGCAAGTGACTGATTAATGGACTTGGCTGTCATCTGTAATGAAAAAAGTTGTTGAAGTCTCTTCATGTTGTTGAAGTCCATTGATGAGAGATTTTCTGCTGCTAACAGCCATATCCAGCTTCAAAAAGGTAAATAAATTGTCACCATCATTATTTATCCCTATTACGTTTGTGTATATATAATAATTATAATGTATAATCCTTGCCATACCTTCACTCCCCTGTACTAATCATTCTAGCATTATCCCTGCATAGCCCTAACTGTATTGTGGGCCCAACTAAGCATTTCTTTGCAATAGCAGAAAAAATATATATAGTTTAGTAGCACATATATAAATTGCTATTGACACTATTTTATATTAGTTGTGTCTAACAATGTATGTACTGGGTCCTCTGGTCAGGATTTGGAGTATTAGCTGATCAGGGTATAATGATTCCATATCATAAAGCTTATTTTTGTGGTCCCAGTAGTTGTCATTAGCAATCAAAGATTATGCCAGTTTGAATGTTTTCCCAATCCAAGGACTTCTGCTGGTGATATTAAAGATGAGGATTAGAGATGTCATTTCCAAGTGACATGTATCCTTTAGCAAAATGTCAAAGGTGTTTATGTCCAGCATTTATCTGAATCTTTAGAGTCAATTGTGTTCTCCATATTTAATATATCTGATGTAAATCTCCAGGTAACTCTATTCATCATCTGGAAAAAAACAACAATCCTACCTCTTCCCTGTTCAAGATAGGAATTCTGAAATGTGGATACCAAGATTCTCCATGGTATGAAATTTGAGCTCAGCTATATAATGAAAGCTGATAAAAGAGAAAAAAGCTCATTTGTATATATTTTTGCCAATAATTTTTCAACCCATCTGCCAACCATTTCAGCAGCAAAGGGCTAGGCTCTTAGTTTAGGGGATTCTCTACAATTTATTATTTTTTTGTTTTGAGCCCCCACCCAGTAATCTGGGAAACAATAACCACTCTGGCCATGTTTGCTAGGCAAATCTACCCACTCTCAAATACTGATGTTCAAACAAATGACAGTTATTGGGGTAGGGGGAAGAAAAGGGAAAGGTCAGGTTGAACTGGGACAAATACTTACAATTTAATATCTTCCACCACCATTTACCCAAAGGTAAAGGTGCATAAGTCACAGTCTCAAACAATTGGACCCTGAATGACTGATGTGATTTCTTCTCCCTCCCAGCCCAGTCTCAGTTTTTGGATTCTCCAGCTTCTTTACTCACAGCTGCTGAGTCCAGGAAGTCCAGGAAAATCAGAGCCCCTGTTTTACAGGAAGCTCTGGGACACCACCTGTCCTGCTATTGTGATTTCAGCAGCTAGGACAGGTAGGCCTTACCAGAGTCACTAGGCTGACACAGTCGGTTGCTGTGAATTCCTCTGTTCCCACTGTAGTGCAACTGCTCTCCTATTGGATACTGTGGCCTGTGGGTGAATCCCAACTGCTGCTTTGCTCTACCTGAGGGGGGCTGTGACTGGGCCCAATTGCTGCTTTGCTTTGCCTGCTGCTCAGGTGAACAGAAGTGCACCAGGCTTTGGCCTCTGATTGCCACCAGGTAGATAACTGGAACCTTTTATGAGTTCTGCTCATGTAGGCAATTACAGCTCTTAGCTCAGCTTTTTCAGATACAATGGAATCAGTGGCCTTGGGAACCCATCAGGATCCTTCCTGCCCAGCACCAAGCAAGGAATGTGCAGTCTTTCCCCCTTTGTCCTCTGGTTCTGTTACTCCACCTTGGCAAACTTTGATTTTCATCAGTGTGACCCCATATGCAGTCATTGTCCAGACTTTGCCCAGATAGGTTTCTCAACAGGATAATATTGAAAATATGGTCCCCAAGTACAAAATTTAGTCAAATGTTACCCCAAAGTCCCCACATTTCCTTCATTTAATATGTAAATAAGACACTGCCTCACTCAGTGAAAACTCCTCTTGCTCTCCATCAGATGTCATCAGATAGCTCATTCAATTATCTTACTTCTCTCATAAGCTTCAGGCCACAGGACTTTCAATTTTTTGTGATAGATGGGCTAATGTTATTCATTTAAGAAAATTTGGATGATTGACAGGTAGTCCTGAAAATGTTCATTAATCCTCCTGTAAGTTTCATGAATTTAAGAATGATTTGGCCAAAAACTTGTACGGGATGTTCTTTGCCATTCATCATTCTCCTGTTTTGGTTTGTTTTTTTTAAAACTGAGTCATCCAACCAAGGCAATGAAACACCACCACATGACGGAATATGGAACAGTTTGAGAACAATGCATAAGGTGGAAATTATTAGTCCAAACTGTTTGCAAGTTCTCACAAATAAAAAGTACAGTTGCAGAAATCAGGACTGGTTGGTGTGTGATTCAAAAAACATAAATTGCCTGATCTTTAGGAGTAGTGTTAGTCCTAGAGAGGACATATAATCTCATTGACGCCAAATTGAAACATGAGCTATGCACTGAGAAACAACCAAATCTGGATGAAATGAGAAGGGAATTAAAAGGAGACTCCCTAAAATTCACATTGGATTGAGTTAAATCTCTAATTAGTTAGATCAAATAATACCAAAAAATAATCAGTTATAAATTCTGAGGAAGGGTCTGAATAGATAAGAGTCCATTTGCTTATAAATCCCAATTTAAGAATTCTACCTAAATAAATAAAATCTATAATTTGGAGTTGGTTTAGGAACATAAAATTGGAAAGGACCTCTACAGCCATCAAGTCCAGGGCCCTGCTATCAATCACTTTATGTAGTTTAATATCTTATTACTGAAACAACCAAATTATTTAATGTCTAAAACCTCAGAGCCAGTTATAATGTGCCTTTAGAATTCCGTTCTTCTGTAGTAGCTAACCCTTTTCTCTACGTCCCTACTCCTCTCTAACAGACATATTCTAACAGTTTGACAGCTGTATCCAGAAATTACAGCTGACAACTCCAAGTCTCTCGGCACTATTAAACATAGTCACACATTTTAATGAGTAATTTTATGAAACATTACTTAGGATACCTGAGGAACTATTTTCTGGAGCATTCTCCATATAGACTTTATGGGTACTCACACATATATGCATGGACACAATCACAGTTTCACATCCTAAAAATAAGGAGAATAAAATTATTGGAATTACCTCCTAGTTAATAAAAATTAAAGACATACATAAAAAGGGGGAAATAAGATACTTAAGATAACGGGTCACAAACTCTTTAGCTGCCACAGTCTTTTCTAACTCTTTTAGAGTTGGAGCTGAAACTGCAGTCAAGAATCCAAATGGTGATGTTCTGCTGGCACATTATGTCTCACTAGTGGACCTCCTCTGGGTGCAGGGAGAGAGCGAGTAGGCTGTTTGTGGAAGCTGTAACTTCCTCTCCCTCAGGTGACTGCTCTTGGAGATTCTGGAAGGATGGGCTTCTGTCAGGTGGTTTGTTGACCCAAAAGGTGAGGCTTCTAGGGCTTACCCTTAATTCTTATAGCTTGTGAACTTCACTTCCTCTATCCTACAGTGCATCCCTAGAAGATCCTCCAGTATATCAGATGCAAAGCTTACCTTGGAGCCATGCATCTTGGCCCAAACAAATTTGAATTAGGTCACCATTAATAAGCTTCAACTTGGAAAAGTCCTGCTTAAATCAGCAATTTTAAATATATTAGTTTTTCATGACAGACTGTAGGTCTGTGACTCTCCCCACAAAAATAATATTAAAAATTAAGATGCAGGAGACCACTTTTGAGGAAGCTGGTATAATATTATCTAGCTTCACTGTTTACGGTGTCACCAGCTCATCGAAAGTTCAATATGAAAATCCTACCAAAAGAGCAGATGGATTTTATTTCTAGGGATTTTTTAAAAAATCACTCAACATTCATCCTTCATTAAAATTAAAAGTAAGTTTGAACTTATGATCTAGTTCATCTTTCCATTTCCTATTGTCCTTGAAACAAGTATTTCCTATTTTGGCTGTAGTTGAAACAATTTATCTTCTGGAATTTACATTTTGATCGCCTTGATGGCCTGCCTTTGTTAACTGAAATCCCATCATATCTCTTCTGCAAAAAAGATATCCACCAAAAATACTGCAAAGCAATTGCACATCTAATCATCATAATATTGCCGAATAAGCAGTACTGTTTCTATATGATCTATTTTCTCTACACACATGTTTCTACACATGTAGTTCTCTACACACATGTAGTTCTCATTTCATAACCAGGGCTCTAGATTGCAAGTTTCTTAGGGTATCAAGTAACTGTTTCCTTACATGTCTGGACAGTGGCAAGCACACTGTTACTGATTATTAATAAATAATCATTAGCTTGGAAAATAATTTGTAGTGAATGAATGATGAGATGAAATTAAGCCTATTATACACTGTTTGCAAATTGTCCTTGAGAGTCTGATTTTCTTTGATGTATTTGGTGGGCACAGTAGGTTGCCAAGTTTCAGTGATAGATGGTTTATGACAATTCCCTGTGATTGTTTGAAATATGAAATGTGTTGTTTTGATTACACATCTAGGTCACATTGTATTAATTCTGTTCCTCATTGTCTGAGCCATGAGTGACTCTTTAGGGACATCTACACTAGTGTCCATGGGCCAGGGTGAGCTGGCATCAGGGACCACAGAGGAAGACCCTTCCTCCGATGGACCTGAGGACCCCAAGCCTCAACAGTAACCAGAACCCAAGACTGGTAAGTTACAATGAGCCTCCACTCTCCCTGCCAATATCCCTTCTTGCTCTGATGCTACATTTCTAAGTTTAAGCCTTGTCCCCACTCCGCTCCATTGTGAAACGGACCCTGAGCCAGATACAACTATAAATTAATGATTTTATTAATTTTCCTTTAATGACTATTATGCATTTGGCAGAAGCTTTAAAACAAATTAAAGAACAAGCATTGTGAACCTATCTGTCCATTTTTTGGCCAGCACGCAGATAGCAATTGTTCAAGGGTTACGCAGACTGGAGAAAGGGCAATTCATAATAGTGGTGATATTTGAAAAGGCATTCCTGTCCAGATGAATACAAATCCAAGGTTTAAAACTATTTGGATAAAAAAAAACACATCTCTAATGATTCAAATTCAAGAGTGAAGTAAGAGTTCAGAGGAGCTTCTTGTGGGGGCCTGTATTCACAAAACTCCCCTCCAAACCTCCATCAGGGTAACAAGGAAAAATACATTCAGTAAAACACACTTAGAAATATTATTTCATTTTTGACCACAGGAATCACATTTGAAGAGATCTGAGATCTGTGTTTAGAAACATTCAACCAGGGAATGCCCAAAGGTCAATGGCGGGTCCAGACCTGCATCCTTCCCTACTTCTCTTAACTCTGTCTCTTCAGTTTTCTTTCCCCCCGGCCTTCATACTTCCCCTGTCAGTGTTGTCCCCCTCCTCCCTCCAATTAGTTGAAGAGTATTGATTTAATCAATATTATTTTAATATTAACATTGTTAAAATGGGTTTATGTATTATGTTCACATTTTACTGCCTGTTAAGATGGAAATTATAAGTCTATAGTTTATCTTTTTGTAGTGTAAAGTTTATATTGAGAAGCAAAAAAACCCACTTGAATAAAAAGTATTTCATCAAAACAAGTTATCAGTGGCTGAACTTACCTTAGGGAGTGACAATGCATTTTGCAACTTCTGAGAGCTGACTTTCAAACTAACCCTTTAACATTTCCACACAGAAAGGTCTGTGATTTCAAAAACACATTGCTCTTGGCAGATATATTTTTCAACTCCAATCAGTTCATGTTTTTGATTACAGAAATAGGTAATACTCTATTTTAATCTAAAAATAAGTGTGTTTAAGTAATGCATTGCCAGCTTCTGTAATATATTATTAATTATATTAGGCATGATAGAGATCTTGTAAAATAAAAAAACCCTGAAGTCAAAAATGTCAAGTAAAAATAACTCACTTTAATAAATGATGTTGAATCAGGTAATTATATCCTTCATTTCTGTTAAAAGGATTTGGCTAAATTTACCTGAAAATATTTTGTTGCCAGTCTTACATAATAGTGTAATTATGCCACTAGTAATAAGTTACATAAAAGAGTAATACTGTTTTGTTGAATATAGGTAAAAAAGATGATTAGATAGCACTGCAGTGAAATTTTTATCTCTTGGGCTAGATCTTCAGACAAAGTAAGTTGACATAATTCCATTGACTTCAATGGAGTGATGCTGATTTACACAAGCTGAGGATTTGGCCCAACATTAGATATACGCTGTCATTCTCATATGTTGGTTAAAGGCAGAATCATGTACAGTATGAACTCAGCAACAGAGAGAATGAATTAAATTGTCCATGGAGTCTTAAAGGTATAGGACAATTTAATTTCTTCATGAAATTCAGTTCAAAGCATATACAAGAATCTGTGCATGAGAGATGAAACATATTCCATTGGGAACATTTTTAACTCTTTAAACTTTCATTTTCCTCTACTTAGGTTTAGTGGAATCAACATTCAAAATAGTTCAGCCTATTCACTGGCCTTTTCTTGCAAAGGAAGGCAATTATTTCAGTATTTCAGCCTGAATCTCATAGGGGCCTAATGAAGAATGATTATTTATCTTATTTGTAATGTGTGTGTTTGGATTGATCTATATCTGTTGGTTTGTGTTATTATCTGTTGAATGGTTAATTTAATTTTTTACTTGAGATTTATTAACTTTCTAATTAACTTAAAGTGGTTGGAGTTTTTTTATATTGACTACATTGTTTTGTAACAGTGAAGTAATGATCTATTATTATAGCAGTATTCTTGTCTTCTGATTACCAAATTCTCCTTTAGGATCTCAGTATTTTGTTATTCTAATTTAACAGAATGAAACTGAATGCAACAAAAAAATATGATCCACTACAAAAATATAACATATTTTACCTGGACTAATTTCCATGACCCTCAGAGAACTAAGAATTTTTTGGTCAGTTTCAGGTCAAAATCTAAAATTCTGTCCTTTTCCAAGTCATTTGCTCAATAAAATGAATCAATTGGAAAGAAGCCTTTATGTAACTTATTACCTTCCATAATAGGCACAGATCAATTTGGCTTGTTGATAACTTAGGACCTGAATAATGCAGATAGAGCAATTTACATTTAAGATCAATATCCTGAAAACAAGTCTAAAATATTAATACACAGTGAGCCAGTGAATCCTTAAAACTGTGCATTTCCAAAAATAAGGGGACTTAATTTCAACAGAACGTGCATATACCCTCTTTTATAATCTTCTCCTGTAAGGGATGTAGCGTTCCTGGGACAGTAATAGATTCTCTAAGGACATGCTTTCTCTGCAGCAGTGAAAGAATAGGTAATCTCATTAAAGTTTGGTGTAGCCCTTGATAGCAGATATGGCTTTTCATGAAGTACTCCTGTGAAAAATCCTGTGATAAAGTCCTGCATTCAGTGTTCATGCTTTGTAACAAAGCCAAGGAAATAATACCAAACTCTTTCTGACTGACATAGCTATATCAAACCAGCAACAAAAATCTTATATTTGTTTAATGTTCCCTAAAATAGTAAAGTAATAATTTATTAAAACTATGTACAGTTGTGACACAATTATACCTTGTATAATATGTACAGTTGTGACACAATTATACCTTGTATTATAACAAAAATCTTGTATTTGTTTAACGTTCCCTAAAAAAGCAAAGCAATAATTTATTAAAACTATGTACAGTTGTGACACAGTTATACCTTGTACTTCTGCAGAGTCAACAATTTAAGGTTCTCAAAGTGCATTTATAAATAATAATTGAGTTTTTCAACACCTTCATTCAATAAGGGTCTGATCCAAAGCCTATTGGTGTCAATGGAAAGACTCATGTTGACTTCAATGGGCTTTTCATCAGGCAGAAGCAAACATCGTCATTTCTATTTGGCAAATTGCAAAACTAAGTCACAGAGAGGTAGTGTAGACAAGGCCTAAGTGAATTGCACAAAGTCAGACAGGAAGCAGAAGGCAGAGCTTTTAAAAGAACCCAGTTCCCCTGCAACCTAGTTCTTTACTTTAACCCTAAGACTATATTTCCCCTAATGTCATTAATGAGGATTTCCAGCTGCAGCATGAGTATAATATTGAAAAACTATGCCCACCAGATGTTACAAGATGCAACAAAAGTATCTAAGTGAAAACAGTTAATAAATATTCATTTTGCATAAGTTAGTCACTTCATATAGGTGGTTACTTAACATTTTAACAATATGCATGAGACAATTAAAGAAAAGTATTGCTGGTCAGTGATGACAAGAGAATCTGAACAAACAAATCAGAATGATCCTGCAAAGTACAATAACCTCATACATTTTGCTATTTTAGTAATGTAAACATCACTGTAATTCATGCCAGAAGATTTTGAGTGGCTTATGAGCTACAAAGAGAAATGAAAAACAAACAGAATAAATTGCAAAAGCTTGAAAATGACAAAAGCTGCTAGCCTGTAAATAAAACAAGCTGATACACCATTAAATATACTTTACAAATTCCTCTGTGTCATAAAGCCAACCTAACTGGCAGTGTCCCAGAACCCAGTTAAAAGGGCATTGTGCCACAGTTATTTTTTTCCACACAAACAATAAGACCTGTAACATTTCTGAGCGTACTTTTCTCAGCCTCTCTTCTAATTCTTTGACTATGATCTTAAAGTATTCATATGATATGGTCACAGACCAGAAAAAAGGTGCATTATACTCCACTTTGCCAGTTATCCGGTGTTAGAGGACTTTCCCTTCACCCTCTCTCATGGTTCTTGTCATGCAAACAGAAAGCAGAAGATTAGAAGTCCGAAGTACAGGCAATGAGAGCTTTATTGGGGGTTATTTTCAAGCAAATATATTCTGAAGCCTTTCACACTGGTCCGGCTTATGTCTATACAGCAATAGGGTTTAACCATGTTCCAAAGCCCTTCACACCAGTCAGTCTTATCTCTATACACCAAAAGAATTTTCCCTTTCCCAACTACAATTCTATATGCCAATAGAACTCCTTCATCTTCTCACCCCTGGCTCTGCACCCAATGGAGCTTCCTCTTCCCAGTGTTCTGTTTTCAGCTCTGATGCTGCAGAGCATTTACCTTGTGACCCCCTTTCCCAGCTCTGACGCTGCAAAGCTTTGCCTGTGTCCCTGTTCCTCATGTCCCTATTCCCAGTCCCCCATTCTCCTATTACCATTATAATTCCCCTTTCCACTCCCATTCCCCCTTCCCACCTACCCGCTTCTTCTTCTTAGCAAGCCAAATATACCTGCACTGCATGCCCCTAGTAAGACCCCTTATAACTTATGGTCATGTTCCGTTATGGAGGGTCCTGAGTCGGGGTCTTCATCTCATCCCTTTTGTACCTCATGGAAGGGATAAGGAAGGAGGTTGTGCTCCAGAAAGGGGCAGGCATTTCTTTGGTCCTTTAATGTTTTACTTCCACCAGCCCCCTGCCAACCCCCAGCCCTTCCCCAGTGTTTCCCTGACCTTGCTTTGAGATAAAGAGTTGAGGCAAGTAGTCAAGTGTGCACTCATACATTACACTCCCACCATACCCTGTCACATTTTTAACTCCATCCCCTATCTGTCTCATTGTACTAAAAGCCCCATCTGGTTGTGGGAAATGCAACACACAGCATCTTTGTTCTTCACACATATTAGGATGTAAGAATATTAAAAGGTAAACCCAAAATTCTATCTCAGACTCACAAACAGGCTTCTATGCTAAGACAGAATAAAGGTGCATTATACCTCACTTTGCAGGTTATCCGGTGTTAGAGGGCTTTCCCTCCATGTGCGGCCTGCCAGCCATTTTCATCCAGCCCGCGAGCTCGGGCCCAGGAGCATGGGGTCCACCTCATGTGAACCCACCTCACAGTCCTCCAGCAGCAGCTGCTCCTTGCACCCCATTCTAGGGATTATGACCTGACACAAGGGGCTGCAGTCAGTCCATTCAGGTTTGGCTCAGTTGCCCCTCCGTCATGATTTCAGTGAGTGGAGTTGCTATTTGGTACACAGGGCTGCAGCACCACCTAACCTCATGTACTGTCACAATGCCCAGAGTGTGAAGGCAGGCCCATCCTGGGGCATGAGTCACTGCTGCCTGGTGAGGATGGGGCAGGCTCACTCTCCAGCCCCAGGTGAAACCTCCTTTTGTCAATTGCATAATATTCTTGAAAAGGTGCCACATGTGCACATATGGACTGCTGAGAGGGAGGTGGTCACCCCCTAGCACCTACTAATTCAACTTTTGGTTTAATGTTTTATATCTGTGGGTCATCAATTCACTCACTAGAACACGAGTGTTTTGCCTGCTTTTTACTCTCAGGTTTTGTCTCTTATCTAATTTTATGTCTATTATTTAAGTGTTGACTCAGAATATGATTTTGCATTCCTTAGTGATAACAATGTCTGAAAATAGATCTTGAAATGGGAGCTGCTGTGTTAAGTGCAGGAGTTCTGACTGCTGAAATTATATAATTATTGGTAATATGTGTAAAGCAGTTTTACCTATGGTGTTACATAACATTAACAAGTATTGTATTTATGGAAATTAACCATATAGAAGATCATTTTATATATTTTCAGTGTCAACAAAATAAAGAGAGAAGCTATATTTCATGTTGTTAAAAGCAGAAAAGTATGCTTTTTGTTGTTGTAAATGTCCCCAAGATACATTTCCTAAGATAGTAATCTTAATTACACTGGTCTTTCAGTAATGCTGGTAGCATGAGATAATGATTAGTTTCTGAGTCATTGTGAAAAAAGCTAGTATCTAAAATAAAGCTGAGTAGTGCAGTTTGAACTTACTCACCTAAACTATGTTTTGCTAACTTTTCAAACTATGAGAGAGTTCAGTGTACACAATAACATCCTGTCTCTAGCCAGTTGGTTTCTCCACCATGTATCTCAACACGGAAAACATGCTCCCATAAAGATGTTTCTCAGAATGCGTAACCAACCTCAGAGCAATGCAATGGAAACCATATTGCCTCATATTTTCATAAGAGACATGAAAATGATGGAGCAAATTCTCACCTTCACTCTGTTTTCTTTGCACTGTTCACCTCTGTGCTCCAGCTGGCACAGAACTCATTCCTACACCTCAGACAAAGTGAGAAGTTGTGTTTGGAGTAATGTGTGGCTGGAGTGTGCTTCACTCTGGCTACCCTAATTCCTTAGAAACCATTGTCAGGTGGTGTTTGTTGGATCAAATCCCATGTTCCTCTAATCTGTGTCTGAAGCCATGGTCATCAGAAAATTAGGGAGCTATAATTGGTGCCCAGATATCCTCACTTCTTTGGTATGCTCAGTATAAACTGGAGGGAACAGAGGATCTGTGAGAACAGAATCTAGTTGATAATCCAATCATTCCCATGATTTTTGGAATTCTTCCTTTTGTTTCCTTAGTCTCAAAGTGAAGCTGAGTTGTGCATTCACCTATGAGATGCAAGAGGCGATACAGTATTCACAAGTATCATTAAGTAACCTTGAGCACACTCGTAAGCACAGTCAAAAGTGACCCTTTCACACTTGATTTACAGTACTTTACAGGTTAGAGTTATCCTTTTGGCTACATCATATGCTAAATGCAGAAGTCTTGTAATCAAGTTAGTACATTAGTGGAAACCCATGTTAATCTACATGGAAATATTAAAGGGCCAAATTCTTGGCCACAATAGCATTCCATTGTGCTCCTCCAATAGTATAAAGGAGTCATAAAGATACCATAGTCGGTCAGTTAGGAATTCCCCCCATGTAGAGCCAGTCTAGGATTATCCAATTAACTGCTGGAACCCACAAAATTGCATCCTCCCACATTAGCCACATCAATTCTAATTGCCCACAAAATCAGCATTTTACTCAACATTGCCAAAATACCAATGAGCCCTGAGGGAAGCCATTCTTAGTATAGCCCAAATGAATTCTCTCTATGTACTGTGCGGGGTTTGCAGACCCCATTATGCCACCTAACTTTGTTTGTCCCATAAATTCATTCTTTCCTGGAACATTCTTTCAAATAATCCTTTGACATTCAGAACCTGCCAAAAGCTTACATCTCCCTCCCATAGAAATTACATACAAATCTACAATAATACATAAACTATTCATTTTTGAAACTATGGACTCCAAATCTACTTAAGCTTAATTCAATAAAGGCTTTCCAAAGATACTGAAGGAAATGGCCATCTCTATCACCAACTATACTCCATCTCACCCAGGCCCACAACTCTTCAGTGCCTTCCTTCCTAGCCTGGTCTAAAAATGCCTATGTACCTCCAAACCTGGCCTGAAAATCCTTTGAATCCCTTCCTCTTATCTAGAACCACAGCTCTCCAGAAATCTTCAGTCCCACCCAGGCTTTGGACTCCCCATCATTTACCACTACCTGGCTTCAGGAAAGGTGACCAAGCGACCTTCAGCTCCTTCCTTCACCTGGGCTCTTTGGGGTGAATATGTAAGTTGTTACTCTATATATCAGACTCCATCTACACTTTTCCATGGGCTGTAAAGTGTGCATGCGTGTGTGCATGTGTGCACACACACACTGCTTCACCGATCTCCCAGGGACAAGTTTTTCATATTTCCTTTTGCATCTTTTCCTTTTGTTATGAAAGGAAGAAAGAGGCCCCTACTCTTAGGCACTGATAACGAGGTGTAATAAATTATTAAAACATTTGGTTATTTATCAGAAAATACATGCTACATTTCTACTTAATTAAAGGGTATAATGTTTAGTTCTTGGGTCCTTGATAGGGAACATTTTTCTGTCTAAAGTGTCTCTTCTTTAGTAACTTGTGTTTTAGAAGCCTCTGAGAGATGCTGATGAAATACTGATTGTTATTTTCTCCACTTTCCCACTTGCCAACCCCTATTTGCCACCTATGGTACTTCTGATTAATATTTTCATTGTTTTGACAAATTAAAAGCAGTGCTTCACACAAAGTTACTGTCAACAGGGGAAAATTCAACACACACATGCATGAAAAAGAAAAACAAACAGTGTATATATTCTACACATGCACTAATTGGGCCAGGTTGTCATGCTCCTGTCTAGTACCTAAATTTATGGGAACAATTTATAATGCTTAGGTGTATACTTAACTTAAAGAATGTAAGTTGTTACACTGAAGTCATGTGCTTTCAGTTAAGAATGTGATTAAGCATTTGCAGTAATAAGGCCTTTGATAGCTAAGCGTTTGTCTACATGGCAAATTTGCACCTGTTTTTAAATCCGTTATTAAACTCATGTAATTAAACCTGTGCAACTTCTTTATTGACACTCTTATTTTGCTTTAACGGTGGTTTATTTCAGTTTAGCTTAAATCTGGACCATTTAAAGAACATTGGAGTCTTGTGACAAGTGTCACACAGTGAGCGGGCTACACCCATTGTACCGGTGTACTGGAAGCAAAGGTCAGTCCAAATCTGTAGAGTTTTCAAAATGATACTGAGTCCAATTTTACGTGCAGACCAGTATCCACTGTTTTGTACTGAAGATTTGTTTGCTGCTCTTATTGGAGTACAGTATGTCAATAAATTGGATTGGCTCAATGCAATCTACAAATAGAAACTGATAGAACATCTTTCAAATATCTCACATCGGTACTTACCCTGTTCTAGAAAGACCTGGATGAGATCCTGAAGGGACTGAACAAAGTTCAATGCTATTTTGATGACATCTTTGTTACAGGAAAGGATCAAAAGGATCATCTTAAAAATTAGGATGCTGTTTTGCAATGTTTGGAAGACCATGGACTGAGAGTACATTGAGACAAGTGGGAGCTTTTCAAGCCTTCAGCCGAATACCTTGGACATGTAATTGATGCTACAGGCTTAAGGAAATTGCCAGAGAAAGAGAAGACAGTTATTGAAGTGCCGCTGCCGGAGAACATGTCACAGTTACATTAATTCTTAGGACTGCTTAACTATTAAGGTAAGTTTCTGCTTAATCTGGTGAATGAATTTGCAAATTTACACAAACTTAACAAGCAAAGAAATAATGAAAATGGACTGAGTGAGAGTGTGTATTTAAGGAAGCAAAGAAACTGTTGCTAGCTTTCAAAGTTCTTATGCACTTTGATGCTTTGCTACCAATTGACTGGTGATGCTTCACCTTATGGAATGGGTTCAGTTCTTTCCCACATTCTTTCTAATGGGAGGAGAAACCAATTGTTTCCGCATCACAAACACTCACTACTCCTGAGAAGAACTAAGTGCAAATAGAATGAGAAGGTCTCTGTATTATCTTTGGAAGTTCCAGACCTATCTGTATGGTAGACATTTTACCTTGCTAATAGATCATTGCCCATTACTTTCAATTTTTGGACCAAAAATCAGAATTCTGTCATTAGCTGCTACTTGCATGCAACAATGGAGTTGCTACTTTCAGCTCATCCCATATTATTCAATTCCATAAATGGATTCAGCATGGTAATGTTGAAGAGCTGTGATGCCCACCCTATCCAAGCTCCTGTCAACCCAAAGAAACTTTAGACAAAGTGGTCTATCTCAATTGGATGGATAGGTTACTCATCACTAACACAGACATCAACAAAAAAACTGCTTAGTATGATGTTCTTTCTCTTGTGAAGGGAATGGTATTATAAGATACAGTGCTAGATTCAAAGGATCCCAGTTTATACCATTTGCATCATGTCAAAATGAGTTATCTGTGAATCACAGTTGCATCTCATGGGAAATGGAAGTGATCATTCAAAATTCACTTCAATCTCAGGTTCTGGAATCTCTTCACAAAATCATTTTCACATTATGTGGATGAAGGCCATAGCCTGGAGTCATGTCCAGTGTTCAGGGATCAACAAAAGAGATTGGAAGGAAGATCAAGGGATCAATAACAGAAGATCAAAGGACATGATCATTCTCCTCTATTCAGCATTGGTGAGGCCTCATCTGGAGGCCTGTGTCCAGTTTTGAGCCCCACACTACAAGAAGGATGAGGAAAAATTGGAAAGAGGGCAACAAAAATGATTAGGGGGCTGTAGCGCATGACTTATGAGGAGAGGCTGAGGGAACTGGGATTGTTTAGTCTACAGAAGAGATGACTGAGGGGAGATTTGATAGCTGCTTTCAACTACCTGAAAGGGGGTTCCAAGGAGGATGGATCTAGACTATTCTGATTGGTACCAGATGACAGAACAAGGAGTAATGGTCTCAAGTTGTAGTGGGGGAGGTTTAGGTTGTATATTAGGAAAAACGTTTTCACTAGGAGGGTGGTGAAGCACTGGAATGGGTTACCTAGGGAGGTGATAGAATTTCCTTCCTTTGAGGTTTTTAAGGTCAGGTTTGACAAAGCCCTGGCTGGGATGATTTAGTTGGGGATTAGGTCCTGCTTTGAGCAGGGGGTTGAACTAAATGACCTCCTGAGGTCCCTTCCAATGCTGATATTCTATGATTCTATGAAGGTGAAGTGCTGTACTACATGTCAGCAAATGTGGCATAACCCTGGCCCAGATCAACTACACTGTTGATCATGGCCTTAGACTCTGTGGACACATATTCATGTTTGTTGGACCTTTAGAAGGTTTTTTGGTTTTGGTCATAGTTGATGCCCATTCAAAACAGCCAGAAGTTTTCAGAATGACTTCTGCTACAGTTGACCATTGGACATCTTCATACCTTACTTAGGTCAATTTGGTTTACTGTTACAGTTGGAGTGTGATAGTGGACCTCAGTTCTGTTCCAAGGAACTTCCAAAGTTCCTAACTTCAAATGGAGTTCAACACATACGTTCAGCTCTGTACTATCCTTTTATACACAGACTAGTAGAACACTCTGTAAACACTTACAAGTCTATTTTAGAGTCATCAGCAGAAACTGGACAATTTCTTGCTTGTCTATAGAAACACACCAAATGCTACTCCTCAGGAGTCAACTACAACTCTTCTTGATGTGCTCTTTGCATACTGGTTGGGCCCTAATAGATTCCTATATTGCTTCGCATGTGGCCAAATCTCATGCTATGCAAATTGACTGACGTCAGTCTTGTCACCCTCCTTTTCAAATAGGAAACTTAGTGTGGACTCACAACTACACATGTGTAGTGAAATGGATACCTAGAGAACCTGTAAAATGCACAGGACCTTTTTATTTGTGGTAAAATTGTCCAATTGTATTTTAAGGAAATGACACATGGACCAGTTGCAGCCTCCAGAAGTGTCAGAGTTCAGAGATGCTCTAGTAGAACATTCTGTTCCTCTGATTGAACCTCCTTCTGTTATAACTAATTTTGAAGTGTGTTGGGAGAAGCTAGCATTGGATTCCAGGGCAGATTCTGCAGGAGTCTACTCATAGCTTTAAGTTAGATTATGTAGTGATTTTGCTGTGTAAATGATATATATAAATTGTTCAGGCAGCAAAACTGAAAGCAACACAAAAAAATGAATATTTGCACCTTGAAGAGGAGAGTGCTCAAATATGTACATGGAAAGGTTTTTTTTAAATAGGCCAGAGGAATGGAATGTCCTGTCCCTTTACATGCTTGAGCACTCTCCTCTACCTGGTGCAGATATTCATTTTTTTGTGTTGCTTTCAGTTTTGCTGCCTGAACAATAATGCTAGCACATCTGACAGCTGTGTTTTTAGCAGCTCCCTCTGTGTCTGTGTCTCTGCCGGTTCCAAGTATAAGAATTAGGCTCCTATGGAGTCTCAGCAGAGATTAAACCTTCTTTCCCCTAGCAGATGCCTTGGGGAAACTCTCCCCACCCTCACCTCTAAATACCTGATTCCCTTTCTGGAACAGCAGGGTTACAAGGGCATCTTCTTGCACAAATTGTGCGAATCCGATTCAAAATCTACTACACATTGGGATGCATCTCAGTATATATCCTGCCCTAAAAGATATAGTTGTTTACCATTGCGATGAGCAATGTCTATAATTTTTATATTATGTAATTAATATCAAAAATTCAAAACAAAAATAGAAAATATTTAAATGAGGAATTTACAGTTAGCAAAGGATACTAAAGAAATTAAAATAAATGTCATCTAATCCAAATATCCAACAGGATCTGATTCATTTTTCATATTCCTGGACAGCTTGAATGTCTGACTATTTCACTATCCATCTACATATGTTGCCAAACTATACCTGAAAAATATATACATATAAATAAAAGATATGTATATTTTTACATGTTCCATTTTAGCATAAAGGATTTTCCCATTTTAGGACTACTTATTGCATTTGCATTGCAAATACAGCAAGATCCAAATTGGCAAGTTGGTGATCTTTAACATTTTCATTTTGTAAGTAAATGAAAATAAAAAAAGCCATGACTTAAAATGTTCTTTTACATTATAACAGCATCACACTCATATGTATCATTGCTAATGAAAAACAAAGGCAACTTGTAAAGCTGATTGTTAATCCTTAATATCTGCTGCAAATCCAATTGTCTTTTTCATATCTATCCACAATGACATTTCTGCAATACAGCAAAAAACAACTGGTAATTCAGGGCTGGCAATTACACTAGACTAACCACCACTATTAAAATCAAGGGTAAAGTTTATAATACAGTAGTTACCACTCTCTGTTAGTTCTTGATATTTTATCATAGAGGATTAATTGATGAATCATTGTCATACACCTTGGATGCATATTGCTGAGGTCAGCATCCACAATATTTGCTGTAACATCTTCAGGAGTACTTTGAAACTGCAAACTTTTACAACATGAAGCAAAAACTCATGCTGCACTGATTCTGATCCCACTTCTTTCTCTTTTATTCTGATGTGACCCCACTAATTTCAATGGTCCTGATTTACACCTATGTCAGATCGGAATCAGGGCATTATTATTTCTCATCTTCCCATATGAACTAACCTAAGTTGAAATCCACACTAACTACTGGAGTATCATTTTATTTACAGATTTGCCATATTTTGAGCCATCTGGAAGCTTGCACCAAGCCATAAAGAAGATGCCTCGCTGGGTTTCTACCACACAGGTGATAGTATATAACCACTTAGTTGATGTCAGGCATGGAAAAGACTTGCAGATAGTTGTTCATCTAGTACAATCTTATGCCATTGTTCTTACTTTGTGAACCTGGTTTTCTAGTGTTTTATGCAGTCTAGTTTTAAATGTCACAAATGATGGGGGCATTCATTTCTGCTTTTGGACAGTGGAATAACCTTCCAAAGGACCTGAGCACTTCAAATGGAGCTTAGCACTTTGAAGATTTTCCTAAAGTTATTGCTTAATTTCATTCCATTATTCTTTATTTTTCCCACTGTGCCTCCCCAAGCAATTCCTCTTTATATTTAGTGCACACAAAAAATGTTTTGTTCCCCCTTAAGGCCAGGTGCACCTCTTGGATTTTGCAGCATAGAGTTCAGTGATCTAACTCTTAGACAAAATAAGGAGGTTTTGAATGGGGAAAAGAAGCCTACATAGGAAAGACAGCTATCTTTTTGCCACTAATCATGACTGAGCCCAACTCTGCATGTTGGAGGCAGCTATATCAAGGGGCACCAGCAATAGCTATTTCTTGAAAGTGCTCATTTATGTCCAGATGCAACTCTGCTGGCCAAAGCACTAGCCCACAGCTGCCCTCAGCAGGATTATTCTCTCAGTTGGTATTTTAGTTGGTATTTACAAAGGCAGACCAGCACTTCAAGCAATAATGTTGCTCGTTTTCATTTAGTCATTCCACTCTCTTTCTCCTGGTATAGGCTATTCAGGTCTTTAGTCATTTTTCCAGGGTACAGTCCTCAGTTTTGCCCTAAATGATGAGCCCAAAAAAATAGCTTCCCATTTTGGAGTTACCACAATCTTTTCAGCATTCATGTCACAGCCCTCTCTAAGTCTACCTGGCCATCTCCCAGACCTCATCCCTAAGGCAGAGTTTGTATTTCTGCCCTCCCCGGTCCTACCTTCTCTGCAAAGAATTCAATGCCACTTCTCACTGCTGGTCACTGATTCTGCTTCTTCTGCCCTCCCCAGGCCTACCTCCCCTCTGAATGGTTTTGTCCTGCTTTTCTGTCCTCCTCAGACCTCCCTCCCTCCTCAAGAGTTTTGTGCTGTTTCAAACAGCTACAGCTTATCACAGAGCCTTTCTCCAGGCTCTTTTTCCCAACTCACTCCAAGCTGTCTTTCCGGACTTTCACAGAGAAAGCAGAAGTTCCCACCTCCTTTCTCATGGACTCTGCCTAACTGAGTTCTCCTCCCTCCCTGTCCCCACAGCAGGCACCAGACATTATCCATATCACATTAATCTGCGATGTAGCTGCCGGGTAACAGGAAGGCTGAGTCAGGCTCACCTTAAAGGGCCAGTCTGTGACATTTCTCCGTAGTTTTTACGCAGAGAGGAAGGGGTATTATTATTTCTATTATGCTATTCTGCTACTGTGGGCGTATTGGTACAGGTCTGAGGTGACATCTGGAAGGCTCACTAAGTGAGGTCCATTTACACTGAAAACATGAGGACCACATTTTTCTCTAGGGCAGGTCTCAGCTGCCACAACTTTTGCTGACAACGTTCCCACTTTCAACCTTTTTGCCACAAGCTCCACCTCTCACGTGGCACAATGTATCCTTAGAGCTGCATCTCTGGACCTCAGCAAGTCTTTGAACATAGAATATGAAGAGTTTGCCCCACACTGGTTGCGATTTTCCTGATCCTGAAAAACCCACTTGCTGTTTTCAGAAAAAGGAAAAAGACAAAAAACAGAGAAACAGCAACAAAAATACTGAAAACAGTGGGGAAAAAAGAACAAATAAAAAGGAAAAAGGCTTTTATGCAATAAACAAACCACACATTATGTGAGTCACTTGTAACTCAAAATGACACATGCATTTCAAACTGTATTGTAGAACACCAGAACTTACTAACTGAGTCTCCCATCTGCTAGCTAGTTAGGCTTACTATTCTTTTAGAGACCTCTAGAGACCACTACAATTTTACAAATGTATTTGTTTTTCCAGCACCTAGCCTGCTATGCAGTTATAGCCAGAGCAATCTACATGAGCTAAAAATACATTCACTTGAGGTTGAGCTGACTGGACAGGAGTACAGGCCTTTTAAAAATTAAAAACATTCTGAATTCAACTATCCTATCTTCTGGGATTTTATTTCTGCAATTTCTCATCATTTTGATGCAATAAATTACAATGACATAAGCTCCCTTGCAAACATATTCTTGGGTCAAAAATCTGGATTTTAAATGTTTGAAGAAAAAGACGGAACTCCATCAGCCACATTTCATCATCTTCTTCCAGTTGTGGGCTCAGCCTATGACTTTTGTATTTAGAAGCTGTCGGGTTGCCCAAATAATGGAATATTTCCATAGCCACTCTGAATCATATTTTGTTTTCACTGCCTGTATGGCTTCAGTTCTTTGTTGTTCATTGGATCAAACCAGATTTCTACTGAGACTGTGACAGTAGTACCATCAGCTTTTTAATCTGTCAAGTCCCCATGAAACTTCTTTCAATTACTTTTGTAAGTCTAGTATCTTTTTGTAACAGTCTTTGTTATGTAAATGTGTGTTATGTTTTGATCAAAGTCCATTCATGCTCAATGCAAATTTCAACCAGCATATGGTTGTTGTATGCAAATGTACAGCTGAGGGGCCAAATTTTCTGCTAGTGTAAATTGGCACAGCCCCAGAATTTGGCCCACAATTTGTCAGTTTGACTAAATGTCATTGTGAACTTGGGACAGCAATCTTTTTTCAGTCAACCACCCACAAGACTTTGTACTGTACTAGGTGTCACTATTTTCTCAATGGACTTTAAGTAGTGTGCCAAACACTATCAGAAGCTTAGGATGATAGTACCTTTAAAATGCGGTCATCTTTTTCACTCTTCTTTTGTTCTGTGAGCAAAGGACAAAAGATTTCCTTATTATACATCTTAAGAGTTTTCTGCTCTTTGTCATGTTAGCCTACAAAGGCACAATGGACCAAATTTTCAGCAGAGGTTCATAACTGTGCCAACAAAATGTATGACTGTAACCATTTTGTGTACACAAGATTGACTATTGTACAGATATATATACCATTTTGCATATGTAATCTCTCTGCACAAAACGGCTGCATTCATGAATATGCCACAGAAGCAATTATGTAGACTTGTCTGAAAATTTGGGCTTCACATTTCCCAGCTCCAAATGATTAGGGTGATAGTAAAGCTAGAGTCTACATTCCCAGACAAAAACTGAGAGAATCCATATCAGTAATTTAGTGTAAAATACATTAGAAAAATGTTTTAAGAAATTTATCGCAATTCATGTAGCTGAAGTTGCGTATCTTAGGTCGATCTCCTCCCGAGTGTAGACCAGGCCAATGACTATATTAAGATATTTCAGGTCAGGAGGTTGGCTCATGAAAAATGGCTCCTCTACAAGTGTCACTGTATTATGCAATTGAAAGATGGGCCAGACAGATACTAAATTCTAAAAGGCTCTGCTGCCTTCCTTGCTGCCTTCCTTGTTATGTACCATACTGTGCAACATATATTCTGCCTTTAACATAGAATGCAATGCCTTAACAATTTTCTGTTTTTCATGCAAATGTATTGTGACAGAGTCAGACCAGAAGGATATAGGAGAGTGCTGGAAGGCAGGTATATTAGTCTCAGGATGTGCAGGTCCCTGTTCCCTGGATAGCCAAACAAAGGCTATTCCAGGCCAATCAGGACACCTGGGGCCAATTAAGAACCTTCTAGAAAGAAGTAGAAACAGCTAGCCTAATTGGGACACCTGAAGCCAATCAGGGACTGGCTGAAACCAGATAAAAACCTCCCAGTTAGTCAGGTGGGCTGTGGGTGTCAGGAGCTGTGGAAGGAAGTTATGCTGTTGGTGAGACTGAGTGGTGGACGACATATAATACAGAAGGAAGGAGGCCCTGAGGTAAGGGTGAAGTGGAGTTTGAAGAAGCGGGGACTGCTGTGGGGAAGTAGCCCAGGGAATTGTATTGTGTTTTGTGCCTAAAAGGTCAGCCATCTTAGCTGATACTATTAGGGTCCCTGGGCTGGAGTCCGGAGTAGAGGGCGGGCCCGGGCTCCTCCCCTTTTTCCATCTTCCATACTGGCCTGTGATGAAGGTAACTCACTAGGTGGTGACTCTTGCCAATTATACTGAGAAAGAGAGGTCACTCTGGGGCCTAGATGAGTTTCTGAGGCCCCTAAATCTGGCAGGAAGCGCAGGACCCACAAGTACAGACTTGGAGCTCTGTCACAGTATATATTTGTAAATTCTATTCCCGGTTCTGCCACCTGCTCTGACCAGTCACAACCCTTATGGGTCCATTAGTTTTTCCTTCTGTCAAACAAGGATAATGATACTGACCTCCTTTGTAAAGTATTTTGAGATCTGTTGGTGAAAAGCACTATACTGGAGCAAAGTATCATTATTATTAATAGAAGTACAAAACTGCAGCAGGCAATGAACAATTCTTCATACACTGCAAATATGTATTCATTTTGGAGATTTTAACTACTCTACAGTTAACCTCATCTAACCTTTCTTTCTTTCTTTCTTTTACATATATACTGTGAAGGTATAGTACTGAAAGATAATGATACAATATGCCTTAGGAGCACAGTGCTGACCACAAGCACTGTTTTTGTGAAAATAACAGTGCATTTAAACAGCAGGAGCAATGGATCTGCTAGAAAGATATTTATAATGTAATCAAATTTACCACCTGTAAGCACTCTGGTGTGAACTGCAGCAGCTATTACTCTCATTAAGAAGTGAATCTGCTTCATACACAATTTAATTTCAGCATGAGCACCTAAGTAAAAAAGAAACTGTTGTCTCATCATTTCTACCAGGCAGTAATCTATATCATAAAATCACCACATCTCATTATCTAGGATTAGTAAACTGTAGTATACTGAAGCCCAGGCCTTAACTAATGGAGGAATTGGAAGGTGTTTATTACTAGTTATTGCACATCTCGGTCAGTAGCAGTATAAAGTGAACCATCTACACTACCTAACTGTGCGTGGAAAGCTCAGTTCTCTCTTGATCATCACCACAAACACAGACTGCACTGAACAAACTGGGGGAGAGGGAAATAGGTCACTTTCACCTACAATGTCAAATCATCAGGAATTCAATCAGTAATTATGGCCCACATTTTGAAAAGTAGCCTCTAATTTTTTTAATGCCTCCATTTTGAGTGTCCAATTTTAGACAACTTGGGTCTGATTGTGAGAGACAACTACAGCTCCGATCCATGTGACTCGCAATTAACTTTTTTGTATCTTCCTCTGGTACTGGCCACAGACAGGATAGTGGGCTAAGTGGACCACTGCTCTGATCTGGCCCAGCAAGTCCTAGGTTCCTGTGTAAAATTAGCTCCAAGATGTCTAAAGCTGGTCACCCAAAAATGGAAGGGTCTAGATACAGAAGCCACTTTTGAACATATGAATCTATACAATGAAATGATTGTACCTATGTAACACTAGCATGTCCACATGAAGTGACTCTTGGTTAAAAACTATATATAGTCTCAGATCCTCCCTCCTGTTGCATCACTAGACTGAGAAGAATTTTCTAATTTTATGGGGGTGTTTTTTATTTTTTAAAAGGTTTGGTTAAGTGGTAGTTGTGAACACACAATGTTACATTTGATAGGATATATAAGAGATACAATGCTTCATGCCTCACCAAGGGCATTGTCTTCTCCATAATCTCTCAGGAATGTAGTTTCAACTGTGTGTCCTTAAAAAGATCCTAAAACAGCCATGGCCAAGCTCATTGATAACTTTGGTGATTACGTTCAGAACCTTGGAGCCAGTGCAATGCACAAAGCGCTGGACTGATGTGTTATTTATTAGACAGACTGTTGAATATTGCACCAGCTGGAGATTCTTGGTGGACTCACCTTTAATCCCAGATACAGTGCAATAGATGGTCCAATAGTTAAAGGTAATGAATGTGTGGGTCAGAGTTGTTGGGTCCCCATTGGATGAGAGGTAGAGGGCAACAAATATGGCCAGCCAAATATGGATGAGAGCATTTCACAATTGGTGTCCTGGAGCAGAGGAGAGCCCAGTGGAATCCCATGGCACCTGAAGTGCAAATACCTGGAGCCAAGGCTCAGGTCCTAGCTCTGGAAAGTTCCTCAAAGCATTTCCTCTTCCTACTTGTATCACATCTGTCTATAGTTAATGTGGCACTTCCTGAGGTATCCAGGATCATTACCACCTGCCCTTAGAGTGAGAGAGTCTTGTCTGTGCCTGCTGTGGATCAGCTTCCCTACTCTCCAGCTTCTGCTGCACAAATTCCACCTTCCAGGCCTGCACAGGCCTCATTCTTTCTGTACAGGTTAGCAACAGGCACACACTTGCCTCGAGCCTTTCTGAGAATTCCTTCTGGAAATCTCAGCCCCGGATCCACTCAGCACTTGCAGAACTCCTAGATTCGCTACGCGCAAAGGAACAGTGTACACCAGCTTACTAGATTTAACTCAGGATCACCACTCTGCTTAGCACGCAGCTCTATTTATTGTAAAAACAAAAAAGTTTATTATCAAAGAACAGAGATACAAATGACAGACTGAAAGAATATTGGAAATGAATGGTTCCAAATAAAACAAAATCATAACATGCTTTCTAGAGTCTAAACGTAACTCACAGGACATTCCCTCATCTTCTACAGGACAGCTTACCCCAGGACATTTTTCTAGGAGTTTCAACCAGGTTGGTTGAGTTCCCCCTTTTGTAAGGTCAAGCCTCCTGGCAATTTATCTTCATAGACTGGGTGTCTCTCTGTACACGCAGAGATAGCAAACCAGACCGTCGAACTTCATCTCAGAACAATCATTCCCCTCTACTGTTTACCTCTTCCTGTTAATTTCCATCTGAAGTCTCCTCAAACTCTTCGTTAACTTTTTGACTCAGTATGCAGCTAGACTTCTTTTGTAAGATGCACAAGACACAATGATGAAGTTTGTCTCCAGGCATGCCACTTTTGAGAGAGATCTGCCTTTGACTACAAGGCCTCGAGAACATAATTTCTAGCATATATATATTTAAATATATATATTTAACTCCTCACATATTTTCTATACATACATCTCACAATGGTTATGATGACCAGTGTGACACATACTTTCAGCAGAGACCTTAAATAACTACTTTTGATGAATCCCTGTAGCCCATGTACTACTGTGCCCTCTGCTACTTGATATTAAGAGGTCTTGGGCCAGCTGTTCTTTCAGTTATTCCTTCACATAGGCCTAGCAAATCCAAATGTGTCTACATCTCTTTTATATCAGCTTTAGAGCTGGGTGTTATCTTGATACCTTTGGTGCTGAAGTGTAAAATGTCTAACAATCTTCTCTGAAGTGTTTAACATCCATATTCAATACAACAGGAGACAAGGCCTGATCTTTGTAGAATTGCATCCGCGAGTGCTCTCTCGGAGGAGGAGAAGTTGCTCATCACAAATGTCTGAGTTCTACCTATCAGAGAATACCAGTGTTATTCCATTCACCTTGTTGGGTCACTCACAAGAGGCAGCAGCACTGCATGTCTAGTGGTGTTGAAAGCAGCTGAGAGATCCGGCACTATTAGCATAGATGGCTGTCAGATGTCCACGGCTAAAACTAGCTTATCCATTTGCTCATTCAGGGAGTATAAGAGGCAAAACTCAAGCAAGATAGATAAAAAGGAAAAGTGTTATCTGAAATGCAGAACATTACTAAATGTGGAGAGTAAGTTGTATTCTACAGCACAGCATTTTACTTATGTCTTACACCCAGAAAACATCTCTTTCCTTAACAGAGGTTATGTTGAATCTCAGTGTAGTTTCCTTTGTTACCTTCACACTTCTACATTCTGTGATCACAGAGCAAATAAACTACATCAATCAGCAATATGGTGCCAGAAAAACTGATCTACTGTCAGAATTAATAATTGGTGTGTGCTGGGAAAGCAGTTTGTATTCACTTACTATTATACAGTAATTAATCTTCAATCTCTTCCAAGCCCTAATTCTATGCAAAACATCATTTTATATAGGGATTATTTACCTAAATATTCTTTGTTGGGGTATTTTGCAGATTCCCTAATCAAAAGGATTATCCAAAGCAGCACATTTCACTGCAGTTCTTTTTAATATAAATTCATGGCACAAAATAGCAGGACTGAGATATCAGCATAGTGTATGATGTGACTAATGTCTGTAGTATAAGATCTTAAGTATAAAAGAGATACATGTAAGTGATTGTTCTTATTATCTTATCATTTTAAATCCCATATCTAATGTCATTTTATAATACTCCTGCAATACAACATGGAATTTGTAATTGGATCTAGAGAACACACATCTGTATTCAGTAAAGGAAAATGTATGTTGAAATAATCTTTTTTTTTTTTTTTTGGTGAGTAAACTGTCAAATGGGATCTTATGAGTCACAAATGTGTAACATCTGAAGAGCATCACAAAATTCTACTACCTTAGTCATCTGAGTGTTCCTTTAGAAAAACAGCAATGTTGCAGCAGTTTTCTGTGCCAGATCACACGATGCAGAGAGTGTATGCAGTGTATTAAAGGAGTGTGGTGAACAAAGTTGACTTTTTCAGTATTCTGTATCTACATGGACTGGTCAGTTGGTGTTCCATTTCTATGTTTCTCTCCCTCTTTCCCTCTCTTTGCAATCTTCTGTTCTGCCTCCTTAGATGAGTTGACATACAGCAGAGAACTCTGAGGCCAAGTGACACACGCTATCACTGCAAGCCACAATTTACCTCAAAAGGCTTAGATGGATTGAGTTGGATAGGGATTTCCAGGCTCCTGCTGCTCACACCAGGTAGAGCTAATCTGTTTCTAGGAGCCAGCTAATCCTTGTCCATTGCTGTAAAAATTGCCTATGTCCAGCACAAATTGGAGCTGTTTCTTTTGTAGAACAGAGTTGTACAGACTCGGGGAGGAGGCACGGTGGGAGGTGGGGAAGAATGAAGAAAGAGGAGAGAGGCTTCTCTAATTGGTTTTGCTCCTCCTTAAAAAAAAAAAGATAGTTGAATATTCTATCAATGCCCAATCAATTTGATATATCTATGGTTGTCTGCCAACTCTGGAGAAGAGTACCAGTACTCTGGGCATGGGTAAGAGGAGATGGATCACTTGATTATCTGTTCTGTTCATTCCCTCTGAAGCACCTGCCATTGGTCATTGTCGTAAGACAGGATGCTGATCTACAAGGACCTTAAATCTGACCCAGTATGGCCATTCTTATGTTCTTATAATGACTTCTGACCCAGGCCAGAGGACATCTCCATGTACAGTAACTCCTCACTTAAATTCATCCTGGTTAATGTTGTTTCGTTGCTGATCAATTAGAGACCATGCTCATTTAAAGTTGTGCAATGCTCTCTTATAATGTTGTTTGGCACTGCTTGAAGATAGCTGGTAGGGGCTTGGAATCAGGGTGGACCGGAAGCCCCCCATCTGCTCCCCTACGTTCCCTGTGTGGCAGCCACCCAGCAGGATATCAACTGCAGGGCAGTTCAGCTGTCCCTGCCCGCACTGCCATGTAATACTCCTGCCCTCTGCCTTGGAGCTGCTCCCAGGAGCCTCATGCTTGCTGGGGGGAAGTGGAGGAAGAGGGGTATTAACGTCACTGTGTCCCCCTCCCCCTGCTCTTGTACCGCACTCCTGAACCCCATCTCCACAGAGCACAACAAGGCTCAGGATAGAAGAAGCCTCCACCACAGCTTCCTCTTCCAAAATGTGTTCTCTAAAGCCATTTTATGAGGGCCAGGTGTTCGCTGTGCTAACAGCTGACTCTATTAGTCCTGCCTTCTCAGGCTGAGAGGCAGTAAATTATGGCATAGACAGGACAAATCGAACAGGATAGACTGCTGCAAGGTCTCCTAACCCTTAAAGATTCAGGCAGTTTTTTTACGGTGCCAGTTACAAAATCATCACCACCACTTCCTGTAGCCTTTGGATTTTTCTGGGATCTTCCATCCTAGTAATGACAAGAACTTGATCCTGTATTTAACAGGTATTAGCACAAAAATGTTTCTCCTCCAAAATGTTAAGTTCAGCTACATTCAAAACCAAGAAATGAAGAGTTAAGATAAAAGAAACTAAATTTCTGAAAATAATAAATAATTGAGTCATTTTTGTGTTGTGTTGTGTTCCACTCCACAGATATGAATTGCAACAGTCTCCAGAACTTAGTGAGGGCTAAGTGAAGGCAAAGTTTCAGAAGGACTCCTCAGTGGAAGGGTATAGGGATGGTAACATTTCTCATGTCTGGGATTATTTGTGTGGATTAGATTCAGTGTTTGAGTATAGGCCAGTTGTAGGTAACTCTTGCTCACTACCCATCACTTTAAACCTGAGTTTTGTCTTAACAAAGGGAAGGTGTTAGACTTTGTCCTGCCCTGCTCATGTTGTCTGTTCCATGTTCTTTAGCTAGAATGCTTGTGTGTGTGTTATGGGTATATTGAGGCATTACTCAAAGAGGGTAGATTGATGGTTGTGTTGCAGGGGGTAGCATGTACTTTACCTTTGTATTCTGGTTTTCAGAGGTTTAAGCTTCCTTTCCCTTAACACTTCATTTCCTAGTTTTCAGAGGCTTGAATTAGAGTTGGCAAAAACTTGAAATTTCTGTTTCAAAATCCGTTTTTCGTTCAAATTGGACTGAAACCAATTTTTTAAAAAAACATTCGCATGAGCTGGAAATTTTTTTAAAAAAGACATTTTGGAAACACTGACACATGGCTCTCCAGTAGCTGGAGCTGGGAGCGACGTGGGGAGGCTGAGCACTCTTGTTCTCTGTTCTCCAGCTGCTGTAACTGGGAGAGAGAAGCAGAGAGGCTGCGTGCCCTGGCTCTGCCTCTTCAGCTAACCAGGCTGGGGGTAGGTGGGAGATGCAGAGAGCCATGGAGGGAGAAAGTCAGGATGCTCACTCTCTGGCAACCCACCAGGAAGGCTCTCCTTCATCTTTTCACTTCCTGCTGAGAAAAGGTTGTAAGAATTGTTATATTATGGGCAAAACAATTTTTTTCTATAACCTGATTCTGGGAAATGGCTGAACTGTTTTGGCTGAAACTTTCCAAAATATTCTGTCTGAGGCATACAGCTGGTGTGGAAATTTTTAGCCCTAACAGTTCAATTTTGGAAAATTATAAGCAACTGAAAACAACTGGGTCATATATTCAGGAAGTGTCAGGAAACCTTCATAATACGTGGAGTTATAAGCTCTCTATATAATATAAAAGATAACAAGAAAAGGTAGAAAAGAATACAAAGAAGAGAAGCAAGATTTTTTTTAAAATGTTAACTAAGACATGAGAAACATTTTGAAATCCACATAGGATCAGTTTAACCTCTGGGCAAAACCTAGTACTGTTGTGCAAAGGAAAAGAAAAGTTTGTTCTTTCATCTTCATAATACTATGAACCAAGTTATAGCAAAAATCTAGAATTGGACAAAAATGATGACTCAGGGAATTGGAAATGGGAGACAGAATCATTTCAAGGATAATGATTCAAAACCAGATGAGGTTAGTAGTGACTTGAAAGTTGTTATCCTTGAATAGTTGTTTGGTGACCTCTAAAAATGTTTAGCATTTATCGGGCACTTTTCATCTTCAAACACTAATTAGATAACACAACAGCCAAGGAGTGGGCCATGAAAAATGAAATACTCTCTTATCTATAGAAATAGGTCCCCTGGTTAGAGCTCAAATAAGTTGGCTGGGCAATACTGGGAAATTTGCTCTATCCTCCTGGCTCTCTGCCCTTAACTGATCATGGCTCACATGGTGCGGAATATTTTCTGATTATTTTCTTAGACACTCTAAAATGAGATGGGGAAAAATAAGAAGGAGAAAAGGAACAGAAAGGTGACAAGAAATAGAAAATATGACTACATAGAGAGCTTTGGTTCATCGTCATTTGCAGTAGCATATTGAATTCTGGGCAACATATCATCAGAAATAAATTGGTGAGCTGGAGGGAAGTAAAAGAAATGCAACAACAGTGTTCAGGGACTTGGAATGACTGATTTATCAGGAAAGACTGAAGGAGCTAAACATACATATCTTGAGTCAGAGACAGCTAAGTAGAGGGACATGATAACAGTCTATTATTATCTGTAAACACCAACGATGAAGAGGAATTACATAGCACTACATGTGAGGCCACATTGTTCACACATGGGAATGCCATGTTACAAATTTAACTCCAATGTCATCTGAATGGCTCACTTGTGCCACTCATCACCATGGGTGGCGTGTGGTGGATATTGGGAGGCAGGCTGGAGATATTCCTGTGAAGGAAGGATTGGCAGTGTTGCCTGTTGGAGGGAGGAGAGTTCATAAGGGCATAGATTTAAATGGGGAAAGAAAGTGCTAGTAGCACTGATGTAAAGCAGTGGGTGAATGGACAAGTGATGTGAGAAATAGATTCATTAAGGAAGATAGAATTATGGAACGAAAGCTATAGAGGGTCCATGGGGGAGGCAGCAATATCACAGGTCCAAATGGACTGCTGGGGAAATAAAGTCTATAGACCATGATACAAACCCTACAATGGATATTGGCGGGACCCTATAATATTGCCTTCCTTCTAATCTTTCCCTCTCTTACAGTGTTTCTTATTCTGACTTGCTGAATCATGTCGATAGTTCGATTGTAAACTCTTTGTGTCTATTTACATTGCTTAAAAAGGACTTTGCACATTATGAGTACCGAGGAACCAATAAGAACAGGCAGTTTGCATGTGCATGAAACCATGTACAACCAATATACCGTATATACTCGATCATACGCCAGTTAGTTTATAAGCCGACCCCCTCCCCTCCAAGCTGGATAAGTAAAAATTGAAAATGTTTATGACCCATTTATAAGCTGACCCTATAATTCAGGAGTCAGCAAACTTTGGCTCCTGGCCTTCAGGATAAGCTGCTGATGGGCCAAGACAGTTTGTTTACCGATCCCTTCCCACCTTAGCTGGAGCGGGCTAGGGGAGGATGTCTTTGGCCTGACCGGAGCTGCTCCAGCGGGCTAGGTGGCACAGCCGCAGTGTGCTCCAGCAGGCCAGACCGGGCGGCGCGGCTGTAGCATGCTCCAGTGGGTGGGGCCAGGTGGCATGCCCCAGAGCTGCAGCTGCTTCGGAGGCTGGGGGGAGAGCAGTGTGGCCAGAAGTGGAGAGACTCTGGCCCCGCCTCTTCCCTACTGGCTCTGCTGCCTCTCCTTGCACCCTCTGCAAGGGGGGAGGGCCTGAGTCCCACCTCTCCCTCTCTATACTCGTTGAAAAGCCTACCCCCTTTTCTGAAGCTTCCCTTTTTTGCTAAAAAAAATTAGCCTTATGAACGGGTATATAAGGTAATTTCTTACGAAAATTGGGCACACAAATGGCTCTCATTTCTATGGTTGCATAAAAGGAAGGATGAAAAGAGACAGCAGGGAACATGAAAATATTAGGAAATAAGGTGAGAAAGATAAAATCAAACCTTGAGCTAGCTAAAAAGGACAGAAAAAAGATTTGAAGAGAAATAGGTGTGGAAGTTAGGGCTTTTTCACTCTGAACATTTAAAAAACCACTGGAATTTATAATTCCCTAAACCACTAAATATGAAATGTCAGCTAAATAATCTAATGAAATTGAGATGCTGCAGAGTAAATTTGCCTGTGCAAACACCAGTGCTGAATTTATTAGCTAAAATAATGGGTGACTGCTCCAGCAGAGGAAATAAAGTACATTCTCGACCTCTATCATGGCCTTTGTGAGGATTCAAGCTTGTGATATGTGATGTGATCCCACAAATAAAAGGCGGCTTCTTTCAACAGTGTAGTCACTACCCCCAACCAGATGCAGGTGAGTTCTAGGAGCTATTAAAAAAAATAAACATTCAAAACCTAGAGGAGTAAGTAGTAACTGTAAGGGTGGCATATGAGGACATTTCAGCACAAAATGTATTTATCACTCAAGGGCCTTGTACACCTTTGCTGCACCATTGCACGTAGGTTCCAGCTTCTGTGCTAGGTTTAGACTCAGACGGCAGAAGAACAGAATGTAATCAAAATAGGCAAATTGAGAAAAAGCATCACTTTCTCGTATGCAGAAAAATAGGAAATGGTACAAGGAAAGAAAAAAAGATACTGAGCTAAACATGACTGGTTTGCAGCTCTTGATCTTAAGAACAGATTAGGCAAACCTTGTCAGGGATGGTCTGGGTTTACTTGATCTTGCCTCTTGAAATCCCTTTGAGCCCTATGTTTCTACGATTCTATGATAAAGGGATGCATATGAAGAAATAAAAAGGTCAAGGGATGTAGGGTGAGAAGGAATTCAGAACCGATGCCTCTGGCAGACAGCATGGTCCAGTGGATCAGAAAACAGGACCGAATTCTCAGTGAGCCTGATGCAGCTAAACAAAGGAGACAAAGGTGAGAGTTTACTATCTGGATACTTTTGTGATGCTAGGGCTGACCAGGGACAGTTCAGTCCATCACATAACTTAAAGCAACTGATTATAATAGTTCTCATCGTCCATAGATCATTGGAATTAGTGGTGGTCCAGTTCTACCTGCTATATCTCAGTCAACACCACTCCCTCCATCCAAAATGCTCTCTCCACATCAGACTGTGCAAGGGATCACATAGGGCTAGTGTAGTGGGGTGCCTGCCCCACTCCAGGAGAAAATGAGTTAAAATAGGCCAGATAGGCTGCAAAAAGGGGCAGCTAATCAGGAGGGGCCTGTGGGCTGCCAGTCAGGGCCAGGCTGAGCTCTATATAAAGGCTGCAGCACAGCACAGAGAGCAGTGTCCTCCTGATCAGCAATGGAGGAGGACTGGCTCCTGGTAGAAGGAGCGGCTCCCTGGACAGAGCAGTGTTGGGCTGGGGAGCAGGGCAGTGGGAGCTCTGGCTGACCCCGCCATACTGTAGGCCTTGAAACAAGGACTACGGGGAAGTGGCCCAGGGAAGGCAGGCAGTGACAGGGAATGGAGGAAGGCAACAAGCAGCTGCCGCTCAAGGATCCCTGGGTTGGGACCCTGAATAGTGGTCCAACCTGCATCCCCCCTTGCACCGCACCTTGCCACAAGGGAGTATGGCCCATGGACTGTACCTTGTCCCTGAGGTAGGTGACTAGACTTTGGCGTGGCAGGTGGCCATGACAGCAGGTGTGGACTAGGACTGCTGATATCCCCCTGGAAGGGGAGAGAATGGAGTAGTGGACACTGCAGTCCAGAGAGTGATGCATGTCCCAGCGGTGGAGACAACGCAGCTGAGAAGACAACGGGCAAGATACCACCTGCACAGGGTGCTTCACAGCTGAATGAGCTAATTCCCAGAGCAAGCCAGCAGGAGGTGCAGCAGTGGTGAGTCTGCGCTGCACTACAGTTAAGTGTACATGAAGCGGCCACAGGGGGCGTGGAAGCAACGATCTGGTCCCTGCTTTCTATTGCCAGCTGTGCCACTGATTCACCAGGTATTCTTGAACAAGGACGTTGGGGAAGTGCTACAAACAATTCTAAAGCACGGTGGCTCTGCACAGCTGGCCACTTATGCACAATCCTTCCTTGGTCTTGTCCTCAGGCTCTACACAGATGCTAACTTAGGCTAATGTCTTAATGGCCCAGTTTGACAGGAAGTTGGGTTTTTTTTAGTATTTTGCTCATGTGACTAAAAAGAAATGTCATGTTTAAGAAATGAAAAAATATCCTGCACTTATCTACTTCCTTTCATCATAGACTCTCAAAATGTTGTCCTCAGCGAGGCTGTTATGAAACAACTGGTTAACCCCCAGGACTCCATGGGAGGCACTATACAGTTATGCCAGCTCAAAGCTGTATGCTATTGTGAGGGTACCCACTTCTCATAGGCGACCTGCAAATGAATTTTATAAACTATTGGGGTTCTGCCTATGTAGTATTTCTTGGAATGTATAAAGAAGGGCTTAAAAATCTGCTCTATTTTTAATGTAGAGGTTTCAAAAATATCCAGACTGGTATTCTAGGAGTCTCAGAGATGCTTTTTGTGTGAAGGGACAGGAGTTCAGAATCATTAAAAAGACATCCTCTCTCCAAAGCATTAATTACCCATTGGAATTAAATAAGTGTTTAAAAGAATTTAAATAGAATCATGGAATATCAGGGTTGGAAGGGACCTCAGGAGGTCATCTAGTCAAAGCAGGACTAATCCTCAACTAAATCATCAGCCACGGCTTTGTCAAGCCTGACCTTAAAAACCTCTAAGGAAGGAGATTCCATCATCTCCCTAGGTAACCCATTCCCGTGCTTCACCGGTTTCCTAGTGAACAAGGTTTTCCTAATATCCAACCTAAACCTCCCCCACTGCAACTTGAGACTATTACTCCTTATTCTGTCATCTGGTACCACTGAGAACAGTTTAGATCCATGCTTTTTGGAACCCCCTTTTAGGGCACACTGACTCATATCCAGCTTCTCATCCACTGTAACCCCTAGGACCTTTTCGGCAGATCTGCTGCCTAGCAATTCAGCCCTTAGTCTGTAGCAGTGCCTGGGATTCTTCCAGTCTAAGTGCAGGACTCTGCACTTGTCCTGGTTGAACCTCATCAGATTTCTTTTGGCCCAGTCCTCTAATTTGTCTAGGTCCCTCTGGATCCTATCCCTACCCTCCAGTGTATCTACCACTTCTCCCACTTTAGTATCATCTTCAAACTTGCTGAGGGTGTAGTCCATGCCATCCTCCAGATCATTAATAAAGATATTGAACAAAACCATCCCCAGGATCAACCCTTGGGGAACTTCACTTGATACCGGCTTCCAGCTACACATGGAGCCATTGATCACTATCCGTTGAGCCCGACGAGCTAGCCAGTTTCCTATCCACCTTATAGTCCATTCATCCAGCCCATACATCTTTAACATACTGGCACCCCACTCTGACACACCCTCAAACAAATCTCTTTTCTGCTCATTTCTTCAGATTTCAGTGTCTCTCTGCTGATGTCATAATTGCATTTGCTCTCCAGTCACTATAGCATACTCAAGAATGAACAGGACCTGAGTTCTTAATGTAAAAACCAGAAATCGTCACCTCCTTCTGGTCAGCCCATTCAACATTTTACCGTCCAAATCCTCCTCCTCTCCCATTGCAGGCATTTTATTTACCTGTGGTAAGTGTTGTGTGACACTGACCAACTGGTCAACTTAGGTATGACCCGTAACTTAACGAGAGGTATTGAAAAGTAACCAGAACAATCTACTTGTATGTGAATTTCAAAGACATGTCCTAGGTCAGCAATCATTAACCCATTTATTTATAGTAATAGAGATCAAAGATAGATGTTAAGTGTATTTGACTGTGTTTACATGTATCTTGTTAAAGTTTAACAACAGGATCTAATTAGCTTGCAGATGCTAAAATCCTGTTCCTGTTTTATAATGTTTCATTACTGTATTCTATTGACTCAACGATCAAAAATGTAAGATACTACAGGAACAAATAATGTTATTTACATTGTCTTAAGCTTAATTATCTATGCTATAATGAACTGCCTTGATAGCTTGAATGGCTAATTGCCTTATGTGAATAGATGCAGCTAGTTTACCCATGTATGCATAGGAAATAGAAGATTAGCTTCAAAGCAACAACATACACTGAAAGGTCCTGCTGTGACAATGGCTCTCAAGAAGCTTATCAGCTTGCTGGAGAAATATATAGAGAAAGCTCCAGGCCTGATCCTTTTTATCTTAGGTCTGCTTAAACTTTGACAGAGGAGGTCTAAGCCACAGGACTGCGGACTCCAGGTTTACTTTGGATTTACCCTGGAATTTTCATGGAAGAATTTGAATAACTTCCACACCTGGATTGCTGACTAGACTATAACCTTTTAAACTGATTCCAAAGACTTTTACTAATCAGCAGTCTCTCTATCTCTGCTATGAAACTGACCTAAGGACTTTTCACTTGTATGTATATTGATCTCTTAACCACTGCAACTCTCTTCCTACTTTTTCCTTTCACTGTTAAAAAGTTTGGTTTTAGTTACTTAAGGTTTGGCATCTGCACGATTATTGGCTAAGGTCTAAAACTCATACTGACCCAGGGATCAGTCTTTGGTCCTTTAGGGCCAGTGGATCTAACATATGGTGAATCTGATTTTCAGTAATCACTCACTATATTAGAGCTGGCTGTCTAGATGGGAATCAAAGGTTGTCTCTCATCAACAGAAGCTGGTCCAGGAAAAGATATTATTTCAGCCACCTTGTCATGCAAACTTGTAGCATTCAGTGTATTCAATTGTAAGTAATAATAGTAATCAGCTGATCAAATTTAGCTTGATAAAGTATGATGGAAGTGATATAATGGGCATCAGTTGGTCAGAAAATGGCTGTAGATGGTGGCGCACTGTAATTTGCACTGATTGTTATTCAGTGGCTAAGCCAGGTAAGGTAATTTGCACCAATATGATATTCTGTGGGAACCAAACGCAGCCCTGTTACTCGTGTATGTTACCCTCTTACACATCCCTTATCTTACCCTGTGCTCGATCCACAGAGATTATGAGTGTTCTTGTCCTTTAAACTCCATCTGTAGAGATTATGAGAGATCTTGTCCTTTAAACTCCATCTGTAGAGATTATGAGAGATCTTGTCCTTTAAACTCCATCTGTAGAGGCTCATGCTTTTAGCCCTTCAGATCTCCAGATCATTTCCTGGTGACATACAAGATGGGGGAGTAGGCATATGTGCACAATTGTCATTGAAGTAAATGGGAGCTATGCTTGCCTATACTATGATTAGAGATAGTTCTTCCATGACAGAGGTTGGAGAGAGCTTTATCTCAAGTAGGAGGTTCCAGCTTTATCTTACATCCAGGGTGAGATGGGGGGCAAAGGGAATCATCAAGCAATTGTGCTACAGTACCATACATAAGCTTGTAACGACACCTCAGTAGCAGCTTGCTGCAGCACCAGCCTGATACACCAGATGCTGAGGGGAGGAAGTTGGTGGTGTACAGTGGGCTACACCTGCTCTTTTGCATCCTAGAGGTTCCCCTACACACTTCAGGACAGCCCTTTGTGCTTGAGCAGCACAAAGCATCTGGGGAGAGGGGGCTAAGGATCTGACCCATAATATCTTGTAGCATAGACATCAGATGTAGTAGCATCATTGGAAAAAAACATTTTGATAAATAATTTATTTGATGAAGAAAACAAAATTCAGTGACTAATGTATTTGCTCCATAATATTCAACAAGCTACATCCGACGAGGTTGCTTAGTTGCCGGGGGCAGGCAGCTCAGTTTACATCACTTTTACATTCCTAGTCTAGAATGCATCTAGCTGAATTTGAACTACTGACTCTTTACAATTATTGGCAACACCCAATTAGTTACACTGGTTAAAACAGTTTAAGATGGATGTGTCTCCTGTATAGTTCACATCATATTCCCCATTTAAAGAGAACCCCGTCAACCACCATCACCCCGAAAACAGGAGCCATCTGAACACCAGAGAATGCTATAAAGAAGTGGAAACCAGAGTTTTCTGATGGAATGACTTTCTTAATTTATCAACACAGCTTGTAGTGGGACATCCTACAGCCACAAATTGCAATCTCCTGCACAAATTACTCCAGGTATTTTATTTTACCTTATACTTCCAGATTTATTTAAACTTCTAATCACTAGTATATCTTAAATGAGGTACAAAGTATAAGTATAAGCAACTAAACAAATGAAGTCTTGCTCATCAAAATCATCCCTGCCTCCCAAAATATAAATAGCCTTCAGTATCACAACCCAAGCTCCTTAATCACCCTATCAACAAGAAAAAAAGATGGCCTTGCATCAAGGATTGATTGGACCATGAGGAGGATTGCCAAGTATCAAGGACACTCATGGATCCCTACCTCCAGCTCCCTGTCATTTATACCCAAGGTCTGTACATAGTCTTTGAAATTTTCTCTATAGTAAGCAAGTTGCCAGAATCACCTTTATCACTTTGAAAGCTTGTAGCAGGTCACTTTAATCGCTTAAGCCTGGTCAGGATCTTATTCTCTTTTAAACTGCAATAACTCCATAGACTTCATTGGCTAACTCCTGATTTACATCCCTATAACTGAGTACAAGAATCAGACCTGTTCTTTTCCCAGGAGATTAAAATTAACATTCCAAATTGAGAGGCAATCTTTTGAAAGGGAAGCAATAAAACCTCACCTTATCTTGGTGATGATATGCTACATCGCCCTCGAGATTAATCATACTGGGACAGATCCTCAGTTGGTATAAATGAACGTAGCTCCATTGACTTCAGTGGAGCTATGTCCATTTACACCAGCTGAGGATCTGTCCCATCCTTTCTATAGAATGGTACACAGCACATCAAAATACATATAATCAATTCCTTATATAATTAAATGAGGAAAATAATACATTAATGGAATGCTATGGTTGCAATTTTAAGCACAAAAAAGTCAGCATTTCAAAGTTATAGTTCCCAGAGCAACTGTAACTAAGCCATCTTGTAAATATATCTTAAATCATTGATGTTAACACCATATGCAGTAATACAGAATACCAAATATATCCCACAGCCTGAGATATAGTTACTGGGAGAATTGTATCGTGTAATTTCCTGATTTTTGTAGGAGATTAAAACCTTAATGCTTTCCATATACTATTTTTATTTTATATTTTTGCATTTACTGTAATTATTTTTGCTTTGTTAGAGAATTATCTGTTCAATGGAACTAATATAGAGCTTTGCCCAACAATCCCAATCCCAAAGAGCCTTAATAAGAAAATACCTGGAGAGGCTATAACTTTCTTCAGCACACGCTCACTATGCCTGAGTGGAGTTATTCAGACATCAGTAGTGTGTTGTATATGGGCAGAGAGGACTTGCACAACAGCCATAGTGTAATCAAGGTCTTACCAGTAGCAGATCCTAACTTCTTGAGATCAGTTCCTGAAAACATTTAGATTCAAAGTCATAATTAGCCTCTGAGACAACCAAGCTGTGAGATATTCACTGCCGAAAGAAAATCAATCATAATTTTATCTTTACAGACTCCTCAGAAAACATGTAAAGAGGCACAATAAATACATTTTATGCAGTTTCTATAGCTAACTCTGAAAATGGATAGGGTTATATAGAGAATTAAAATACTGTATATTTAATACATTTTTCATTAAACGTGCTTAAAAGCAGCCTGCTAATAGTTCAAGATACTTCTACAGAGAGAACTATCCCTGCCACAACTTGGTGGTGTGGTTACATTTGGTGATATTCTGGTAAACCACTAATCTCTGTAACCTAAATTTCCAAAAACAGAGGCACAGAAGAACATTTTAAACTATTTGTAAACCACCATTATATAAAATGATATAGCCGTTCCTGCACATTGATGTAAATGTTACAGTAGATTCCAGCCCTCCCTCCAGCAATGAATAGAAACAGGACTGGTAATTGCAAAAGAACGTATGTATTTTGTGCGCAGAATAAACTCTCTCAGGATCAGCACTTTTTTATACCCTTTTAGATTTATCCAAAGCAGCCTTAAGCAAAGACAAACAATCTTTAAAAGTTAAAAAGAAAAAAAAATACCTCAGTTCAACAAAGTGATGGATGATAAAGGGCTACAAGATAACTAATTGTTAACTGTAACATTGAACAAGTAGTTAACAAAGATTAATCTTCAAGTCAATGTACATAGTATACAGATAACTCATTAGAGTACTATTTTTTCTGTTTGTGACAGAATAAATATAAATAACTTCTCATTAATAAGGATTTTATTTCCTGAAGACTTCTGAATTTTTTGTTTGACATCATGTTTGGTATGCACAGAGAGTCTATGAAGCACATTATTTTAATTGGACAAAAAAACAGGCTGTAGTGTTAACATAGATTAATAATTAATTTTCCTTTTTTAATATAAACCTTTTCATAGTGCTATGCTAAGTGTATTTTCATTTTAAAGTCATCGTTTTATCATGTTATAAGAGATAGTTCAAAATTTGTTAAACAATTTGTTTTTAAATGTTAAACACAGAAATCCATCTAATGCCAAATAAAATATTTTTCTCTAATGCTGGCTGCTATACTTGGAAATTGGAACATATTGTAGATAGGAAGTGTAGTATCTTCAGATATTTTTTTTTCTGTCCATTCATTAACTGAGTTTAAAATGGTATCTAGGATTGCTTTTACACATTTTCAAACTGGTCAGAAAAAACATAGTATCATAGAAATATAGGACCAGAAGGAAGAATTAAGGAGGTAGAATTAAGTATTATCTATCCCTGACTGTAGCTTGTCTAACTTATTCTTTGAAACTTCTAATGACTGAGATTCCACAACCTCCCTCGGTAATTTGTCCCAGGGCGTAACTATCCTTACAGTTAGGAAGTTTTTCCCTACTATCTACCCTAAATCTCCCTTGCTGCAATTTAAGCCTATTACTCCTTGACCTGTCCTCAGTGGTTAAGAAGAACAATTTATCATCCTCCACTTTTGTCACTGTACTCATGGGTGGTGGGTTTCAAAAACAGGGGAAGGCACAATCTACCCAAACTGCCTACATGGCTCCGCACACACACCATCCCCAGATCCCCTCCTGCTTTCCGCTGCGTTGTCCTATGGCGCTTCCTTCCCATGTGGCCAGGGCTCTGGGCCAGTGGTGCTGGAACCAGGGGGTGGGGACAAAGGGCTACAGTCCTCCCACTTTTTGGAAGTGGATGGGACTTGCCCATCCATTTTTTGCCAGGGAGGACCCCCCCCCCTTTTCCCCTCCTCTCCCCTACAGGGCCCCAGCCCCAGCCAGGCCAGCATGGACTTGGAGCTTGCCCGGGGAGCCTGGACAGCTGTGTGGTGCCAAGGCAGACCCTCCCTGACCCAGCTCTGGCCAGGGAGTAGGGTCTTTGAGCTACAGCCTGGCCATGGTAAGAGCCACAAGAGCAGTTGTGAGGAGCCGCAGACCTCCCACCTGCTCTGTGAGGATGTGGAGTCTGGGTGGTGGAGACACAGGACCGGGGCTGCTTGGGCACCCCACATCGCAGGTACGTGGGGTCCACAATGGCTCCACACAGCTGTATGCCCAGCTCTTATCATGGCTGGGCTGTGGCTCCAAGAACCCCCTTCCTCCACCAGCCAGAGCTGGGTCAGAAAAAGCTGGGGAGCTGTGGGGAGCCTGGGTCCCTCCATCTGCCCTGGCCAGGGGCCTGGGACACAGGCAGGGGACTGTTTTTGCCTCTACCTTGGGCAACATCGAGGTCTGGAGCCAGTACTTGTGCCAACCACCCACCCAGGACTTTGGAGCTGGGATTCTTGCTGCCCACCCACCTACCATACTGGGGGCCATGTTCAGCCGCCTGTCTGCCCACCCATCTGCCAGGCATTCCAGCGCTGTTGGAGTGGGATGCTCCAGGACTGGGAGGGTGTGGAGATAGGCACTCAGGCATCTGGGGGAGCCTCTGGGCTCTGGTGGGGGAAGCAGGAGGAAGAGGCGGGGCCCTAGACAGAGGGCTAGCCTCCGAAAGACCATGGTCCACCGACCATGATCATACCCCCGTGGTTCTCAGTTGAGGATCCCAGATTCAGGACAAACGGCAGAGAAGTAGGCCATGCTCACCCTAAATTGGTGATTATTCTACCATTAGATATACCAAGCCAGTAACAAAAGTAAACTTCTGTCTCACCACACTGATTAACAAGAAGCCAGAAATCCAGTCTCCTTAGGCGTTCCAGCACTCACTCCACCACCCGGACACTGGACATTATGATGAGTGGTTATTGAAAACCAATTTCATCAAACAAAGGGTTCTTCTCAAGAGACCAGCCACAAAACCAGATCAATGTATAACTCAGCTCTTACTTGATAATCATGTTGCTGCCAGTCCTTTAGTAGCTAAAATCTAAAGGTTTGTTTTTAAGAGAAAAGAAATAGAAAGCTAAAACGGTTAAGGAAATCACATGCATGCAAGTGAGTGCAAAATTCTTATATCAGGTTTGAAGCAGCGATGGAATAAACTGCTAGTATGAAAATGTCTCTCAAACAGCTTGCGGGGGGGACGGGGAAGAGGGCTACCCAAACAGCTTGGGGGTTCATCAATCCTTGTTTAGCATTTCCTTGTTAGAAATCCAGTCCCAAGAAATGAAACTGGAAATTAAGACAAAATGGAGATGATTCCAGGGAGTCACGGAATAGGTACATCCCATCATAGGGTGTATGTATGGTCAAAAGAAAGCGAGAGGCTGTATCACAGCCAGATAGGTCCTATGCTGGTGACCGTCACTATAAAGCATGGTAGAATCTCCTAGTGACCAGAGTCAATGGAGAGGCCCTTCCTCACCAGGCTGCATGGTCCAATGGCCAGAGTAAATGGAGTGGCCCTTCCTCACTGCATGGCCCAATCACTGGAGTCAGTGGAGCGGCCCTTCTTCACTGGGCTGTGTGGCCTAATGGCTGGAGTCAGCAGAGTGGCCCTTCTCACCAGGCTGTGTGGCCTAATGGCTGGAGTTAACAGAGCAGCGCTTCCTCACCAGGTTGCATGGCCCAGTGGAGTGGTCACCCTTCTTCACCAGGCTGCATGGCCCACTGGCTGGAGTCAATAAAGCTGCCAACCTCTGTGGGGCTGTGTTGACCTATTGGCCCATTTGGGAAGTAAAATGCCATGTAGGGGTGCATGGCATCTGGGATAAGAGGACTCAGGCATTCTCTGCGCCTCTGAGTCCCAGCCCAGGTTCGAAGCAGTGGGGAAGGTGGTTGCCACTGAATCAGCAAGGATCCCCCAAAACACGTTGGCCTGTTTCCCAGTCCTCCAACCAGAACAATGTCTAAATTCCCTTGGCTGCTTCCTACCCTGTTGTCCACAGCAGTGATCCATTGTTCCCCTGGATCTCTGGGGTCCTCGGTCAGTGCAGCTACTGATGGCTCAGTCTCCTCTTTGGGTTCCACAGGCAGCCCGGAATGTGTCTGAGGCTCGATACGCCTTGGTTCTGTGGCTGGGGCATGTAGCAGCTCCTGGAAGAGCGCTTGCAATCTGCCTTCTTCCCCTTCAGCAGTCTGGCTAAACTGAGCTGGGCTGCTTCATTTTATATCCTGTCTCGAGGTTGAGCCAGCCCAGAAGAGGTGGAGGGGCATGGCCTCCTCATCTTGCAATGTGCAGTTAACCTTTTCTGAGCTAGGGAAGAATAGGTACACAGAGGCTTTTATAACCTCTCCCCCATGTAGATGGAATTTTTATGGTCCCAAACAAAGCTCACAGCACAGTTTGTGGGAAAGTATGGACACAAAATGGAGTCCAGGGTCCCATGAGCAAGTCACATGTCCTCACTTGCCTTGCTAAAGCATAGTGGCAAGCCATTGGCCACTTGAAGGTAAAGGCATCTGCAGGAAGAGCCATCTGGGTGGAATGAGTTTCTTCTGTGGCCAATGGTGAGAATCAATTGCCTCTGATGGACCATCAACACAAAGCTATCTGGCTTAAATGTAGATTTTTATCTGGTGGGTGTTACCCCAGGAACAAACACATTGGGGATACAGATCTGTAGCCAGTTTTCATAACTTCAGATACAAAAATGTTACATGCATACAAACAAAATAATTATATTTGATAGATTGTATCTTTTCCATTGATACCTTACATGGCATAGTTTGTATATGATTTGTTGCAATTGTATAACACTGATAGTAACAATGGTATAGATGGTCATATTTCAATCATACAGCATCACAGTTTTATAACAACCTTTTACGTACTTGAAGACTGTTATGTGCCCCCACAGTCTTCTCGTCTCCAGACTAAACAAACCCAATTTTTTTCAATCTGTCCTTGCAGATGAGGTTTTTAGACCTTTAAATCGTTTCTACTGCTCTTTGCTGGACTTTCTCCAATCTTTCCAAACTGTGGAGCCTAGAACTGGACACAGAATTCCAGTTGAAGCTTTATCAGTGCTCAGCAGAGTAGAAGAATTACTTCCTAGTTCTTGCTTACAACACTCCTGCTAATACATCCTAGAATGACGGGGGGTTTTTTGTTTTTTTTTCTTTGCAATGGTATTACATTGTTGACTCATAGTTTGTGATCCACTACAGCCCAGATCCTTTTCTGCAGTACTCCTTTCTTGGCAGTTACTTCTCATTTTGTATATGTGCAATTTATTATTCCTTCCTAAGTGTAGTGCTTTGCATTTGTCCTTATTGAATTTCATTCTGTTTATTTCAGATCATTTTTCAAATTTGTAAAGATAGCTTTGAACTCTAATCCTGTCCTCCAAAGTGCTTACAACCCCTCCCAGCTTAGTATCATCTGCAAATTTCATCAGTATATTCTCTATGCCATTATCCAAATAATTTATGATGACCCCAATAAGGAAACACCATTGATATTTATATTATTTTTGAAGTATCAAATCTTTCCCTCAAGAAAGCTCTTTGCAACTGTAAAATCCCATTAACACGAGGAGTTGGTTGCATCCTGCTCTCCTGTCTTTCCCTAAATGGAGATATAAATTCATTGGTGCTAAGTTATTCCTTGGTGTTGGCAAATGCCTTTTCAACTGTTCCCTCCTGGAGAGTTGTTTTGTTGCAATATCTTTAACCAGTACTTTATCAGCTCTTGCTTACATTATTGTGCTGTTTTCTTGTTAAGAAGAATCATACAGTCTCATTTTTCCCTTCTGAAAACATTTGTCCTTAAAGATGTGACATCTCTGATCTGCCTGAATTATAAAAGTATAGAAAATCATTAATGTCACTTGGATTTTGAGTAATTTTTTAAGACAGAAAAACTATGCACAGGATAGCATTGCTCTAGGGATGTGTGACTTGGACAATTCAATTTGTTTCTTGGTTATATGGATGGTCCCCTGCCAAGTATAAAATCTATTCTTGGAAGCTGCCTTTCATTTAAATTACCACTTATTGGCCCTTAACCTCTAAATCAAATTGAGACAGGAGCCAAACTAGGAAAAGATGTGTGAGTACGTCATGTATATTTCAGTAAGAAGACCACACTCTGAACATGAGGCAGCTGTTATCTAGAGGATTAAACTGGGCTGAGAGTCAGGAGACCCAAGATCTATATCTAGCTCTTCCACTGACCTGCTCTGTGATCGTAGGCGAATCACTTAAGCAAAGGGTACTTTTTTCACCATCTGCAAAATGGGAATAAATATGTTTGTCACAATCTGGGGTGCAATCCAGGCCTGTGACGGGTTATGTCACCCCCAGCCCTGTAACACTGGGTACCTCACAGTGCTTTGCTGCTTTAGCTCCCAATCTGGGCCATCACAACCAGCCTACCAGCCTGCAGGTAACAGCATGAGCGTCTGAGTATAACTGCAGTCCTAGTCCAGCAACTCTGACCCCAGCAGCCAGCCATCAGCATACCAGTCTGGCTTCCACCAGCCTTGGTTACAAACAGCAAGATGATCCTAACACACCCCAAGTCCTGAATTTCCCCAGACCCATGTGCTCTGATATGTTCAGTCCTTTCTTGCAACAAAGGAATAATAAGATCCATGCACTCCTTTAAAGAGACAAAACACAACAGTTTGCCACATTAACTAGAGCTGGTGTTCATTTTAGTACAAATGCAGTGCCGTTGGTTTAGATTACTAGTAGAAAAAAATTATTAACAGAAAGATAGGATTTTAAGTGAATTCAAGAATAAGAGGAAAAGTAAAAAATGGTTACCAGCAAATAAAAGTGAAAACGTGCATTTAAAAGTCAAACAATCTAGCAGATTTTAGTTCAAGGCTTTGTTCAAGATGGCCACAGCCTTCCCGCAAGATGGTGATGTCCCCCAGAGGCCCAAAGTGTTGCTGCCTTTATCTCCTTAGGTAAAAGAGATAACTTAGGATTCTCTGCTCTCTTCTTTTACAGTCCACTCAATCTTTTGAAGTGAATTCTTGTGAAGAATAGCCCTCAAAGTAAAGTTTAGTCAAACATTGAGAAAAGTGACATGGAGTCTGGTGATGAAGGAAGCGCCATGCTCTTTCTTACCCTCACTTGCATTTTCTCAAATGCAAATTTTTCTCTTTCTTGTCATCTCATCCCACTTCAGTCTTGCTGATCCTGTTTACTACTTACATGTAAATTGAGGTGAACACACATTCCTTTGTTTGGGATAGACCAGCTAAACAACATTTGCCTAGTCAGGTCTATCTGGTTTTAACATGTGCTAATAAAATAGAGGGGGAAATTCTAACTTCATATGTAATATTGCTATATACATTTCACCATGATATTAATAACTCACTGGCCAATAGTTTTCATATGATACCTCAAAAGGCATATTCTGTACAAAGATTATTACAATAATGTGTGGGATGTGAGTATGGGGGTGCTTTGCATCACAATGTTTAATTACCTTTCTAAGGTACATAAGGCATTCCCACAATCTTATTCAACATTTCATGTTCACAGGAATATTGTTAGGACTATTTCTGTGGTTCCAAGCATCCAGAAAGAGAGGGCATCCACAGTTCATTCACTTGGCATGAGGGGATCCCTCACAGACACAAAGCTGGTGCAGCTGGCTACTGCCACCTCACCCTAGTGTTGAGCATGTGCTGGGGGCATGGTCAGAGCACTGCTGCACTCCACCAGTATGACATACTGTTCCCCTGGGACTATATTCAATCAGTATCCTTAAGATCAGATGTAAGGCTGCTCTAAACCACACCAAGGACCAGGCAGGTTTTGAAATAGGCCCAAGATCTGGGAACTGCAAACAATTCCTTTTCAGCGATTTTCCTTCCCACCACCCTCCTAACTGCACCCAGCATATACTGAGTGCAGCTAAGGATCCAATAAAAAGTACTGTCTGTTATTTCTTTGCTTAAAAATTCCCTATCACACCTCCTAATTTCCTCCTAACATTTTACCTGCCATAGTTAAAGCTCTTTTCTATCAGTTTTGCTAGAACTGACTTTCCATTTTCTGAAGGATGCCACTTTACTTGAATAACTTCTATCACCCATGCTAGTTTATTTCTTCCTTCAATTCCTTTTTTCTTTAGTGGTTTGCATGGCTTCTCGGATTCTATTACGATAGGTTAAGAAGCCTCCATGTTGTGGGGGAGGACTTTAATCTCCTTATTTTTTACTTTAAAAACTTTTTGGAGAAACTTCCTCATATTTAAAAGTCATCCCTTTTAAACCTGTGTCACTTTTCTGCCTTTTGATACCTTTCTTCCCCTGAGAATGTTGAATTTATATCGTGGTCATTATTAGTAAGAGGCTCAGCTATAGTTGTTTCTTTATCCGTCGTCTTCTGTGAAGTATTTAAGGCAGAGTCAAGAATAGCCTCTGCTTTTGTGTGCCAAAGAAGTATTTGTTCGAAGAAGTAGTTGTTTAAAAGTGTCAAAAAATTGTTCCTCCTAACCTTGCCTTATTTGATCAGTTTGTGCATGCGTAGTTGAAGTCACCCATTATTATTATTCTATTAGATTTTGTTCTCTTTTATCTATCTCAACATTTTGTACTCCTCCTCCTCCTGATCAGGAGGTTAGTAACATAAATCTATTAGCATGTTCTATCAAGTAGTCTTCCGTGGCCTGGATATTTTAAGTATAATGCAGCTCCTCCACCTCAATGACCCACTTTTTATTTTCTGTATACTTTATAGCTAGGTTCCAATATTTCATTGATAATTGTCATTGCACCATGTTTCAGTAATGCCTCTATAGCACAATCCTCTTCCATTGTCAGGTTTTCTAGCTTGCCTATTTTTCTTTTAAGATTCTCTCATTGGTATATACACTAAATACATGCTGCACTAAATTTTGGTGCCCATTACTCATAATCAACCATCTTAATCGCTTCATTCCTTTGGCATTGACAAACTGGAATATTCACTTTCTGCTTTTGAAACAAGAGTGTATGCTGTAAATCCTGATCATTCATTTTCAGAATGGAATTAATCAATGTCAAAAATTCTTGCAGGTCTCCACTGGTCCAAGACAGCAGCACTGAAGAATTTAGTAGAGCATGTATTAGTTGGGAGCATGCTACTTTTTTGACTCACTAGTCTTGGAAAAGCATATCTGTTCCTAATTGGCCTTTTCCATATGTAGCAGAAGTTCAAAAATTTATGACAGGGATGGCCAAACTGGCTGACAAGCAACATGCAGCCCTTTAACCATTAAAGTGTGGCTCACAGAGCCCCTGACGCTTCCCCATGCTCCTCCTACCACAGTGCGGGGGAGAGGAGAAACTCAGGACCTCTGCCTCGCAGCTGGTTTGTGCACTAGGAGCTTCTGCCCAGCAGGGAGTGGGGTTTGGGGGCTTCTGTCCAGCAGGGTGCACCTGCCAAGGCTCAGGGCTTCAGAAGGAGTATAGCTAAATCCCCAATCCCTAGCTCCTGGCAGGTGTGTACTGACTCTCAAACTTCTGAAGATTGTCATATGTGGCTCAGAAGGTCAGTAAGTTTGGCCATCCCTGATTTATAAGTAGATGACCTCATATAAATCCCCCAAATTTTCAAAATATCAATGTGAATTTCTAATGATCTCTAGGTAAATCTTACATTCCTTCAGGAAGAATGGAGTTATTTCCATCGGAAAAATCAGATAAAGCAGATGACTTGCTGACAGACTCAAATCACATCCTAGAATGTTCAAAAAAGCATAGGCTCAAACCCCAAAGTTTAACTCCAAGTATTATTACAGTCAATTAGAATCCTAAAAACTTGCTGATCATAGATGCACAGTTTCTGATTCTCTTTTTTTCCTCTGCTGATTGCACATTTATTTCCATTTCTTTTCTTTTCTTTTTTTTAATTGCAAACTATTATCACCTCTTGAATTTAGTATTCTCATTTCCCTTTACAATTATTGCCTCATTCTGGTGTCTGCCTTATTTTCCTCTTTCCTTTTTACCTTCTGTGAATGTCGTGCCAATTACTGTTTGTAGGTTTTTAACCATCCTAGCAAAGCTTTCCATTCATCTTCTTTTATTGTTCTTGCTCAGCAGCACCTGCTACTTTTTATGACAGTTTAGTATTCAGAAAGGTGATAAATTGACAGCATTGGAAGCTGAAGTCCTCTGTTTTCCTACAACAAAGACTTTGCACAGTACAAGCTATGTCAATGTGCCTCAACTGCACAGGAGGGGTCAGTCCATGGTCTCTCTTTTAAGACTTCCTACAAGGATATTCAGTGCTCTTTTGTGATCTGGATACCTGTCCACTGGGAGGTATAAATGATTGATTGATTTTACAAGGGTCACAGAACATCCATCGGCTGGGTGGTTTCAGCTTGTAGTCCCTAACTATCATGACTAGATTTGTATTGGATGTTTCCTGCATACCATTACCAGTTGGACTCAATCATTCAGTACACTGATGGATATTATATTTTTGAACATCCAAGGGAATAAGGACACCTGGTATGGACATACTGCATCAGACCAAAGGTCCATCTAGCTCAGTATCCTGTCTTCAGACAGTGGCCAATGCAAGGTGGGAATGCACAGAACAGGATAATTAATGTGTGATCCATCCCCTGTTATCAACTCCAACTCCAGCAGTCAAAGGCTAGGCACACCCAGACCATCACTGACCATTTTGGCTAATACTCATTGACGGACCTATCCTCCATGAACTTATCCAATTCTTTTTTGAATCCAGTTATAGTTTGGCCTTCACAATATCCCTGGCTAAGAGCTCCACAGGTTGATTTTGTGTTGTGTGAACATTTTGTTGACTTTTTGTTTACTTGATTTTATTCTGCTGCTTATTCATTTCATTGGGTGATCCCTGCTTCCTGCGTTATGTGAAGGAGTAAATAACATTTCTTTACTCACTTTCTCCACTATCTCCACTTTCTCCACTCTCATATCTGGCTCTTAGTTGTCTCTTTTCCAAGGTCAAAAGTCCCAGTCTTTTTACTCCCTCCTCATATGCTCCACACCCCTAATCATTTTTGTTGATCTTCTCTGTATCTTTTCCAATTCAAATATATATTTTTGAATTGGGGTGACCAGAACTGAACACAGTATTCGAGGTGTAGGCATATCATAGCTTTATATAGTGGCATTATGAAATCTATTGTCTTATTATCTATCTCTTTCCTGATGGTTCCTAACATGTTGTTAGCTTTTTTTGATTGTTGTTGCACATTAAGTGGATATTTTCAGAGAATTATCCAGAGTGACTCCACAATCTCTTTCTTGAGAGGTAACAACTAATTTAGATCCCATTATGCTGTATGTATAATTGGGATTACGTTTTCCAACATGCATTACTTTGCATTTATCAACATTGAATTTCATCTGCCATTTTGTTGTCCAGTCACCCAGTTTTGTGAGATCCCTTTGTAACTCTTCAAAGAATGCTTTGGACTTAACTATCTTGAGTAGTTTTGTATCATCTGCAAATTTTGCAATCTCACTGTTTACCCCTTTTTCCAGATCCCTTTGAACAGCTCTGGTCCCAGTGTAGATCCCTATATTTACCTCTCTGCATTCTGAAGACAAACCATTTGTTCCTACCCTTTGTTTCCTGTCTTTTAACCAGTTACTGATCAATGCAAGGACCTTCTCTTGTATCCCATGACAGCTTACTTTGCTTAAGAGCCTTTGGTGAGGGACCTTGTCAAAGGTGTTCTTAAAGTCCAAGTACACTAGATCCACTGAATCACCCTTGTCCGCATGTTTGTTGACCCCTCAAAGAATTCTAAGATTAGTGAGGCATGATTTCCCTTTACAAATGTCATGTGGACTCTTCCTCAACAAATCCTGTTCATCTATGTGTCTGATAATTCTGTTCTTTACTATAGTTTCAACCAATTTTCCCGGTAGTGAAGTTAGACTTATTGGCTTGTGTTTGACAGGGTTGTCTATGGAGCCTTAAAAAAAAAAAAAAAGAAAAAAAGAAAAAGAAGTGTTACGTTAGCTATCCTCACCTGGTACAGAAGCTGATTTAAGTGATCAGTTATATACCACAGATAGTAAGTCTGCAATTTCATATGTGAGTTCCTTCAGAACTCTTCGGTGAAAACCATCTGGTCCTGGTGATGTATTTCTGTTTAATTCATCAATATGTTCCAGCAACTTCTCTACTAACATTTCAATCGGAAACAGTTCCTCAGATTTGACACGCAAAAAGAATATATGGCTCAGATGTGGAAACCTCCTCCACATCCTCTGCAGTGAGGACTAATGCAAAGAATTAATTTAGCTTCTCTGCAATGGCCTTATCTTCCTTGAGTGTTCCTTTAGCACCTTGATCATCCAATGGCCCCACTGATTGCCATGATTCCTGCTTCTGATATACTTTAAAAAGCTTTTGTTGTTAGTTTTTGACTCTTTTCCTAGTTGTTCTGCAGAAAAAAAAAGTTTTTTGGCTTGCCTAATTATACTTTTATACTTGACTTGCCAGAGTTTATGTTCTTTTCTATTTTCCTCCATATTCCTCTATTTTCCTTGGATTTCCAATTTTTAAAGGATGCCTTTTGTCTCTAACCTCTTCTTTTACTTTGTTGTTTAGCCATGGTGGCACTTTTTTGGTCCTCACGATATTTTTCTAATTTGGCGTATATATTTAATTTGAGTCTCTATTATGCTGTTTTTTAAAAGTTTCCAAGCATGTTGCTGGCATTTCACTTTTGTAACTGTACCTTTTAATTTCCATTCAACTAGCTGTACTCACTTAAAAATCTCTCTTTGTCGTTAATAAACTTGTTTTAGCTAATCCAGTGTGTTTAAATTAAAGGATCTGAATCACTGTTTGAGATAATGAGCTGGCATGTTATTCCCTTTAAGGATTAATGGACTTAAAATATTTTATACTGTCCAAGAGGGGGCTGGGCAGTCCAGGACCTACATTGCCGGGGGGAAATCTGGGCCAGGAGGGGCGAGGGGATCACCCTGCAGTTAGGGTGACCACCTTTTCAAAAGGCAAAAGAGGGATACATGCAAGAGCTCCACCAATTTCCATGGCCCTGCCCCCCTCCTCAACCTTTTCCTGAAAGACTCCACCCCTTGCCCCTCCTCCTCAACCTTTTTCTCCAAGACTCCACCCCCTGCTCCTCCTCTTCCCCCTGCAGCCTCACCCCTGGCCAGACCAGAAGTCAAAGATGGTCCATGATAAGAGCCATCTATACAGACAGGGCCCCTGTGGGGAGCCCTGGACCCTCCACCTGCTCCGAGCAGGGGACTGGGATGGCCGAGAGCAGCCTCCGGCCCATGTCCCTGCCTCAGAAATAGCAGATGCATCTGGTTCAAGATCAACATGTTACAAGAAAGCACACACTATGCTCTCTGATGGGTATTTTCCTGGTTCTCTCTATTAGTTGTTTCCCTTACTCTAAAATAAGACTAAGGTCAGAAGGTGGCCACGCTTTGTGTATGAAAAACCTAAGCAGCTTCCCAAAACACACTTGTATTGTGAAATATCATTCTTTTAGGGGGAAAATTATTTGATCCATCAGTTCCATGAGGTTTGCCCATTCCTAAATCAATCCATCATCACAGACTCAGTTTGTATTTCAAGAAGCACAAATACATACAGTAGAAATACTTAAAATCCTTGGCAAATTATATACAGTACTTTTCCTGGGATAAATTGTAAGTGTCTTTGAATTTTGAATGATTTCTTTTAAAAAAATTATGGTAACAAACATAAAAACTGTATGTGTGACAGAAATTCCAGAATCCAAGGTTATTAAGGACACTTCATAAGTTCACTCTCCTGAAGTGGTCACCATTAAAATTCAGCATTTTGTAACTTTTACCACAGTTATCCTCTGTACGTAGAATAGGTGATATTTGTGGTAATGTTGGCAAATATTGACTTTTTCTCCTTTTTCACTCAAAAAAAAAATCAGTTTACCTTTTCCTAATTCCATACTCTTTCCCTGACAATCAAAGGATCAAATACTTGCCCACTCTTTCCTTTTTTATTCAAATATTAATTCAATGAAGGAACAGAAAACAATGTGCAAAGAAAGATGACCAATCACAAAATGGTGATAACAAATACACATGGTGAATGCAATTAATGAGTAACCCACACACTGAATTTTGTTTATTTAATTTAAAATTAAATTTTCTAAAAATCAAAATCTTTTCATGAATAGAAAAAAAAGATCAAATTAATCAAAAAAATGTTATGTGCGCATCTCTAACCAAAATATCTAATTAACATCCTCTTTGAAGCTTCTGGAGCTTAAAGTCATTTAAAGGAAATCTAGTCCATTTGTGAACAAAACCTGATTGGGAGCAAAATGAAGAACCTTGATATTTTAGACATCCTTGCCTAATAAAGACATGACCTTAATTCTGCCCTTGCTGAAGGCACTGAGACCATCAGGATTCCTCCTAACTCATTAACTGCTGCTGTGGAAGTAATGTGAAAGTGCTGCTAGAAGTAATATAAGTCAAAGATTTAGTCCCTTATGTTTTATTCTGATTAATTTATGAAAAACTATAAAAGAAGTATTGCAACAGATGTGATTGAACTGGAGATAGATTTAGTAGAGAGAAAACCATATTTATTAAAAAACTTTAAAGCATGACAAGCTACAGTATAGTGGTTCTTAACCATTGGCACTGAACGTGAGGCTTGTGATCTGTATTCATGGGGTACATCCACACTGCAATAAAAGACCTGTGGCATGGTCTGGCTGGCCCAGGTCAGCCTGTGGTGCCAAGTTTCAAAGCCCGGGTCAGCTATAAAACTGCAGTGTAAACATTTGGACTCAGGCTGGAGCGTGGGCTCTGAGACCCCTCAATGGGAGGAGGGTCTCGTGGCTCCCATCTAAGACTAAATATGTACACTGCCACCTTACACCCCCGCAGCCCAAGTCTAGAAAGTCTGAGTCAGCTGACCCAGGCTCTGAGATGCAATGCTGGGGGTGGGGATGGGGCGCTATCACAGTGTAGAAATACCTAGTGAAACCTATCACTTAAACAGATATATTACTCATAGCAGATACATCAAAAACCACACTTCCATCCATGACCCAAGAAGACAGCTTCACTTTTCTGGAACAAGACAGATACCAAAACCCAGAACCAAAGCTGTAATTCAGCAAGGTATTTAAGCACATGCATAAAAATAGTCACAATAAAAGAGGGGCAAAGTTTTTTGGACAAATAGTTTATTAGCTGAAAAACGCAGCTTCAGTTAACCTGTAATTGTCCATGAATTTGATACAAATTCCCCTAATAATTTTAGCAAAATGGCCATGGAGCCCCCTTATAAACTTTAGCCCAATGCTTAGAGTTCTCACCTAGGATGTGGCAGATCCAGGTTTAAATTCCCACTCTAGAGCTGTGACTTGAACCACAGCCTCACACCTGAGTGTCCTAACCATCAGGCTACAGGCTTTTCTGAGGCGGGTCTCTGTGCTGTTGAACCTGCTCCATTTTATATAAAATACTTGAATAGTCAAGGGGTCACAGTGAGACTGACTCTAAAGTCTGGTTGTTAGGGCACATATCTGCAAAGTTCAAGATCCTGAGCCAGTAACTGTAATTATTTATCCAAAGTCAAACCACCTTACCTTGGAGTTGCTAAGAGCGTAGTGGTTAGGCCACTCACCTGCAAAAGGGGAAGATCTACTCAAGAACAGGGTTTTGAACCTGGGTCTCTCATATTCCAGGTGAGTGGTCCAAAGGATACCAGGGGTGACAGCACCACCCCCAAATCAGGCTGTTTTGTTAATTTGGCCCCTTAAAAATGCCCAGAAACAAAATATTTTGTCCAATCGGAAATAAACTTTTTCAATTTGCCACAAATTCCTAAATAGTTCAGATCAAATCAGTTTATTTTCTCAGTTTCCCAAAACATCAGTTATTCTCCCAGCTCTAGTCCCACTCAGGACGATGGGAATACCGACATGCTTAAATGTGATGCACAATCTCAAGAAACTTGTTGAATCAGCACCCAAATATATAAGAACTAAAGACAAAGTAGTTCCCACTCAAGGTTGCTCAGCTGTGGAATGAGCTGCCAGAGAATATTTGATTACTCCAAAATCTGACAGCTTTTAGAGTGTGTTGTTACACCAATTTTGATGAAGCTTTCACACCATAGCTGGAATCAAAAAGTAGAGGTGGGGACAGAAAAATGACAAATTCTTTTAGAATCCAGGAAAACAGAGCAGCAAAATACTCATCTGGATGATGAGCACTCTAGAAAGCTATAGGATAGGTAGATACTGTACAGAACTAGTAACTCTTTCCTTGAACATTTAAGCTGTTTTCAGCTTTTGACATTTTTGCAGAGGCTGGAGGCCAAATTCACCCTATAGTACTCCAGATATATATTGGGTGCATGGTGTTCAGCAAATAGGTCTATACAGTGCTTACTATAGCAAGATGAGTAAGGCTAATAAAACACAGAGATTAATATTTTATGACATACAGCTCATAATTACACTGAAAACTTTATTCTAATTGTATTATAGCTAAGACAGCAATCCATCAAGGCTAGAAATTATAGTTTCACATTTATTTTCTATCTTAGTTTGTAGAAAACCAGAGATCATTGCTCCATGCTGCCCAGATAAATTTGTGTTTATGTCTATACTTAGGATATGGCTCTTATTGCTGTAGGTCTGCATTAATAATTTCATCCACACAACAACTAATACAACACACAATTCATGGGAGCATCACTGAGTTGGAAGCAAACTCTCTAAGAAAAACACTTTCTGGGCCTTTCACCTGCATGCAGACACAAGGGCATTTAAACACTTGGTGTTGTGCTGGACTCACCATGTCTGTCTTGTGGCAGTCATAAATATATGCAGCTAATTGGGATGTATCAAGACTCCCCTCTAGATGCTGATCGCCACCTCTCCTGCTTGTCTGTGTGCCTCTCTCTCCCACCTGTAGCAGTTAACTGAGCCCAGCAGCCATGTGTGGCTGCCAGCAGGGGGAAGCCTGGAAAAAGAAGGGATGTGAGACCTGAAACAGTGTGGGGAGGGTGAGGAGGGTGAGAAGATGGGAGAAGAGGGCCAAAAAGTCTTTGTCTTTAGTGCCAAAAAGTTAGAGGCATTCAGTAAAAAGAGCTCATGCTTCTTCCCCAGGGCTTAGTTTGTTACAGCATATGGGTGTCTGCTGGCTGCACATATACAGCAGATTAAGCAACCCAGGAGGAATGGCATCAGGCCAGGAAAATAAAAGAAAGCTATCAATAAAGTACACAGCAAATATGATTTAAGCCCCCAGGAGCCATGAAGATTACAGGAAACATGGAGAGCAACGGTATTTAAGCAGACATTTTTTACTGCATCTAAAGCCATGGGAATAAAGAGGTGTGGTGAATAAAGGGTTGCCTTAGTAATAAGTACAGTCAGAGTTCAAGCAGCTGAGATAGCAAATTCAAACATATTTTCTGTGGAAGGTAATTGAGGCCATCTACAGAAGAGGGTGCACACTAGTCTCTGGAGGCAAAAGGAATTATATGAGTGCTACATGTTTTATTGCCAAATACAAAAGTCTAGAGAAATGTTTGATACCTAAGTCAGAGTCAATCCTGCAGTGATGTGGTCATGAAAATCTCTTTGATCACATGGTCTATAGCATGAACAGCAAAAAGAAAAGAGAGGGTCACAGTTAACCCTGGAAGATACAGTTAAAATCTGTCAGGCTAATGTACAGAAAATCACACGAGAACCTCTGAATAAAGTCTTGGACAGTAACTGGAATAGTAATGCTTAACAGGGGGATCATCTCAGTGTAATCAATGAATAAATGTATTCATCAAAATACACAAAGAACTATAGAAATCATATATGCACACACAGAGAACTAGATCTTCAGGGTCTGAAAACAGCTCAGTCCCTTCATACTTTGAGCTAAAGAAAAACTCCCTTAGTTAAAGTGTAGCGGTAGGTCCCACAGCCTCTTTGTGGCTCAGTCACTAGAGGGCAACATTATTTATCATCACAACTACAATTAGCTAGTGCATTACATCAGGAGTGGGAAAGCAGAGTATACTCTCCTCCCTCAGGACACAACACAGCAGGAAATAACAGATTCAGAAATTATAGTACAGTATAGCACTATCCAGAATATGGGAATGTGGGTAAAATCTATTTGGAGAAAGGCCGTTGTCAAGAGGGAATAGCAGAAGGGCTCAACAGCTAAATTGTGTCGGACAAGTTTATAAAGAAACATACTCATCTATACATGAACTAAAGCAATTAAAAAATTAATCACAATTAATTGTGCCATTAAACAACAATAAAATACCATTTATTTTAAATATTTTTGAATGTTTTCTACATTTTCAAATATATTAATTTCAATTACAACACAGAACACAAAGTGGACAGTGTTCGCCTTATATTTATTTTTTATTACAAATATTTGCCCTGTAAAAAACAAAAAAATGCATTTTTCAATTAACCTCATATAAGTACTGTAGTGCAATCACTTTATCATGAAAGTTGAAGTTACAAATGTAGAATTATGTAAAAAAAACCCACAGTCAAAAATAAAGGAATGTGAAACTTTAGATCCTACAAGTCCACTCAGTCCTACTTCTCATTCAGCCAATCACTCAAACAAGATCTGCTTCTTGTTTACAATGTCACCTGAAAGTGAGAACAGACAGAGGTGGATTCACAGTAAAACACAGGGTGCTCTGGCATGGGGCACCCAATGACAGAGGGCTCCAGAGCCAGGCAGCTGCGGGGGCAGAAGCTCAGTCCAGCCGGCTCCCAGGGCTCCTGCTGCAGGCTCCGCACCTACCGGCAGCTAAACTGCCTCATCCTCCTCCTCTTCCCCACCTCCTCCCCCAAGCATGCCACGTTCCCTTCCCTTCCCTCCCAGCTCTTCTCCTGCTGGCAAACAGCTGTTTGCCAGTGCTCAAGTCGCTCCAGGAGTGGGGGTGCGGGGCGTGGGAACAGCACACTCAGGGAAGGAGCCAGAGAAGAGGTGGGGCGAGGCCTTCATGAAGAGGGTGGAATCAGGGCAGGGCGGAGCAAAGGTGGAGTCCCTGCATGCCCCTACACATACCCCTCACCACCACCCTGCCGTGAGCCACTCAGGGCAGAGAGCTGGAGTAGGCAAGGATCTGGGAGCACACTCATGACTCCAGGCTAGCCCCCTGCCCTTACTCCTGCACCCCCACACATACTCATTCCCTGACTCTTGCACCCCTCAGTTGCCATCCAAATGGCAGCTCCTGCATCCCCACCTACATTCCCACCTGCATCCCTTGCACCAAATGGGGCCTGCCCCAGATGAGCGCTCCACACCCCACTCTGCTGCCCCAACTCTGAGCCCCATCCTGCATCCTAACTCCCTCCCAGACTCTGCACCGCTATCTCTGCCTCCTACGCTCCACTCACACACACCCAGCCCCCTACCCTCTCTGACTCAAGCTCCCCCCATACACCTCCAGCCCTGACTCCTGCACCCCCTCACACAAACCCATCCACCTGCCTTCCCTGACTCCTGTAACCCCTCCACCCCCATCTCCATGCTCTCCCTAACTTCTGCACCCTCCCACACACCCCCAACTCCCTGCCCACCCTGACTCCTGCACCCCACCACATCCCCACCTACATCCCTCCCACCAAATGGGAGCTGCCCCACATAAGTGCTCCACACTCCTACCCCCTACTCCAGCCTTGTTTCTCCTCCCACACCCTAACTCTTGGCCAGACCTTGCAAACCAACCCCCAGCCTGCTCCCGCACCCTAACTTCCTCCCAGACCCTGCACGTGCAGTCCTGAGCCCGCTCCCACACCTAAGTCCTGGCTAGACCCTGCTCCCCAATTTTTTTTACATATTTTTTATAAAGCGCTCTTATCTAAAGCACTTTACAATAGTTAGCTACAGGTACAAACAATATTTGGAAAGATCATTAAGTGGTCCCCTGAGACCCTCAATGATTTTCAAGTGGTCTGTGGAAAAATAAGTTAGACTACAAAAACAATCATGGTACCTCACTTTATTTTCATTCACTTCCTGTTACTTATAAGAGGAGGATGGGGAAAAAAAGAATGAAAAACAGGGTCAGGGAGAGATTTCTTTTTCTTTGCTGGGTTTCAAGGAGCAGCCCCAAAAATGAAGCTGAACACAGGGTCCCACTAACTCTATATCCGCCATTGAGGACAGGCATTCGCATGGCACTGTTATACCTGGCGTTGCAAGATATTTACGTGCCAGATGTGCTAAGGATTCATACGTCCCATCATGCTTCAACCACCATTCCAGAGGACTTGCATCCATGCTGATGATGGGTTCTGCTTGACAATGATCCAAAGCAGCGCATTTTCATCATCTCAGTCAGATACCACCAACAGAAGGCTGATTTTCGTTTTTGGTGGTTTGGGTTCTATAGTTTTGGCATCCAAGTATTGATCTTTTAAGACTTCAGAAAACATGCCCCACAACACGTCCCTTTCATATTTTGCACGCAAGATTCTTACACCTTGCGTCAAGTGCTGTAGCTATTTTTAGAAATCTCACATAGGTACCTTCTTTGCATTTTATCAAATCTGCAGTGAAAGTGTTCTTAAAATGAACATGTGCTGGATCATCATCCGAGACTGGTATAAGAAGAAATATATGTAGAATGTGGGTAAAATAGAGAAGGAGACATAAGATTCTTCCCACAAGAAGTACAGTCACAATTGAATTGATGAATTATTTTTTGACGAGTTAATTGATGAGCATCATCAGCATGGAAGCATGCCCTCTGCAGTGATGGCCGAAAGACGAAGGGGCATGCAAATGTTTAGCATGTGTGACCTTGCAACACCAGCTACAAAAGTGCCAAAAGAACATCTGTTTTCACTTTCAGCTGACATTATAAATAAAATATGTCCTATCAATGTAAATGGAACAGGGTACCTGCAGGGCCTTCCTGGCTCCTGCCCCTGTTTGTCTCAGAAAGTCACTCAGGAGACCCGGTTTGCAGTGCTCATCTGTATTTTATTGTACAAGCCGTGCTCCCACCACCTTCACAGTCACAATATGTACGAAGTTCCTCTCTCTTCCCCTCAGCAGGAGAGGAGGGCAGGCTAGTCCTTCCTGCTTCCCCTCAGAGCCGCTTCCCTTCTCCTTAGCTCCTCCACCTCCTTTGCAGGTAATTTTCCTGTCCAGCTCTCCCGGCTCCTTTCCTCTGAAGCTTTTAACCAGCCCCAGCCTGCAGAGACAGCAGCTGCTTCTGCTCTGCCAATCAGGGCCAGGTGGCCTCCCCAGCTCCAATCTACCTTCCCTCAGTGTAGCTGGGGTGACAGAGGGTTTGCTAGCAGTTCTCCTGCTATCACCCTGTCACAGTAAACAAACTTGTTTGTCTTAGCAATTGGCAGAATAAGAAGTAGGACTGAGTGAACTTGTAAGCTCTAAAGTTTTACAGTGTTTTGTTTTTGAACACATGCATGTAGCTCATGACAGAAAGTGAGTAATTTGCTTTGGATGCTGAATGCTTAAAATGCTCAATTATTTTTGCCAAGTGATGATATACTGTTGTATTAATCACAGAGCTATAATCCTTTCTTCCCTTCAAACACTTTTCTCTGGAAAGCAGAAGAAAAACAAAAATATATCTTGATTTTTGACTTACTTCTTCCAGTTAGGCTCTATGGCTCAGAGGTCAGCCCTTTGTAGTGCAGACAATGAATTGAGCACACAATTCTAGGCATCTTCCTGAACTTCATTGCTCTTCAGTTCTAACAGCATCCTAGACTGACAAGTTGTGGGTGTTTTACTAGACCTCAAAAGCTGCTCCACTTCAATATAATGAGGCCTAATAGCAAAGCTAATTCTTTTTCTATTTCTCTTTAAGAAATGAAATTTTGCAGGTCATTAGTTCATAAAGTCAACACAGAGTATTACAGTTTAACTGGAGATTAATGTGGCAAGAGGAGCCTTTTAGTTGTAACGATAAATGCAGGATTTAGATGAATAGCAACGATGTGGAATTTTTCATTTCTTAGAAATTTTCCAATGTCAAGGCTCTAGAAACCATTTCTGAAATATTTTCACCACAAAGCTATTTATGTTGATTTAAACTTTTGTATTCCTCCCACCTTCAACTTGCCAACTGTTGATGCTAGGAATACTTGTTAAATGTTGATTCCAAAATAAAAGAAAATAATGGAATTTCTAAGTGCATACTGATAAGCTTTTCTTTGACATAAATCATATAACTTGCCTACACAATTAAATCCTGAGACAAGCAAAGTCAACACCTTGTATAAGTTCTTCAACCTCCTACTTCAGTCCTTGAATTGAACAATATACGATTCACAACAAAATATTGTAACTGGAAAAATCCACTGGAGAAAAATTCTTCCCTCCTGTTTGACTCAATAGTAACTGTCTGTGCTTACTAAGGGTATGCCTACACTACCCGCCGAGTCAGCAAGCAGTAATCGATCTTTCGGGGATCAATTTATCGCATCTAGTGTAGACACGATAAATCGATTCCTGAGTGCTCTCCCCGTCGATTCCAGAACTCCACCTCCGCAAGAGGCAGAAGCAGAGTTGACGAGGGAGCGGTAGCGGTCGACTCACCATCATGTGGATGGCCAGGTAAGTCAACCTAAGATACGCCAACTTCAGCTACACTATTCGCGTAGCTGAAGTTGCATATCTTAGGTCACCCCCCCCCCCCAGTGTAGACCAGGCCAAACGGTAGAATTTGGCTCTTGATTCTTAACTAGAAGCATTAGGGTACTCATGTGATTCTCAGTTCTGTCAACAGAATGTGTTCCATTGATTTCAGCAGGAGAGGGATATAATCTTACCTCACTTCTTCCTCCCTTTGAAAGGGGAAGATTAAGAGAACTGTTGTGTTTAAGCCATTGTATCGGTGTTCTCAACTCCTACTTGAGCAGATTACGTGCTACCTGTAATGGCAGAGGAAAACCACTGGACAAAAAGTAAATAGTTGTTGCCTTAAATATCAGTGTTCCAATGGGAAGAAACCAGTAGAGGCCAGATCTGGCTCCCATTGAAGTCAACAGAGATTGTTTGGTGAGATCTGGATCAGAACCTAGAATAATGCACTTCCCTGCAGCAAGACAACCAAATCTCAGTTGTTAAAAACCCAAGGCATCAGGATCAACAGTCAAACTGCAAAAGTTAAAACATTTTATAAATTAATTTCAGACTTCAAAAATACCATCAGGTGCCAAAATTAGCCTTTTTTATTTGCTAAGCATCAACAGTGTGTTCAGTATGGTGTTATGTTCCATGGCATACAACAGAGAAGTTAGATAAAATCTTCTTGCTGGAATGTTGAAATTCTCTTTCTGGAAGATTGGAACATAACACTACTTTATTTCTGAGAATTCAGAATGATAATAGACACACAAGAACTCCAACACTCTGAGACAGAGCAAGCTGCTCCCTTCAGAGCCCTCCCCCAGCCGGCAAGCAGGATAGGAAAAAACCCTGAAATTTAAAATGAGTGCCTACAATTTTAACACAGCTTTAGTATGTTACACATAGTACAAAACACAGAGGAAGACGTAGCCCATGGAATTTATAATCTGAATGGGAAGAGAAAAGGATACTTTTGCCCCTTTTACCTAAAGTGTGCGGCCATATGGGTTATTTCCAATAGGTTGAACATTTGATAATGGAATCAGGTAGCTCTGATGCTATCCCATTTATTTAGAAAGACTATACAAAGTCCTGTTTCCCTGAACACAGGGGGAAATCAAACTACAAGAGATAATTTCTTTGCTCACTGTTCCACACTCCTTCAGCCAGCACGCAACTCAAAAGCTCTCTAGGCTTTTTGCAGGGCCATGCTAACAGTGCTTGTTCAGGTCATGTCTGGCTTGCTGCTCCTTCTTTGTGCCTGTTTCTGTGGTGTTTCTCCTGTTTCTCTCTCGCTGTCTCTCACATACACACAATATCCAGGTACACCTCCCTCCGACATAGTTTAAATTCCTGAACAACCTCATGTGCACCTTTGTTTGGGATGGTGACACGGGCCTGAGTTTGAGGTGGTGGCAGCTATTGTTTCATAAAGAAGTGGTTACCTCGGTGATGCTGGTAAACTAGGTGTGAGCTCTTGCCAAGTCTGTAGGTGCCTGCTGAGCACTGACAAATTCATAGCTGAAAACTAGACCAGCTCATCTATATATTAATATTATTCAAGACAAGTGTTAGACTTGTAAGGATGTGTTTAGTGGTTAAATTTCCAAAATGCTTGTAAATTGCTACATGCATTAATCCAATGTGTAATCTCTATATCCCAAGCTACAAAGTACAATAGAAGTTTGTTTTATAATTGTAAAAATGCCTGCTCTGAACTTGTGAACTCAGACAGGAAGAGTGGTTCCCTGCACCCATCCTAGAGGTCTAGCAAAATCAAGTAGCACATTACAGGACAAAAGCTTTGTTGATGACCTCATCCACCCATGAAGAAATATGCTCAGAAGACCTCAGCACATTGATTTGAATGCTAGAAAAGGGAAATAAAGACAGTGGACATCTCTTTGCTGTTAGGACTCAAGAAACAAAAGCTGAGACTCCCAAGGTCAAGCTGGGTTAGCCTTCAAAAGATATTCGATGCTGACAGATTACTACATCTCTGTCATCTTTTAGAATCTAGGATTGAAACTCATTTGTGCATGTATGGTGCCCACTTTAACCTATAAATAACTTTGTTTTCTTTTTCCTAGTTAATAAATGTTTAATTAGTTTAATATAGGATTGGCTACCGGCATTACCTTTGGTGTGAGATCTAAGGAACAAATTGATTTAGGCTAAGTGGGGTAAGTAACTGGTCTCTTGGGTCCTGGAGCAACCTGGATATTTTATGATTTTTGGTTTGGTTTAAGTGCCACTAAGTTTATCACTAAGTCCAGCTTGCCTGGGTGACAAGATAGGTGGCCAAGGGGACTATCAGTAACTCCATGGTAAGATTTTGAGAGTCATCCAGGAGTTCGTATGTATTACTGGGTTGGTGAAATCTATTTATAGAACATAACACTGGTTTTGACAGTTTGCCTGAGGTAGCCACTGACGGTCATGAACCAATCCAAGCAGCATGACAACCCTCACAAGCTTCAATGACATATTCTCCAATCTGGAACATTACAAATGAAAAGTGCCATGAACTCCAAGAGGAAGATTATCATCTCGTAAAGTTATCATATTGTTCCTCTCTTTTCTGCTATAGATCATGTCTGTTGAAGCTGAATGCAAAATTCTCACGGATGCCAGCGAGAGCAGGACTGGACTCACTGTGAGTTGGCAACAGAACCTCTAATTTAAGCTTAGCATATAAAATGTGTCTTCAGTAGGAATTTGAATGAAGAGTGGGTGGCAACCATATGCCTCAGACACCAAGATAATTTAGTTAGAGCATGGCATAATGGTGCCACCCTCTCTTCATTCAAATTCCTACTGAAGCCACTTCCTTGGAGCCCTCAGTTCTTTGAGCTGCCTTTTCAAAAAAGTTCGTAACATCAGACAAACCACATCAGACAAACCAAGAAGTTTCCCAACAAGGAATTAAGAGCAGTTTTCACTTTGTCAAGCAGCAATAGCAGCCCTTTTATGACAGTAGCCTTCAAATATCTACTTTAGTAAACTGAGTGTATATCTACCTTGCCTTTTCCCCTTCCATTCCAGAGGGGACTCCAGTGGGTCCAATCATCCCCTCACTTTCAGACATTGCCTTACTTTGTTAGGGAAACTATGCTATGGGAAAACCAAAGCCAAAAACACCCCCGTCCTGCATACCATGACAGCCAGACACTGTGTGTGTGTATGTGTGGAATTCTGAATATCACATGTACTGTCAACACAAGACCTACAATATACAGTTATATTGGAAAACTAATCTCCACAAGGGGACTCTGAATAAAATCTACTGCCGATACTTAACTGTCCTTATTCATCAGCATCAACTTGTCTCTTCTGAAGATTCATTTATCTAAACATTCTGAGTTGTTTAGCATCTGTGAAAACTATTCTGTGTATACAAATATCCATTCTCTGAGTCTCCTGTAAGATTTATAATCAATTCACAGACATTGCATCTGACTTCTTCCACATCAATTATTTTTTCCGCTAATAAACTTTTGGAGATTTCCACCTAGAATTAGAGACTTAACCATGTGCATGATATTATCATGAGAATGTACCTTGTTTAATACATGCACAGCATGTGCCAATACTCTGCATGCCAATCTGTTAAAACCACCTACTGGTAGATTAATATAGCCTACAATGTGAAAGGCATGTTTATAGAGAGTAGAATTATGCTAAAAAATTTACATTATCTTCAGCCTCTTTATTTGGGATTTTAATTTATTCAAGCAGGCAGTGCAGTTATAGCATAGGATAGTAAATAATGAAAATGCATCCTGTATTTTCAATTCCTTGAAAATATGTACCATAACATTAATGTAAATCTCACTGTAATATGAATTGGAAATTAATGAGAGTGAGATACTTTAAAATGGTTGATAAGGTAATGTTCCTGTGAAAATAATTTGCAGATTCCATAATATGATCCTATAATCATTTTCACCTCTGTATACTCCTTGTTACACATGCTCTGAACACTGCAGTAAACAATCCTTCAGATATGTCTGTGAAATAGTCGTCATGAATAACAAATGAAGATGTAAGTCTGAAAATATCTATAACTGGAAAGTAGTGTGGTTGTTTTGCACATATTCTTCAGAGCACAGTATGTCTTTCATTTTCTCTCTGCAGAAATAGACAGCAGTCGTGGTAAATGCAAATGTCTGTACAATTTGATTGATTTTCCCTTAAGTTGAAAACACCTCATTTTAAAACTTACATTGAACAACCTGTTTTTATACTTACTTCGAGTTTTAATTTAAATTGATTTTCTCTAAGATTGAAAATAAATATTAAAATCTACTTTGAATGAGAATTTCCATTCATTATAATAGAAAACCAAGAAAACAAAATAGCAATTTAAATCACCATTTTAACACCAAAAGTAATGAAGTCCTCTAATTACTTCATGGGGCCTGAATCCATTTTTAAAAACATTTCCAGGGTTTCAAGGCTTCCGGGGTACAGAAATCTGACATTTTTTTCACATTAAATTTTTTAAGTGACTTAATTGCTGTGAAAAGTGTCTATGCTGACAGATCTGGAGACTGAAGAATTCTATTTATTCAGGTTCTTAAGTGCCCTGCCTATGAGGGGAAATTGCCCTGATTAAAGTACTCAGGTTCTCCATGCATTGTATGGGGTAATGTAGGAACCTAAGAAAAAGATTCTCAGAACCCAGCAAGCTGAGCTGGGAGCCACCTAAGCTAGCCAGGAGTGAAACACAGAGGGGTGAGGTTTAGAGCCCAGTTTCACAAGGGTACATAGGCACTTAACTCTCTGATCTGGCTGTTGGCACCTCTCTCCACTTTGGATATTCGTCCACGAGCCTTCTCCTGGAGTTTGGGAGTCAAATTAGCTCTTTCTCTCAGAAAAAAACACAAAACAAACCAAGAGAGACACACCCAGGTAGCTAGTTGCGAAGAGTGCAGGTTTTAAGTCACTGTTCCAAACCAGGCACAGCAGAGATTTAAACCCCTTACTTTCAAGCCTCAAGTGAGTGCACTAATCTCTAGACTACCAGATGTTCTGAGCTACTCACTCTTGCTTTTGTTCAAGGCCCAATTCTGTAGGTGTGCTCTGAGAACTGTTACACTTACAGGGTCAGACCCTGCTGATGAGATAGGCAGTGGAACACTTACTTTGAGAATTCTGATGGGGCTTCACCTTGTAGAAGGGCTCTGAGAAGTGCTTCAGCTGTAAGGCATCATCGAGATTTGGGTGGCTTTGCTCATGATTACTGGCCAAAGTTAGGCCCTAGGGAACATTAAGTGACAGCTGAGCTGTGGTTTTGAGAATGTCAGTGGCACCTAAATGTTGGACTTAGGTGCACAAGTACCTTTGTGAATCTCTCTCTTAGTCACTGGCATTTAAAGGGATCCCACTTCAGTATAGTACTTGACTACTTCAGTCCGACTGACCTCAGTGTTTAAGGTTAATTATGTTCTTAAGTGCATTCCTTAATTGGGACCCTAGGGCACAGTCTTGCAAGCAAGAGCCCCTACAAGGTGCTGAACATTCACATCTATTCATTTTCAGTTAGAGCGAGGGTGTTCATTATTGTGTAGGAACGCATCCTTAGGGTGTACTTCTGCTCCTGCTGAAGTCAACAGAAAAGCTCCCATTTACTAGAAAGGGCCTGGCCTGACAAATTCTTTTTCAGGACTCTGCTCTGTCTGTCAAAGGTATAATACGATTCAATGGCTGGAAGTTGAAGCGAGACAAATCAAACTGGAAATAAGGCATAAATGTTTAATAGTGAGAGTAATCAACCATTGCAATAATTTTCCAAGGATTGTGGTGTATTCTATACCACTGATGATTTTTAAATAAAGATTGGGTGTTTTTCTAAAAGAAAAACGCTTCTAGGAATTATTTTGAGGAAATTCTATGACCTGTGTTATACATGAGATCAGACTATATCACAGGGGTCTCTTTTGGCCTTGGAATGTATGAATTTATTATTTCAAACACATATGCACATGAATGACTTTATACAGGTGATTAATCCTATTGAATTCAATAGGATTAATCATGCATTTGAATTATTGCAGAATCAGGGCCTTAGTTTTTCACCAAAACTATAAAATTTAATATGACTAATCTATAGTATGCTTCTAACAGTGGGAGGATTAAAAAACTCATAAAAGCAGATTAGCCTAAAATGTACATGCAAGACCGAGTTTGATTTTAATTTGCAATTCAGGAGCAGAACATAAAATATGTAGCACGAGTAGTGTTGCTATCTGCAATTCACACTGAGAATATTTAAACCAATAACTAAGAAGTTACTTTTAGGAGGTGTCATGACACAGCTGCTATTACTGAAGTTACTCCTAAAACTTAATCCTAATGGATAGTTAAGGGTCACACCAAGGTCAGAAAGACAACCATGTAATAGTGTATGTGCAAAGGAATAGTTGTTTGTAGTGTTTCTGGACCAGAAAGTATTACAAGCAGGTCATAATCTACTCTGGCAAATCACCAGACAAAAGCCCTGATTTATTTGTATTTTCTTAGAAATTTCCTCAAGTCATAAAAACAAATTATAATCTGTGATACAAGATCATTAGCTCCAGGACATAACAAATGATACCTCTCCTAAAGCAGAGTCCTTTAAAATGTTATTTCTAACAATCTGCTGGCTTCAGAACAATCATGGGATTGTCATATTCACTACTTGTACTTAAAATAGATTTCCATTGGGTCATTCTGGGATCACAGCACTCGATTCAAACAATTGTATAATGTGATGTGACAATTCAGTGAAGACAGCATTTTTAAACTGTAATTTTCCCATGGATATTTATAGGTCTAAAAAGTGATTTTTAAAGCAAATTTTCTATTTCCATTTCAGACAGGCTTCAGTACTGGGTTTACAATGGTGCAAATGGTGCTGTGGCACCAGGCCCACATTCAGAAGGGGCCCCGACACTTGGACCTTGGCCCTAACCCCCATCCCCCACTCAGCCTGCATTCCATCCCAAGGTTCCACCCCCACTTTGCCTCTCCCCCTCCAAGGCCCTTCCCACTGCTCACTCCTCTCCCCCTCCTCCACCACGAGAGAGGCAGGCAGGGCCTTGGGGGAAGAGGCCAAGCAGGGGCAAGGCCTTGGGACAGTGAACAGGTGGAGAGTTTGGGCCCCAGGGGCTACACAAGATTAATCTGAACCTGACAGGCTTCAAATGATTGGCTGGGGCAGGCTCACCGAAGGCAACAATGATTGAACAGGGATGGAGATTGACTATCCTTTCACACTTAGGTTATATGTACACTGTGATCAGGATGTACAATTACAGAACATGTAGGCATACCTGAAACTTTGATTCAGCTAGACACTGGAAATTGCAATGAAGCCACAGAGGCATGGGGGAGCTGCCCAGGTACACTCCCAGGATCCTAGGCAGGATTGTACTTGAGCAGCTCGCCTGTACCAGTTTCCCTGCCATTTTGAGTGAGTTAGTTCAATCTAAGCTATTTTAGGAACAGCTGCCTGTGCTGCAGTCACACCTCCCAGCTGCAGTGTAGACATACCCTTACAGGCACCACTGCCAGTACAGGGGCTTATGGGTGGAGAACCTAGTGCTGATCCAATTTCTGTGGCCAGGGGGCTTATGTTTCCAGTATTGTCCAACTGGCCTGTTAATGAGTGCTAAAATTACTTAACATGCACATTTATAAAACATTAAAAAATTAGACATTTTGGTTCATGTGTTTATTGTAACTTTCCTGAATACAAAACAAAAGATTAAAATTTATGGCCTAGAGTAGGGCTTTACCCGTCACAACTGTGTAAGGGGTAGAGGAAGGGCATTGCACCATCGACAGTGTTTGGAGGCATTCTGCACTTTACAGATACAGTCTGAATCATAACAGTGTAAATTAGGAGGAATTCTGTCATAGTCAATTATGTAAAACAAGTGAAAGGAACAGGAGAGTCAGGACAATACAATCTAATGCTGAAATGCACGACATACCCAATAACACAACAGGGAAGGCCAACAGAAGGACTGAAGGTATGATTGGTGAGGCAATCAGTGCTGGAAGACATCTCCAAAGAAGTGAAAGTTAATTTGAAGGAGGAAAGGGAGGTTGCTTGGAATACAAGAAATGGGAGATATTTTCAGATGTTGGAGACAGCATTACCATTATTATTTACAAAAGTAGCCCCCAGAGGTCTCAGCCAGACCAAGACTCTAATTTGTTAGGCACTTTACAAACAACCAGATAGTAGAAGATGGTCCCTTGCCCCCCAAGGAGTTTACAATCTAAATTAAGATAAAATGCAACAATCAAACAAAGGGAATAACTGGGTTGGTTCCCTTACAGCTTCTAATTAATTTAATTTGAACCACCAAGCAAATGTCTAGGGGTAAGGTCATTCTTCATCCTTGCAAATCAGACAGCAAGAATGAATTCACAAAGCCTTTGGCCAGCTGAATTCTGCTGTATTTACACAGCCCACATGTTACAGATCCCCCCTCCTGGTCATCTACTAAGATATGTGTGTGGGGAATCCAAATCTCTGTGCTCTGGATTCCCCAGAGGTGTATGAATCTCTTGGAGCCGCATCAGGCTGCAACACTAATTCCTCCCTTATCCTCTCTGGCACATTTTCTCACCACTAACTCTCAGTCTGCTCCCACTTCTTGGAAATGGGGCACCTCAGCCCACCTATAACCCCTAAACAGACCCGTTACTTAAATACACCCCTTTCCAAGAACTCCACCAAAAGATCTAAAGCTTCTGGTTTACAATTTAAATCGTTTAAGGGCACACGGTAGTTGTAAAGCACTCAACATACACAGTATAACACCTCTATGCTCTTTTATACTTGACCATATAAAGCACAGGAGAGTACAGCTGGTACAAAACGATAAATGTTAAATGCATGTCCCTGCTTCAGTTGCCTCATGACTCCAGAGCATTCTTTGGTTCTCCAGAGTCCTTGGGCCCAGGAATGTGGGCAAGGCCCCTACTGCTCCATGAGGCTCTACATGCTGGGTGACCTCTTCCCTCCCTCCCCGGAGCCCCTTACCCAACTTCTGTGACCTCTTTTGCCCCATGCTTCCTCTCCTTTCTGGTTCTCTCTGCTGGCCAAAGGCTTTGTGATTCTCTCTGTTCCTATGTGTTTCTATGTTTAAACCCATCCTGGTAACCTGGCCTCTTTTGCTATATTCCTTGTAAAATCTCCACTGTTCCTACCTTCCTTCCTGCCTTTGGAGTGGTAAGCAAGACTGAATATCTAAGACTTTAGCTGCTTTTTAGCAAAACCTTATGGAAGCTAAGTACCACTGTTAACCTTAAATATTTCCCATTTTCTCCCTCTGGTACAGGGCTTGTCGGCAATGGCATACATATAGGCTAGGGATTGGCAACCTTTCGCATGCAGCCCCATCAGGAAATCTGCTGGCAGGCCAGGACAGTTTATTTATCTACAGCATCCACAGGTTCGGCTGATTGCAGCTCCCATTGGCTGAGGTTCACTGTCCCAGGCCAGTGGGGACTGTGGGAAGCAGCGGCCAGCACATCCCTCAGCCCACACTACTACTCACAACCTCCATTGTCCTGGAACAGTGAATCGCAGCCAGTGGGAGCTGCAATCGGCCAAACCTGCAGATGCTGCAGATAAACAAACCATCCCAGCCCGCCAGTGGATTTATCTCACAGGCCATGGGCCATAGATTGCCGATCCCTAATATAGGCAGTCCCAAACCAGCAGTTTTTCATAATACAACCAAATATCAATCAGAATTCATAAGTTGTATAGACATAGCCGCAGTTCATCATACTATAATTGCTACATTTTGTACAGTCTCAATGTCTGCACTGAGATATGTAGAAATTGTTCCATAATGAGCATGAATTTCAACACTGTAGTCATTTTTCTTTTGGAGCTAGCGTTCAAAAGGGGAGATAAAGACAGACATCCAGGTGCAAAAATTGATTATTACGATCAGGTCAGGGTACAGAAACTGAGCTGGTCAGAAAAAATTAATAATTCACTGGAATTTGACAATTTGTTAAAAACCAAAATGCTTCACAGAGACAGTTTGATCCTGAGGAAGTTCCAATGGAACTTTGGCAGGATTCTGTCAGAAACTTGCCTTGTTTCCTGCCCAGGTCCTTGATAGTTCAACCACTCAGGCCTTTGGTAGGCTGCCAAATGGCCTGCCCCAGAGACATTTGCTCCATTTAGTTTTGCAGAGAATTTTTTGTTTTATTCCATATTGGAATTAAATCAAATTTTAAAATACTTAAATCCTCTGCAAACAGAATTACCTTTCTCCATTGCTTTAATATGCTTTCTGACTAGCTGGTCAATAAATAAGTTATCACTTCAGACAGTTAAAATGTATTCATCTGAATAGCTGCTGTTGTTATGGCCTTCAGCATGAGTAACCTCTGTCTAAGGCCTGGTCTACACTGGGGGTGAGGGGAGCTAAGTTGGTCTAAGTTATGCATCTTCAGCTACAAAAATAGCATAGCTGAAGTCAACGTACTTAGATAAACTTACTGCAGCGTCTTCACTGCAGTAGGTCAACTGCTGCCACTCTCCCATCGACTCCGCCTACGTTTCTCACTCCAGTGGAGTACTGGAGTTGACAGGAGAGCACACGGTGGTCGATTTATCGCGTCTTCATTAGACAGGATAAATTGATGCCCCTGGGGGATCAATCACTCCAGAGGTAAGTGTAGACATGTCTTAAGACACTTATATGATCCTCATTACCATATTATCTGACAACCTCCCAATTTTAAAATGTACTGAACCTCACAAACCCATGTGGGATAGGAAAATGCTATTATCCCCATTTTATAGATGCAGAACTGAGGCACACACAAACCAGGGAACTTGTCCATCTCACATAGGAAGTCTGCAGTGCAGCAAGGATTTGAACCAAGGTCTCCAAATCCTAATCTAGTGCCCTGATCACTGAACCATCCTGCCTCGGAGTTGATGAATGCTACTGGTTTACCAACTGATCTAAAAATTGTTTTCAGACAATCATAAACTAGGATTTTTCTCAAGTACAGATTAATACAAATATGTACAATTACAATACTGGAGTTATTTGCAAAATCAATATGCATTGAAAATAATGGGTAATACTTACCTCTCACACACTCCACCCATTTGCCTCTGAGCAAGATTGCTACCTTCTGGACAGCTGTCCTCAGACATTAAGCAAGAGCCATGGATCAACTGGAAACTTATGGGGGCAAAACAGGAGACTAATTCTGATACCAGATTTTAAAATGTATGGTGTCTCAGCCTGAGGAAACAAGCTTTGCACCTTTAGTACAGTAGACTCTCGATTATCCAGGATCGGGTTAACCAGGTTGTGGATTAACCAGGATATAAAAAAAATATGCGTAACTCACAGGGCCGGCTCTGGCTTTGTTGCTACCCCAAGCACACCAAAAAAAACCCAACTCACCAGGGTGCAGGGCAGCCAGTGAACCAACACCTCCTCCTCCTGGTGCAGGGTGGCTGGTGAACCAACCCCCCTCCCATATTTCCTATGGATGGTGATTATCCTGGATTTTATTAACCAGGATTAATTTTTTCCCTATCATCCCAGATAATGAAGAGTCTACTGTACAAGATTTGGTCTCCACAAGAAAACTTGGAGGTAAAGTCAAAGTTACACTACGGAGAGCAATGCTTACTATCTAAGGAGCAAATAAACATGTGTGTGTGCAGTTAGAGAGAGTGAGGTCTGTTGCTACAGTAAGGGACTTCAGTGATGGGGTGGGAGAGAGGGCACAATGCGTTGTGATAGGGTGAAGATCTCTCAGGAACTAGTGAGTCTCTGGGTAAGGGTGAGATTTGTAGCTTACACTAAACAGTGGCAGAGGATCAGAGGGGTAGCCGTGTTAGTCTGGAATTGCAGAAGTGACAAAGAGTCCTGTGGCACCTTAAAGACTAACTAAAATTTTTTTAGAGCATAAGCTTTCGTGGGCTAATACCCACTTCGTCGGATGCATGCCGAGGGTTACCAAGAGACACAGATATTTCTAAGGAGGGCAGAATATAGACTCTAAGGCCCTGGAACTTGCAGAAAATAAGTTGAGAGCTTGTCTGAGCCCTCCATTTCCTTCAGAACTCCTGGTCTATGTCCCCAAACGACATACAAACGCCTTTCCACAGTGTTTTACTCCCCATCTGCCAGTGAAAAAACCCGTGTGTTTGACTCCTTCAGAAGGCTTCTGGCACCCTTTCCTAGACTCCACTGGCTACTTTCTGAAGAGGTGAGTTCTTGTTGCTATGGAAACTGGAGCTCCATTTAGGTTTTGGAATCAATTTCTGTCCAGGTATTTTTGTTGCAGTGAGACTATTTTCCTCATCCTCTTGGCTATACAGGCAAAGATTGGCAGAACTGGTCACCGAATAACGGTAAACACCATGGGCAGGTGAGGGTTCATATTCATCTCATTAAAACTAAAGTTTCACAAAATCCCAGCAGTATGTTTCCACAAGAGGTAAAATCAGATATTCTTCCCATGAGTCATCAGCTATGCTTGTAACTTCCAGCAGATCTACAGGAAGAAAAGGAGACCCCCCACTGAGGAGTATAAAAAAATGAAGCACAAAAATGAGGAAATTATACCAGTTTTGTAATGATCTAATATGCTTCTTTGATAGAGTTTGTCCACTCTTGTGTGCCCAGACCTTCTGCCGTGTACCACTAGATGAATTGCTTCATAAACAAGTTATGTTACATACAATGAATGTGAATAACAGAGACCTATAAACCTCCTTAAAATGTGTCACTAACAACCTTACCCTTTCATAGTTAAGGGCAAATATTCAGTGCTTGCTAACTGAAAGTTATTTTGTCAACAAACCTCTATTGCCAATTTTTAATTTAAACTGAGTATATAATACCTCAAGTTGGCAGGCCTGCTCAGTGAAAGATATTTCATATTGTCTCTCTAAATCTAATCTAAGTGACATAATGCTATTCATTTAATTTCATTTACTATTAAAGCTTGCTTAGTTAATTCATTTAGTGTGTCCTTTATGCACCATATTTGATTAATTCATTTGGAAATGCCTGTCTAAAGTGGTTTAAGTAGACAATGAATCAGGAAAGGAATTTTGTCCTGTAACTCCAGGTTTCTCAAACAGCCAAAGATGGTAAAGCAGGTAATTAGTAATTAACAGTCAGATATTTTCCCACTACTAAATCTTTGGGTAGAATAAGTAGGTATTTTAAAAATTGCAATCTCTACACATCTTGCAATAATGAGGATCTCTAAAAGAGCTAGAGCAATGTGAAAGTCTAAAAATACTATGGAGTAGGATAGAATTTTTCATTTGTAGATGTTTAAATTCCTTGCAGGTATAATTTGGGTGTAGCATAACTGAAAAAAGCTATTTTGAATCCCTACAAGAAAAAGATATGGATTGGAAGATCCCATTATCATTCCCATACTAATATCTCCTGCCAACATATTGAATGGCCCATTACATTCACAACAGTCCAGAGATAAAATATATTTAGCACCTCCAAATAGGATGTTGCTAACAAAATATTCTAACACACTGAGCCCTTTACCCTGGGAGAAGGAGTGTATATACTCTGGTTTATACAACAGTGCATCTAACCAATGAAATAAATAAGAATTGTCATACAAATCTCACATCATCATTCTTTCAAGTTTTCCATTACTAAATTGCTTCTCTGCCTGGTAAAAATTTTGTGGCCACATTGAAAACCTTGATTTGCTATTATGTGGACCAAAAGTTGTCATGAACAGGAAATTGTATAATAAATTACTTAATTTTCAGGAAAAGTAATGAATTATGCATTATGTCTAGCACTTTCAGGAGCACTGAACTCACTTAATAAAGGCCAAAGTAAACCCTGACTTCTGAGGAAAGACTTTGTTTTATGATCAATGATTGGAAACCTTTTCCTCCAACTCCCCACTCTCAGTGTAGGGACATGGGTTTTTATAGTGAATGAATCGACATAATGAAGGAATGGAATCTCCCTGAATGGCTTTTCTGTGGCTGAAAAGAATTTATACACGCACTCACCCACCCACCCACCCACCTACACGCACAAACACACAAATGCTGACATACATACACACACACACACACAAATGCTGACATACATATTGTTTTTCATTAGAATTTGAATGTGTTTATGGTACTTTTGATGAGATCTGTGTTATGCTGCCTTTGAGAATATCCATAGTCCTTCACATGCAATAGGATTTAGTTGTATGTAATCTTCTCCGTAACAAAATGTTTTCAGTCCTCCAAGTGACATATATTCCTGATTCTTTTCTTGTTCTTTTTTTCACCTGAATCCATTAGTGTCTGTTATTCCTAAGAGTAATGGGTAATTTCTTATCTGATGCATAGGGCCATCACTATATTTACAATCTATGGCAGCTAATGCCATATATTGTATTGTTCCTCTTAAATATTACTCTCCTCCAATTTCTTTTAAATAGCTTTAACTTAGTATCTATTGGCATTGGTTAGACTGGAAGGCATCTATGACTACTGAGATCACAGTGGCTACTAACTTATGCAAAAACATCTACTCTTGCTGTTACCTTATCTTTCTGCTGTTTTCTTTGTATTATCATCACCTGTTGTATACTGTCTAAATCCTAAAATCTGTGAGTTATCTGGGACAGAATCTGTCTCTTTTTCTATTAGTGTCTAATATAATGAGATCTTCAACCTTATATGGAGTTAGTAGTATTACAACAATAGAAATAGATAATAATTTTATCCAGCATAGTGTTAACAATTCCTATGCCTTTTATCTAGTATTACTATGTTAGTACATTACACAGCATAATTAAAACAGTTAACCACATTTATACAGGAACATTTGTCCTTGCCTACTCTAGCACCGTAGTTTTTTCAAAGCAAACATGTACTTTATTATCAATTGCAGTAGTGTGCCATTATATATATAATTGTCCAGGTGCTAAGGCGTGTGTGAGCAGTACTTGGCATATTGGAGGGAGAGGAGGTTAGGTGGTTTTCCCACCACCTTTCTGACCCTAGCCTCAATCCTGGCAGCAGCCTCAAAGCTTCTCTAATTTATGGCAACAGAATTGGCCACTGTGCTGGCCTAGGGTCGCAGGAGAATAGTGCAATCTTTCCCCATCCCTGAGGTCTCCTAGCAATGGAGGGGAGCCAGGAGCAGAGTGTTTAAGATGGAGTGAGGGAGAAGTTCTGGCCCAGTGTTTATAAATTCACATGATTAGTCCAAGTGATTGTGAAAACCAACATCTTGGATGACACTGGCAACTGAACTTGGGCCCCCTGGAGTACGAGTCTTAACAGCTTGAGCTTCAGAGCATGGGTTTGTAGCTTGGGGCTGTAACAAACATTGTTTGTGAACTGGGCATGGAGTGGGGGCAAGTAACCCACACTGACCAGTAGGTTGCACCATCACTATCAGTTACTGGGGCAATAAATCCCTAATATCTTAAAAGAAAAGTCACTACTCTGTGCTATCTTAAAAGAAGACCTCCTCCCATCAAACAATACCATCAATGATCAGCCATTTAGTTCACAGAAAGGTGACTTGGCCACGGTTTAATAATGGGGCATGGATAAGAAGAGCAAATATCAAATGAGAAGGTATTATAGCTATTAATAATGTAGATTTTAAGGGTAAGAAAGTTAACATTCATCATACATTATAGGGAGAAATGAGATTCTCATTTACATGAACATTTATTAGGTCTTATTTTCAGATTTCAGGGAATAGCCTTGCTGAGGTCAGTGCTCCTGAAAGTGCTAGAAATGGACCAGAATGAAGAAGGAAATCATCTAGTTATTCAGAGACCAAAGTGCAGCAGTATCAGTGGAAGGCTGCTCTTATCAGTCCACCAATATGCTTCATTTTTATTAATCAGAAACTACTTTTAGGGCTTAAGGGGAACTTCAGCATCCTTGCCTATGCAATCTATAACATTAAGGTTTTTCTAGGGTGGCCATCATTGTAATATTTGAGTTCTCTTCTTCCACCTGTGTCAAAAGGAGTCTAAACTGTATTGGTGATGTATTGTTGTGAACACCTGCATTAGATCACCAATTTATTTTACATTTATTTTACCATCCAACTGTTAGTAATTATTTTTAATGAAAGAATAAGAGAAGTATTTTTAAAGGTAAAAAGGCATGGAGAAAAACCTGTAGGACTAAGAATAAATGTTTAAAGGATAAAACCACTTTCATTCAAGAAGAAACCCATATTTGATGTGGGTTCAAACGCAAATATTGTATGTATTACAAAGGGCTGCAGCTGACTATGATTCAGAAGTAAAATGGGTATTATTCTGTGCTGGTTTTATCTGCCATATCTTGTTTCCATTACAGCCTTTCACAGAGAAGATATGACATTACAGTTAAATGTGATTCATGACAACAATTTTGTAATGGAGTCCTAATAAGTTTATTAGTCCCTAGAAGCCAATGTGTTCTATAAAGGTAAATGCTGTCCAGAGCTTTTATCCAGGCAATCTAAGAAGTTATTTTTTCTGCTACATATTACTGAGCTTGATATTACTGGTTAGGCTTGAATGCCTTTGTAATGGTAGATTATCCTGTTTTCTGTGTGTCAACTGAAAAAAAGAGGATAATAGCCTTGATAAAGAGGACATTTTTGACGTATAACTTAAAATAGCATATCAGAGACAGATAATCTAAAAAACAGCTGCCATTTAAGGTTGAATTAGATTGAGTTTGTATGTGATAGGCATTTAAAAACTACATCTCAGTAAAAGCATGTGTGTGTTTACATTGTGTGTTTTGTTGTCATCTTCCTTATAGAGATGTCAAGAATCAGAGAGGTAGCCGTGTTAGTCTGGAATTGCAGAAGTGACAAAGAGTCCTGCGGCACCTTAAAGACCAGTTTCCACTGGAAACTGCTTGCATCTGGCGAAGTGGGTACTAGCCCACGAAAACTTATGCTCCAATACTTTAGTTAGTCTTTAAGGTGCCACAGGACTCTTTGTCACTTTTACAGAGATGGTCACTATCCAATATTAATACAGCCGATGAAATGAAAATTGTCACAAGGAAGGAATGACAATAATTAAATGATGGACTTTTTTTTATAGGTGGTGACGTAGCTGAGCACCTTATGAAACTATGTTTTCCAATTTTGTTAATTAAGTATTAAAATAATCAGAAGGTAAACCAAAAACAATTAGGTGATACTTATGGCATATATTGGGCTAGATTCTCAGCTGATATAAATGGATGTAAATTCATGAACTCAATAGAACAATGCCAGTTTACATCGAATGAGGATCTAGCTTACTATATATTTTATGTGCTATATGATGAGGGTAAATAGCAATGTACATACCTTGGTGAATGTGTGAGACTCTGGGTTGAAGTACATTTGGCAGAATGAGTGGGAGCAATGATAGGCAATATCGAAGACTGAAGTGCCAAAATAAGGAACTCTAGATCAAATGCAGCACTGCAAGTCTGCTGGCTGCATCTGCTTTTCTTATGTGCATAGAAAATAGACCTGCAGGAAATGGTCACAATGACCCCTCAAAGCTTCTGATTTCTGCATTTGTTACATATTCAAAACGCAGGCCAGGGTCACTAAAAAGGGGTTCCATGGTTCAAAATCTTCCACATGAACCCTCGTTGGTTTTGTGGGTTTGAAGCAAAATCATCTGTAATTTATGGTTTTGTAGTATTGTATTGAAATTTGAAAGCAGAGTTGGACTAAGGTGGCTATGTTCAGATTCAGGTCATGGACTTTGTTCTGAACCCAAATTGGATAAAGGATTGCATTTGGATGATACTGAAATCTCACAAACTGTTCTGTTGAAATTTCCACCATATTTTTAATGGTGAAAATCTCATTAAATCAGTTATTCTCTATTTCCTCTGCTTTCAGCCAAAAATCTAATGAGAATGGCTGTTCTCATGAAATTTCAGCTGCCCCCAACATGAAAACAGAGTACAAGCCACTTCTGAGTTTAGACCCAACCAAGAACCAAAACTGAGTGACAGATTCAGATCCAAGGATTTGAGTCCAGAATCCCTTGAAATGTAAAACAGTTTATTACTTAAACATGTAGGCTTGATTAATCTCTACATGAAACCAGTTGAAACTCTGCCATTTCACTTATGTTTCACTTTGAGATTTGGTGTCTAACCCCAGAATTGTAAACAAACTTCACAGGAGAAAAAGGATCAGAACTGGAGTAACTATAAGAAATAATAAAAAGGAAAATCTTAACTCAAATAGGTCTGAAACAGAACCCAGACCATGAATCTCTGAACTTACACAGTGTTTGAATGTGAACCTAGATATGGATCCAAATTTTTCAAATGGCTCTTATCTTTATAATATGCTGAACTAGGAAAAACATTTTCAAAAGTGCCTTTTGTGATTTAGGAGCCTATGTCCAATTTTCAGAAGTAACTTAGAACTTTTAATGAGATTTAGATTCATAAATGATCATGGGTCAGATTTTCAAAGGTATTTAGGTACCTAGTGGATTTTTCAGAAGTACCTAAGCAGGTTAGGTACCTAGCTCCCATTGACTTCAAGTACTATTGAAAGTCCCATTACACACCTATCTGAATCTTCATGAGCCTAAATACCTTTGAAAATTGGCCCTTAGTGACTTCTGAAAATGGACTTTAAGCACCTAAGCATTTTTGCAAATTTGACTCCAGATCTAAATATCTATAATCATTTCAATGTTCAAGATTTAGGTTCAAATTTTGCAACTTGTGATGGTTTTCTAGTTATGAGCAAAATATCTGAGTTTCAAAATTTGACACAATCAAGATTGCCAGCTGTCTGACGTATGAGGTAATGATATACAATTTCCAGAAAACAACTATTCTCACTAAATTTCAAATTTATGAGGGGGGGAAATTTCTCTAGCGACATAAATAACTAGGCACACAGCAGTCACAGAAACATATTAAAGCATATGAGTTTTTGTTTGCTGATCATTGATGAAAGGGACAGATTACAGAGATCACCATTCTTTGTTAAAATGAATCACCTTTTCTGTCATGGTGACAAAGAGTCCTGTGGTTAAAGACTAACTAAAGTATTAGAGCATAAGCTTTCGTGGGCTAATACCCACTTCGTCGGATTCATGCAGTGGAAGTATCCAGGGGCAGGTATAAATAGGTAGGTAAAGAGACACTGCAGAGCTGCAATTCATTTGCAAATTTGATACAATCAATCAAGGATTGAACAAAAATTACGAGTGGCTAGCTAACTACAAAAGCAGCTTCTCTTCTCTCGCTATTCATACCTCCAGTTCAGCTGCTAGAGGAACACCTCACCCTCCCTGATCAGAGATAACAAGCTGGTTCAGCCTCATTGGACTAATCCTGTTATCTCCCTCCTGGTTCTTACCTACTTATTTATACCTGCCCCTTGATACTTCCACTGCATGCATCTGACGAAGTGGATATTAGCCCACGAAAGCTTATGCTCTAATACTTTAGTTAGTCTTTAAGGTGCCACAGGACTCTTTGTCACTTCTGCAATTCCAGACTAACACAGCTACCCCTCTGATTCTTTTCTGTCATGAACATTTACCTTTTGCATCTATGGTGATATTAAAATGTAATATTGCTCATCTGATTGGCCTTATTTCAAATAAGTTTCAATAAATCTTGAGAGCAAATAAGCTAAACTCAGGTTGAAAGGCCATATAGATTCAGGTGCAGGTATTGAAAAATTGAATGCTGTTCATCTGATAATATGTTTTTAGCCTGTTTAAATTATTATAACAAAAAAGGGACTTAAATGTTCAGATGTTTTTTTCTTTGGTATCTAAGCAAGGAAAAGCGTATTTATGGGTATCATTGAAACTTATCAAAATCAATTCATCTTGGAATCCCATTTTGACATCTCTAAATAAACACTGGATACCTTTCCAAAAGATATGCTCAACCACAAGTTATGGGTTTGATGCAGAAATCACTTGATTAATATCTATGGCCTATGTTATGCAAAAGTCATTCTAGATGATCAGAATGGTCCCTTCGTGCTTTAAAATATATGCAACTTTGAAATATTCTATATGGAAAACAAAATATAAGTCACACTCCAAAGCTAAGGGGTAGCCAATCTTTGCCTCACAGAAGGCTATGCAGAAAATCTTCTAGGTCACACATAATTTACATAGAAATGAGTATACTTTTTTAAAAAATGCACACAGTTATAAAGTTTGTTTGTGCTTGTATCTTTCTTGGCCAACAAACAGACCAAGTTCACTTGGAGTTTCAATTCACTCACCAGCAATGAAAGCAAAATAAAACATTCACAGAGCCATAGACAGAACAGCTCATGTGTTTTGGAAGACCTGGACAATTGAGTGTTTCTCCAGTGGACAAATAAATACAGAAAGGATGCTGAGCAGGATTTCCTTACTCTGTCTACCTTGACTCAAAATAGAGACACTCAGATTCCAAAGTGATATGCACCTTAGATATAAAGTTTCTACTCCATCTGCCAAACAACTTTCTCCCTCGCCCTCACCCCCAACCATACCCACAATTCTCTCCACTCCCCAACATGCTCCTGGAGGAAAAGAAAAGTAACCAACACATCCTGTGGAAGCTTTCTTCACTTCAACATCAATGTGGAGAAGATGGGAAAATCTATCATACACCTTCTGGTCTGCTTTAAGATGGGAAAAAGATCATCATGCTTCCAGATGCTTTATGGGAAGAATCTTATGACTTGATGGCTAAAGCAACTCCCATTTCCTGCAGGACACCATATAAAGGAAAGTCACTGGTTCACAACTCTTGCCACTCTGAAATACTTCCCATGCCAGTTTCTGAGTCCATCTCCCAAGTCCCATCACTTAGCTGAGGATGGTGGTAATAATGGGTTTTAAAGCAGTGGAGAGAGATGCATAGACATGGTGCGGGTAAAGGCAAAGAAGGCAAAGTCACCCCCTGTTACGCAAGGGAAAGCATAATCTGTCTTCTAACACTGGGAAGCATAAGACTGATGACTGTCATAATGCTTCATGTTTCATTCAGTCACCTGCTGATTGGACTCCTTTATGCAACGAAAATTAGTAGAATGGGGAAAGGCCACCAAGAAATAAGTAGTATAACTAGTCAAAATTTCTTCTGCAGTGAGCACAGACCACTGTACAACTGAAGCAGTGAAGCGAATGCAACTAGCTGTAGTACTTTCTGTTACAATAGCATATTGATGTTGCTTTAAAGAAATCTTTGCTAAATCTGCAGGTTTAGAGAATTTTTATGTTTTCACAGAATCCGTAATGAATGGAGCCTGAATTAAGATATTAAGGAGTTCTTCTCTGTTGGAGGAAATGCATTTTAAGCAACATAATCCGTAGAGCAGATTGAAATTTAGTTAAATGAAACATTCTAAACTAGAGGACTAATTACTCACTGTCTTGCACTTTGTGTAGTCATATATCTGTACAAAGTGAATACACTGTGGGTGTAAAACACTATTTTCTGTTGAAATGTAATTTAAGAGAAGTAATTTGAGATAATAGACATAATAATCAACAGAGAGATATTTTTTAGCAATAGGCCTGAAGGGTCTGGTATTAGAGTATTGCAGTGTATCTAATCTCAGAGAATCCTTTGTGTTTTACAGCTATGAGCTCACTTCCTTTATCTCACCACTTACAAGGTTTCGCTGTGATTATACATGAAGGCATTTTCAATTTGTTTGGAATGTCATTTTACATATCCCTGCCTGATTTCTGTGAGAAGGCATAATATAGTTGCACAGAATTTGTTTAAGTGTTCAACTCCTAATTGTCTGAGGTTTTTCTGGTTTTATTAAGCTCTCTCTTTCATTTTGTTTAGTACACCAAGTTTTTCTCCCAGAAGAAGTGAAGGAAATAAATTGTTCATTTAAACAAGGCCTTTGGAGAGGCCTACCTAATTACAGCTTAGGGACAAAGTGAGAAAGCTATAGTAACTTTCAAGAACAAAGGTAGCTACCATAAAATCCTACAGAAACAATATATCCTTTATTTTACAGAGTTTATGCGCAGGGCCATTTAAAGTCTCAGTGGAAAAGATGGAAGACTGAGCAGGTATACCTTGATCACAGACTTCTGTGATAAGTTTTGGCCCAGATCAGGAATACTTGGTTGTGATACATTTATATATTTCTACCTTCAATGAAAAGAATGACCAATATCACTGACAGCTATCGATGGGCATTTGAAGAATAAGTATTCAACATATTCAGTTATTTGAAGATTGTAGTTTCAAAAGTTTCATTCAGATCTATACGCTATTTTGCTTCGGTTCCGCTAAAAATGTCATTCCATGCTGAAAAGTGATTCTCTAAAAAGGGCATCACTGCCATGTATCACAATGATTTCCGAGTGTGTACAATATACAATTAAATCATGATTTTAACAACTAGTCCTGCAAACTGAATCTGTAATCTACAAACTCACGGGATTTTCACTAGCCAATTCATCACCAAGAATAAAGATTCTGAAAAACTTACTTATCAATTCTATTGATTAAGTGAAAATCAGAATAGAATCCAGTTCACTTTTATACTGTGTGACGGAGTCAGACCAGAAGGATATAGGAGAGTGCTGGAAGGCAGGTATATTAGTCTCCGGATGTGCAGGTCCTTGTTCCCTGGATAGCCAAACAAAGGCTACTCCAGGCTAATCAGGACACCTGGGGCCAATTAAGAACCTTCTAGAAAGGAGCAGAAACAGCTAGCCTAATTGGGACACCTGAAGCCAGTCAGGGACTGGCTGAAACCAGATAAAAACCTCCCAGTTAGTCAGGTGGGGGTGGGTGTCAGGAGCTGTGGAAGGAAGTTATGCTGTTGGTGAGACTGAGTGTTGGACAACATATCATACTGAAGGAAGGAGGCCTTGAGGTAAGGGTGAAGTGGAGTTTGAAGAAGCAGGGACTGCTGTGGGGAAGTAGCCCAGGGAATTGTATTGTGTTTTGTGCCTAAAAGGTCAGCCATCTTAGCTGATACTATTAGGGTCCCTGGGCTGGAGTCCGGAGTAGAGGGCGGGCCCGGGCTCCCCCCTTTTTTCCATCTTCCATACTGGCCTGTGATGAAGGCAACTCACTAGGTGGTGACTCTTGCCAATTATACTGAGAAAGGGAGGTCACTCTGGGGCCTAGATGAGTTTCTGAGGCCCCTAAATCTGCCAGGAAGCGCAGGACCCACAAGTACAGACTTGGAGCTTTGTCACAACTGGTGTCAGGGGTGGGATTTTCTGACTTACTGTTCACTGCGCGGCAGAAGAAAGGGAGAGGTTTAAAAACAAAAACAAACAAACAAAAAAAAAGTGCACCAGGTTTGGGGTGTTCTCACCACAATGGAGGACATAATAAAAGCACTGTTGCAAGCCACTGCAGCCCAGCAGGAGGCCACCCGAGCCCAGGCTATGGCACAACAGGAGTCCCTGCGGGTACAACAAGAGACTAACCAATTATTGATGGAGCAGGCCTCTCAGGATCGAGCCCTCTTGCGGGACGTGGTAGAACAACTGAAAGTCCTCACCACCAAAAACCAAGGATCTGAGAGGTCGCGAGTATGGAGGGCTGCTGGTTGTCTGCCAAAGATGACAGCTAATGACGACATAGAGGCTTATCTCCTCTCCTTTGAAAGGGCTGCCTTGCGAGAGGCCTGGCCTCAGGATCAGTGGGCTAGCATCCTCGCTCCCTTCTTATGCGGAGAAGCACAAAAAGCTTATCAGGACATGCCCGCTGAAGCTGCCATGGACTACCCTCAGCTGAAAGCAGAGATCCTGGCATGATTAGGGGTAACAACAGCAGTACAGGCCCAGAGATACCATGAGTGGAAGTACAAGGAGGGTAAGCCTCCGAGGTCCCAATTATTCGACCTTATCCACCTCGCACGGAAGTGGTTACGACCCGAGGTCTACAGCTCAGAGGAAATGTTGGAAACTTTGGTCATAGACCACTATGTGAGGGGATTGCCTCCATATCTTCATGCATGGGTGGGCCAGAATGACCCTGCCACCTATGACGGGGTGATCACATTGGTAGAGAGGTGGATTGTGACCCGAGAGCTGTCCCAACTACCCAGAGAAGCCCTCTCCCAAAAGAAGTATCTGGGCCTGACCCAGGAAGGCCAGATAACCGAGCATCCGGGGAGCCCCAGGTGGAAGAAGGTAGTAGCCACAGAACAGCTGGGAACCCAGAAGTGGGGGAACCATGGGGTAAAGACCCCTAACCCAAGAGACAAAGGAGCAACTAAAGCCTCTTATAGATGTTATGCATGTGGAGAATGGGGACACCTAGCGGCACAATGTCCCAACACTGAGGAGCCCATGCAATGTAACCTTGGGGATTGGGCAGACCCATGCACCCTAATCAATCTAGTCGGGGTTGCAGTCACCCCACACCAATATACAAAACCAGTGAAACTGAATGGGGTAGAAACTATGGCACTCATTGATTCAGGTAGTGCTGTCACCCTGATTTCAGGAAAACTAGTGAAACGCAGCCAGTTATTACAGGCTAAGCGTACGGGAGTAACCTGTGTACATGGGACTGTTAGCTACTATCCTGTCATCCCAGTAAGGATTGAAATCCAGGGAACCATCACTGGGGTAAAAGCAGGAGTGGTCCCAAAACTCCCATACCCAGTGCTTATTGGAAGGGATTTTCCAGGATTTGGAAATTTGCTCCCACCAGAGGGAGAGGACAGACGAGAAGACTCTGAAGTTAAGGAGTCATCCCTAACAGAAAATCACCCTCCTTTCTTTGCTGAAATATCTCCCGAATTGTTCTCCGCCTCTGGGAAGGGCAGAAAAACCAAGAAAGAAAGAAGGGCAGCGAAGGCTTTGGGCACTCGGATTCTGCTTCAGGGTCAGAACATGGCCTTGGTAGGCCGAAGGGCACAGGGAACTGAGAAAGAGACCCCCAGAGAGGAGGAGGAGGAAGCAGAATCCAGTCCCAACCCTAATGTCACCGAAGTGACTGAGGAGGCAGAGACCAGTTCCTCAGAGTTTGGGTCGATAGGTCCTGGAAGAGAGACTTTCGGGCGAGACCAGGCAGAAGATCCCAGATATGATAATGTCAGAAGAGAGGTGGCTGAGATAGATGGGGAGCCCGTGGAGGGTAAGGCCCGAGGGCCAGCGCCCTATTTCATGATCAAGAAGAACCTCCTGTACAGGGTGGTTCAAATACAGGAAGAGGTAGTAAACCAGCTCCTGGTACCCCAAAAACATCAGAGGGCAATACTAAGTCTCGCCCACAGTCACCTCTTTGGGGGACACATGGGGGTAGAAAAGACCCAAGCGCGAATCTTGCGCAGATTCTTCTGGCCAGGAGTACATGAGGATGTCCGGCGGTACTGCGCCTCCTGCCCTGAGTGTCAGTTGCACAGCCCTTGACCACATCTAAGGGCTCCGTTGATACCTCTACCAATAATTGAGATCCCTTTTGAGCGGGTGGCCATGGACCTGGTGGGGCCTCTAGAGAAGACAACTCGAGGTCACCAATATGTGCTTGTCATCTTGGACTATGCAACCAGGTATCCAGAGGCCATTCCCCTACGAAATACAGCCTCCAAGTCCATAGCAAAGGCATTGGTGGAAATTTTTGCCCGAGTTGGGCTACCGAAAGAGATTCTAACGGACCAAGGAACGCCTTTCATGTCAAAGCTGATGAAGGACCTCTGCTCTCTGCTCCATGTCCAGACTCTGCGAACCTCAGTTTACCACCCGCAGACCGACGGCCTGGTAGAGAGATTCAACCGGACCCTCAAGGCCATGATCAAAAAGGTGGTAAGTAGGGATGGAAAAGACTGGGATACCCTGTTGCCCTACCTTATGTTTGCCATCCGGGAAGTTCCTCAAGCCTCCACTGGATTCTCTCCCTTCGAGCTATTATACGGTCGCCACCCCCAGGGCATACTACATATAGCTAGGGAAATTTGGGAAGAGGAGCCTAATACAGGGAAGAATATAGTGGAGCATGTATTACAAATGAGAGATCGTATAACCCGAGTCACCCCTATAGTGCGAGAGCACCTGGAGAAGGCCCAGAAAGCCCAACAAACACACTACAACCGTCAAGCAAAGGTTCGTCAGTTCCAACCCGGAGACCGAGTAATGGTGTTAGTACCCACAGCAGAGAGTAAACTCTTGGCCCAGTGGCAGGGGCCCTATGAAATAGTTGAATCTGTAGGAGAGGTAAATTATAAGGTACGACAACCCGGACGTAGAAAACAGGAACAAGTGTACCACATCAACCTTCTAAAACCCTGGCGTACCCAAGAAGCGTGTGTAGTTGCTCAAAAGGACCCATTACAGGAGAACAAAAACCCCGAGCAGGTGAAGGTGTCTCCTGATTTAACACCAGCCCAAAGAGAGGAGGTGGTCGAGATGATCAACCGGAACCAAGACGTATTCTCATCTCGGCCAGGACGAACAACTGAGACATATCACCACATCATTACAAACCCCGGGGCCAAGGTAACGATGAGGCCTTACCGGGTGCCAGCAGCCAAAAGAGAAGAAATCAGAGTGGAAGTAAAGAAAATGTTGGACTTGGGGGTAATTGAAGAGTCTCACAGTCAGTGGTCTAGCCCGATCGTTCTAGTACCCAAACCAGATGGCTCCACAAGGTTTTGCAATGATTTCCGTCAGCTGAATGAGGTGTCCCAGTTCGATGCATATCCTATACCCCGGATAGACGAGTTAGTGGACCGACTGGGAAATGCCCGCTTCCTGACCACTCTAGACTTAACTAAAGGGTACTGGCAGATCCCCCTTGCTGAAGACGCAAAGGAGAAGACCGCTTTCTCCACCCCAGATGGACTGTTTCAATATACAGTCCTTCCATTCGGTCTACATGGGGCCCCAGCTACCTTTCAGCGCCTTATGGATAAGCTATTGCGCCCCCATGCTAGTTATGCAGCTGCCTACCTGGATGATGTGGTTATTCATACCGCAGACTGGGAAACCCACTTGGAAAAGGTTGAAGCTGTCCTAGATACCCTAAGGCATGCTGGCCTTACCGCAAACCCCGCAAAGTGTGCCATAGGATTAACGGAGGCTAAGTATCTGGGCTACATTGTGGGACGAGGTGTAGTGAAACCCCAACTAAATAAACTAGAGGCCATCCAAAACTGGCCCCGACCGGTTCGCAAGAAACAAGTCCGGGCATTTTTGGGGGTAGTGGGGTACTATCGACGCTTTATTCCCCATTTTGCCACCAGGGCAAGTGCCCTGACTGATCTCATAAAAGCTCGGGGACCTGAGATGGTGCGATGGACAGACACAGCAGAGAGGGCATTTACAGATCTAAGGACAGCCGTTTGCAGTGACCCTGTACTTATAGCTCCAGATTTCACTAAGGAGTTCATCTTGCAGACAGACGCATCTGAAGTTGGACTAGGGGATGTCCTATCCCAGATGGTCGGGGAAGAAGAACATCCAATCCTCTATCTGAGTAGAAAACTTCTCCCAAGGGAAAAGAAGTATGCTGTGGTCGAGAGGGAATGCCTTGCCGTTAAGTGGGCCATGGAAACACTGCGATACTACCTGCTAGGTAGACAGTTTACCCTCGTGACTGACCATGCCCCTCTTCAGTGGATGCAGCAGAACAAGGAGAAAAATGCAAGAGTGACTAGATGGTTCTTATCCCTCCAACCCTTTCAGTTCCGCATACAACACAGAGCCGGAAGTCGCCACGGCAACGCAGATGGCTTATCACGGGTGCACTGTATGTCGACCCAAGTTGCCCAACCCCTTGGTGTTGAGCAGGGGGGAGGGATATGTGACGGAGTCAGACCAGAAGGATATAGGAGAGTGCTGGAAGGCAG
>ML677333.1:10383287-10495636 GCA_007922305.1 Dermatemys mawii | reverse complement strand
ACAGTTTACCTCAAGTTGTAGCAAAAATTGACTGATGTTCTGTTTGGTTTTTTCAAGATCATAGGACCATACAATTAATGATAGTATTGTAATACTCATGTAATATATATGTGTGTGTGTGTATTACAATACTATCATTAATTGTATGGTCCTATGTTATTTCACAAATGCAGTATAACATCAGTCAATTTTTGCTACAACTTGAGGTAAACTGTTTTGTTAACATATTTCTAGATTTTATTAAAAATATAGAGGAGAAAAGAAATCAGTAGGATGTTCTATAGTCGTCAAAGAATGTAAACTGTGCTATAGGCTTCAAAGCTTTCCTGGTCTCCAAAATTGCAAACAGTAAGTAAATTTTATAATTTGGAAATATTTGTCTAGCTACCACCAAAAATAAGGTATTTTAATCGGGGCCGCAGTCACCCTTGACAGAGGCCTTAGACAAGAGCCTAGCATTTCATACCTAGTCACTCACCACTAAGTTATCTAGGCACTAACTAATATTGTGTGCCAATACTGTCTCAGTTAAGCAGCCATGATTATCATTCACTACCATTAGGCTAAATCAGTTTCTTGAGGAGTGTTCTGTCACAGTTGTTTCAACTTAATGTGTTCAAATTAAATAGAATTGCTTGTAATAACATTGTTAAATCTATATAACATCTGTCATCTTCAAACACTTTTCCCATGATAGACCGAATTTTAATCCCAGTCACACCAGTGTAAGTGCCTATGCTGACCACCTCTGGAACAGTGTTGGAGTCCTAAATAAGGAAATGCTGGAACACACATGCAGTATGTCTGGAACTATCACTCATAAGTAATATTACTAAACATTCTTCCATAAAAGCCCCGGAAGAGTATTCCTGAGCATTCCAGGGTCTGGAGCTGCCATTTCTTTGTCTACTTCAGTTCACCCAGAATAAACAAATCATATCCATTGCCTTCTCTGCTTTCCTCCCCTTGCACTGATTACCCAGATGATGCTAGAGTTGTGTCTTATGCATTTTGGCTTTGTCTTTTTCACCTGGGGTTTGAAATTCATTCCTTCACAGGGGGTCAGGGTTTCAGTGAGACTCACTCGTGCCTTGGTTTTTGTTTTGTGTGTGTGTGTGTGTGTGTGCTAATTCTCTTCAAAGACATGAATTTAGTCTTGGCAAATAGCCTATCCCTACCATTGTCTTTCTTTGGCTGGTTTCCATAGTGGACACCCATCAGCTCTTCTTCCTGCTAAATTGATTTATTAAATTTGCAGGAGAGAATCAAACCCCAAAATTTGTCTTTTAGGTAGTTAAAGTCTATTCCCTTGGATGGAGTATACAGGAAAATTAGTATTCTTACCTGCAATTTTGGTGTTGCAGTATGGATCTTCTTCTGTATGAAGAAGTCATAGTTGAAGGGTATTTTCCTTTGCTCTGCAGCAGAAAGACATTGCAATTCATGGGAAGCAGCTGGCAGTGACTGCCATTGAGAGCCCTCTCATAAGAGAATTAGCCCAAGATTAAAAAGATGCTGTAAAGTCTATTAATTTAGCTTTGAACTCAATAATTACTTCCTTCCCCAAAGGACTCATTTTATATCTCGCTCTACAAATCGTTATCCTGAAATGCATTAAGAGCAGATTGAAGACTCTATTGCCTGAAAATTGTACCTAAAGTGGAGAGCAATTCAGAGTGTGTGCATGCATGCCTGTGTGTGCACTCACTCATGTGCATGCGCATAAAGTCTAACACTATTACATGAATGGACTAACTCAAGTGGTGGGGGCCTAAGATTCTGGAAAGGAGGTGTTGAGTTCTATCCACTGATGCTTCTGAAATTCAGACACCATGAACATAGTCCTGTATAGTCACAGAATCTTACAAGCCAAATTAAACTTCTTCCTTTCCTTTAATGCACAGGATTTTTTTTTCCCACTGGTGAAATACTGCAATTAGGAGATCTAAGGGTCTAAGAGGAATGGTTGGGCCTTACAAATGTCTATACATTGTGCATTGCACTGTAGGTGTGATCCATAAATATTAGCAATGGAGCAATATTTTATCTGAGGAGCAGCAATGTTTTCTTTCTTTTTTAAACTAGCTGCTTCATTTCTCTGTTCAGCAGCCAATAGTACGAACTTTGTTTATATCCTAGGTTATCACACTTTCCATCCTTTTGGTCTTTATACACAAACTTTTTTTTTTTTTTTTTACTACAGTGTATTGATTGTGAACTATGCTGGATACAATATTGATTGGCACCCTGGATTGTTGAATGAGGATTATTACTAAAGTCTTTTTCTTTCTTCTGAGGAAGAACCTTTCTTCTGGAATAGAAAAGCTATTTTTTTAATAGTCTGTATTGCTCATTCACAGGCCTTCAATTGAACTGCTGCTGTTTTTTCTAATATGTATTAATTTAGTCCTCTCACATGGTGACATATGCTTTGTGTTGGTTCACTGGGAACTCAAAACGTTATTTATATTATGAAATAACTGGATAGAAACCATGTTGTTATCAGAATATTTTCCTAACGTGGTGAAATTAAGAACACATATCACAGAACTGGGATTCAAATATAGATGGTCAGTTATTAGATTTTGGAAGAATTTTGGCAGTGACAGTCTGTAATCACTTCTTTTAGAAGACTATGATAAATTTTGTACAAAGTATGTGTTGTGAGATATCATTTGAAAACTCATAATTTGCTGATCATTATTGTTCTGGTAAAATATATGTGGCAACACAGCATGTAACGTTATAGGATTCTTCTGTACAGTATTACTAAACATGTTACAAGTCAAGGGGAGCAGCCACAAACCAGTTTCCCAGAGACAAAGGGCTAGCCAACACCTTAGGCAGGGGTCAGCAAAAATCAGATGGACCATCACCTGCTCAAGTGGCTATTCTTTGGAAGGAAAGAGGATGTGGGTGAAAAATCTACATCTCACCAAACAGCTTGGGGTCCCCATCCATACAAACTTTGTCTCCTGAACCTCAGCTGGAACTGATTCTCGAAGAAAAAGAGCTATAAGAAGAGACACCCCAAATTATCTCTCCCTTCCTCCCTCTCTACCCATGGCACTGACAACAGCTGATGAACAAAGAATGCATCATTGGACTGCGGGGAGGGATCCTGACCAAAAGAGATTCAGTTAGCAAGACTACTGAAACGTGTGGTGAACAAGTATTTGCTTTGAATTCTCTTAGCCTTCAGTTAGGCATTAGTTGTGTTTTATTTTTATTTTCTTGTAACCAATTGATTTTTATTCCTCATTACTTGTAGTCACTTAAAACATATTTTTGTAGTTAATAAACATGTTTTAATATTTTATCTAAACCGGTATGTTTGGATTTAAGTATTTGGGAAATTCCATTTGGGATAACAGAACTTGTTCATACTGTAAATATTAAATTAATACAAAAAATAATAAAGGACTATCTTCTCTGGCTCTTCTATTAATAAAATGATGGACTTTATATCAGCTTGTGTTGTCCAGGAGAGATCTGGGAAGTTCAAGATGTACATTTCCTGGGGGAAGTTTTTGACTGGGAATTTGTTGGTGTTATTCTGCAGTGTAATTCAATAGCAGCTGGCTATAGCACTTGTATACTGTAACTAGGAGTAACTTACATGCTGGAGGCTGTGTCTAAGAAGACCAGGAGTGGTAACTCTCACAGCAAAACAGTATAAAAGGCACCGGAGGTTGGAGGAATGAGGGCACACAGCTGTTCATCAGTCCAGATTGAGTCATGGGTAATATCAGACCCCCATAGTCACAGAAATAGCCAAGAGACCTCAACAGATCTGTCAAACATCACAAGCAGCTTGCATAAAGGAGCCCAAATATGTTGAATTCCCAGGCATTCTGCAGGACCATGTCTGGTGGGTGGTATTTTATTATTCATGAAAGGTTATTGGGGAAGCAGAGTCCTTGTTTTATAACTGGTTTATTGTGAGTTTTGTTATTTTTAATGGACATATATGCCCAGTACTTGAGATGGGAGTCATATTTACAAGTCCAAATAAAAATACACAAACCCAAAAGGAAATGGATTATAACTTATCGTATATGAGATGGAACTTAAATGCTCAATTTGACTTGACTGACTTTGCTTTAAATCCCCTACGGGCCAGACAGTTCCCCTTTTTGGAAATTCCATTGAGGAGCCAAAAAAAATCTGTCAGGTTCTGCTCAAGAGCTTCCTAGGAGTTTTTCCATCAGGGGAACAATTTACTTCCTCTGTGTAAGAAAACTGAGTTTCTGGCCTACAAACCACATGGATCACAGGCAGATGAGGGGACACACAGGGCCAAAGGGCACTGGTTCCCTGACAAGAATGGCTTTAACAGAATCATACTGCCCAGACTTCACAGATAGCAGCTGGGGACCACTGTGGCATAGTGTGGCCCCCTAGTACTGTCCGAACCCTGTCACCAAGAGGGCTTGCTTGAGTTATGGTTTGGAAGCCCAGTTTTTGAGGGTCTTTTCTAAATTGTTTTATAGCATCCCAACAGATGTTACACAACAGTGCTCAGGAGTCTGAATCCTTATTCCCAGGGCCTGCACTCAATTAATTTGTCTCTGGTAACAGAATTATGCAACATGTGTGAGTGTCGCAATATGCTTATGTTCTTTCCAGAGGTTTTCCTCCCATCAAAACATAAGAATGATCAGTGGCTGTGATACTGTTTCCCAGAACAGAGTTTTCAAGGGCATTATTCCATGTACTGATGATATCCAGTGTCTTGATTCTGCAGGTCTCAGCCAAAGAAAGCCTTACCTATGTATGGGCTGCATGATAAGCTCCAGGAGAGCAGGTACCCACTGATCCAGACATAAGTAAAATAGATGAGCTGTCTTTATGCCTCCAGCAATCTATTTGAAGTTTGCTAGAATATTTCATCCCATGTCTATTTGTCATGTGTTTTTAAATATTCATGTGGGATGTTTTCTTAACTGATAGGCTTTTTTTTTTTATAGAGGTTCAACAGTCATAGTCCTTTCTCCATTCCTAAAGTTGCAGAGAGACTAACATCAAAAGGAATAGCACTTTGCATGCCTTCAGGCCTGTCAATCAATTATGATGATAAACTGAAAAGGATATACCTCCTGCATGCCAATTATCTGAAAAGCATTCTGCATTGAGAAACACAAAATTTAATGAAAAGATTATGATTTTATTAATAAGTCAAACCATAGCTAAGGTCCTTTTAGAAAAAATTATGACAATTTGCAGCAGATTAGAGATTGCTATAAACCAATAGAGAGGCTGGAAAGGGTTAAAATTAATGGTCCACAATATGAATGTAGTTTTAATTAAGACATTATTGTACTATAATTAATTATTTATTGGTAAAGAAAATGAATTAAGGTATAATATGCAAATAAAGGAACACTGAGTTTCTGGTGGAACTCAGCTATAACACAATGGGTAATTAAATTCTAGCTTAAGGAACTAGTCATGAAAATTTTGGACTGTGCAGCTGCTAACTGTGAATGCTCTACTGGTCTCTATAAATTCATCATGTGTCATGTATTAGAATAAAACTACTTTACCCACAAGATTACAGTGTGTATGGAGATTTTCTGAGACCAGCCAGAATGCCAGTGTTATGACCTCTATTTTCCTCATCTGCACTGACAGGGAGGAAAAGAGGTTTGCTAAAGAGGTTTGCTAAAGAGGTTTGCTAAAAGAGGTGCTAAACTCTTTTAGGTGCTAAACTCTTTGCTAAAGAGGTTTGCTAAAAGAGGTTTACTAAAGTGAAAAATAGTTATTTTATTGTTATAACTTCCTGATAGTTGCCCATATATATTGTGATTGATAGGCACTGATTAGGTTGGATAAAAGAAAATCTTCAACTGTTTTGCAGGAGTATTAAAAATAAACTAACCCTGTAAGATTTGGCTCAGTTCTCATAAATGGCTCATCTTTTTTTTGAGTTGCAGTGTTTTCCAAACTATTCATTCAGCACTAGCTATAAGACATTGTGGTGCAAGATTACCAAGCAGACTCTGGTACAGAATGAGCGTTTGTTATCATTTATGTAATTAATGCAAAATTATTTCAAAGCCTTTCCACTGGGAACCTGTTATATATGCCAAAACTAAGATACCAGTAGACTTATGCTTTTATGAGAGAATGCAATATTTTAAAAAAATACTTATATCCTGACTAACACAGAGCCAAGGATATTCAAATATGAGGCTGCCCAAATATTCTTAACATAGCCTCATTAGGTCTTCTAGGATTTGCTATATATATTTCTTTATCTGTACACTCATTGAGGCAGGGACTGTGGGTGAAACCCTGATGTTCTTGAAGTCATTGGCAAAACTTCCATTGACTTCAGCTGGGCCTGGATTTCACCCAATGTTTTCTTGTGCGTTGTACAATGGCTAGCATAATAGGGCCCTAATCCTGATTGGGTCTCCTATGTATTACTGTAATATAAGTATTAAATGAATACAGAACTAATACTAAAGGGCTATATCCTCCAGCTTTTACTCAAGTGAAGGATCCCAGTTACTCAGGTGTGTAAGGGCTGATAGCATAATTTGATGACAGGGTACTACTCAAGATAATAATAAAGTATTGTTATAACTTCCTGATTGTTGCCCATATACATTGTGATTGATAGGCACTGATTAGGTTGGATGAAAGGAATAGTGCTTTTAAATTGCTATGGTTCTTATAGTTTTTTTCTCAGAACATTTTGTATCTATGACATTTGGGTGGAGGTATTTGATCTGATTAATTATAGCCATAAAACAGAAAAAGGGACTTTTCTTAGAACTGCACTTTTTAAAGCTAAAGTATGCAGTGAGCTATTTGTGACATCATTTGAAAGATAACCCGAGAGATATGAAGGATTTTTAGTGTAAGATAGTTCTGATGATGCCAGTATTGTATTATGCTTCTTCAAAAGTCATTGTGGAATTGTTTGTGAAGCATCTGATGGGGATGTTTCATCCAGAGACAAACATGCTGCTATGGATGGGGCAAGAACAGACTCGGGAGTAGTGAAGGAAGCACTGGGTATCTAGGTAAACCCTTCATGGGTTCCCTGAGATCTGTAGGCCTTCCTTAGAGATCTCAGGGCATGTGGGTTAAGAAGATCATGCCCCCTGATTTCTCTCAAAAAGAGTTAAGTAAGTGCCAGTGTTGACACAAACTGGTCATCAACAAGTTCAAACTCGAAATTAGATGAAATTTTCTAACCATCAAAAGAGTGAAGTTCTGGAACAGCCTTACAGGGGGAGCAATGGGGACAAAAGTTCTAACTGGCTTCAAGACTACCCTGGTAAATTTATGAAGGGTCTGGTCTGATGAAACTGCCTACAATGCCATGTAGCCAATCAGTGACTGCTAGTAGCAAATGGCTGGCGATGGGACACTAGACATGGAGGGCTCTGAGTTACTTCAGAGAATTCTTCCCCAGGTGTGTGGCTGTCGAACCATGAGCATTTTGGCTAGACTCAACTGAATGCTATATTTGGGCTCAGGAAGGGGTTTTTTCCAGGGTCAGGATTGGCTTAGACCCTGGGGAAGGAGTCGCCTTCTTCTTCTGCATAGGGGACAGAATACTTACAGGTTTAAACTAGTGTAAATGGTGAGTTCTCTGTACTGTGAAGTCTTTATATCATGAATTGAGGACTTCGGTATCTGAGCTAAAGCTTATGGGTTTATCACAGGAGTGGGTGGGCGAGGTTCTGTGGCCTGCAATGTGCAGGAGGTCAAATAAGATGATCATGATGGTCTCTTCTGGCCTTAAAACCTATAGGGTCTATAGCCTACCGAAGAGAATGTTCTCAGAGAAACTTTGGGAGCCAAAATTCTCATTAAGATTTTTCATACATAAGAGATTATCTGTGGCCCAATCTAAAACCCACCAAAATCTTCACTGGGGATTTGGATCAGGTCCGTGGCCCCTGGCATTGAGATCCCTGAGGGAGAGAAGACCTTATATTCCTACATATCAGTAATGCATCATGCACAATTCTTACTCTCTATTGAGGCTGTCAAGCGATTAATCATGTGATTAATCACACAGCTAAAAATTAGAATACCATTTATTTAAATATTTTTGGATGTTTTCTATATTTTAAAATATATTGATTTCAATTACAACACAAAATACAAGAGATACAATGCTCATTTTTCTTATTATTTGATTACAAATATTTGCACTGTAAAAAAAAAGGAAAAGTATTTTTCAATTCAACTAATACAGGTACAGTAGGGTGATCTTTTTATTATGAAAGTTGAATGTACAAATGTAGAATTATGCACAAAAAATAACTGAATTAAAAAATAAAGCCATGTAAAATTTTAGAGTCTACAAGTCCATTCAGTACTACTTCTTATTCAGCCAATCACTCAGACAAGCAAGTTGTTTATATTTGCAAGAGATAATGCTGCCCACTTCATGTTTACAACGTCACCTGAAAGTGAGAACAGATATTTGGGGTCATGTTGCCTGCATCACAAGACATTTACATTCTGGATGCGATAAAGATTCATATGTTCCTTTATGCTTCAACCACCATTTCAGAGGACATGTGACCATGCTGATGACATGTGCAGTGAAGTGAAGACTCACAGATGTGGTGCCTCCTGCTGGTCGTCCTGGGAATTAGCTCATTTCAGTTCCGAATCGCCTCCTGGTGGCCAGTGTCTCACCTGCCTTAGAGCCCCTATGTCCCTCCTGGACTGTGGTGCCCTTTTACCTTGAGATGCTGCCCCTGGCAGTACCCCCACCTTCTGGGTCTCCCCTCCAGTGGAACCCCCAATTCTCTAATCCCATCTTGCTTCAGTGGCTACTGCCAGTCGTCATCTAGCCCCTGCTCACTGAAGCAGACTGCAGTCTGTCATGGCCACTCATCACTGGCAAGGGGATCAGGACCAGCTGCCTTTGCCTATTTCTGGGCTGTACCACTGCAACCCCAGTACCTGTATAGGCCTTCACCAAGGCCTGCAACCTGGAGTTTTACCAGGCTGGAGCTCCCCATCACTTTTTGCTCTATTCTCCAGCCCTGCTCTGCTTCAGATACCTTGCTCTCAGGCAGCCAGGTCCTTCTCCCTCCAAAGCTGGAGAGAGATTCTTCCAGCTTCTGGCCCACAGCCCTCTTATAGGGCTAGCTGTGGTCTGACTGGGGCATGGCCTCAGCTGTGGCTGCTTCCCCAATCAGCCTTTCGCAGACTAAGCCCTCTCCAGGGCTGCTTTGACTCTTTTTCTCCAGGAGTGGGGAAGCTGCCCCATTACAATGGGTTCTGCTCAATAATGATCCAAAGCTGTGAAGATCAACACATGTTCTTTTTTGTCATTCAAGTGAGATGTCACCAGCACAATGCTGATTTTCTTTTTTCGGCGGCTTGGATTCAGTAGTTTCCATATCGGAGCGTTACTCTTTTAGGACTTCTGAAAGCATGCTCCACACCTTGTGTCTCCCAGATTTTCGAAGGCACTTCTGATTCTTAAACCTTGGGTCAAGTGCAATACGTATCTTTAGAAATTTCACATTGGTGCCTTGTCTGTGCTTTGTGAAATTTGCAATGAAAATGTTCTTAAAATGAACAACATATGCTAGGTCACCATCCAAGAGTGCTATAACATGACATATATGGCAGAATGCGGGTAAAACAAAGCAGGAGACACACAATTCTCCCTCAAGGAGTTCAGTGACAGATGCATATCTGTGCATATCTGGCATATCTGGCACAGAAATATCTTGCAATGTCAGCTACAAAAGAGTCATGCAAATGCCTGTTCTCACTTACAGGAAACATTGTAAATAAGAATTGGGCTGCATTATCTCCCATAAATGTAAACAGACTTCCTCGTCTTAGCAATTGGATGAACAAGAAGTAGGACAGAATGGACTTGTAGGCTCTAAAGTTTTACACTGTTTTGTTTTTGAGTGCAGTTATGTAACAAAAAAATCTACATCTGTAAGTTACACTTAAAGAGATTGCACTATGGTATTTGTATGACAGGAATTGAAAAATATTGGGTTTTTTTTTTTATCATTTTTACAAATACTTGTAATAAAACTAAAAATATAAAGTGAGCTCTGTACACTTGGTGTTCTGTGTTGTAGTTGAAATCAATATATTTGAAAATGTAGAAAAACATCCAAAATAGTTAATACATTTCAATTGTTATTCAATTATTGTTTAACAATGTAATTAATCACAATTTTTAAATCTTGATTTTTTTTGGGGGGGGCAATTAACTGTGATTAATTGACAGCCTACTTTCTATATAAATAAGAATATAGAAAAATTCTATTTTCATGAAGAAATTAATAGGTTTTTCCTTTTACTTGTAAGTTTAACAATAGTCTTAGTTGTTTTGTGTTATCTAGAATAATACTAAAAAAGGAGACTGGAAACCATTTAAGAAATTGATCTAATAGCTTCAATAACACAGATTCTGTTCAGTACAGTACAGTGGGTACTTGTTAAACATATTAAACTATTAGTTGAAAATAAATGAAACAGTTCTGGCTGCTATCATCTCTGTAATGCCTAACATAAAATTTGCACTGCTTTATTCAGTCTTTGATATTGTAATATACACAGTATTTCTCTCTGAAAAATAAGTGCAATGTACTTTCCCTTAGAGGTAGAGAGGCCATTTCTGCTCAGCCTACTCAGGATTATTCACCTAAGTAAGGGAAATAAGAATTGGATAATACTTGTTGAACTGTAACTTATCATCCTGAATATGATTTATAAATCTTTGGATAGACAGAAGAAAAAATACTCTCTAGCCTAGAAGTAATATTTTAGAGGTATAAAAGCAGTATATTCCCAATAGTTTAGGTTGATGGATAAGGAAAAATTAATACCAAATATAACACAAAAAATATAACCACTACCCCTTTACTAGGGCCTTTCATCCCAAACTGATTTATAAATTAAAAGTAGTACATGCAGAGAAATCACTTGCTACATATCAAAACTTCTCATTAATTTGTGTAAAGTATGTTGTGTAAGTGCTGCTATGCTACAAGGTAAGTGCTAAGTAGTATTAATTATGATGCTATGATGGGCTATATAAACTCTACACCAGATTGGATGGGGTAAATGGACAATATTAGGCACGGGTAGCCGGCACCTCTCTGCAGATCATGCTCGAACTGGAGAAAGGGTTAAAGATAGAGCAACCCAGCTCAAAAGAGAGGAGACTGGGGAGGAGGACAGATCTACCCTGAAGGCTCCAGAAAAGCCTCCCTGAGGGAATAAGACTGTATGCTGAACCCAGTTGGGACTGACAGTTTGGTTGCCTTTTCATTTTCTTTTCATTTTACATTGGACTGGAAGATGGGAGAGGAAAGCAGATGGTAGGAAGTGACACGGGGAGTGTAACTTGTAGGGCACCTTCAGGGGCCAGACACTGTTGACCCTACTAAGGCCTTGACTCAGAGCCTGGTGGAGTGGGCAGGACTGGGCTCCCCTACCACTGCCTCTATTATAGGAAGCGCTCAAGCTGCCTGCCCAACTCACTGCGCTCCTGATTAAAAGCCTGGACTGCAACGTGGAGGTGGCACTAAATGTGCTAATCACTAGGTCAGCTAGCCCACTGAGGACTACTACAGATGCCTAAAATGAACTGCTAGCACACAGATCCATTATAAAAGCATTTTACAAGTCGTCGTTACAAACTAAATGGGAATCTGAAGAATGATTTAAGCTATCTAGTAAGCCAATATCTGAGTGAAATTCACTACTACGCAGAACTATAGACATTATGGAGCTATTCACCACATAAGAGCAATGGGCACTCACGTTAGTCCTCAAAACAGAGCTTGTCATACATAGGCCTTGTGCAGCCCCTCTGCAGAGGGGTGAATTTCAAAATGCACAAGGCCTATTCGCTCTATTTTGAAGATATAAGTGGAACCTCTTGAGTTGAAATGCCCTGTCTATTCCAGTTGAAAGTGATCAATTTATTTTAACAAACAGGCATAAATCTGTACAATTAGGGCTCAATCCTGTAAATACTGAATTATAGGAATAACTTTGTTCATTAAATTCTCCACTTTTTAGTGTTTTCTCCAATAAGGGAATCTCGGACCATCCTGGTTTTGTTTAAAAGGCACTTCAAAAAGAGTAAATAATTTTGTTAATTTACAAAACTATCTTTTTAAACATGGAAAAGGCTGTGGCTTGCATTTCTTTTCATATCTCCAGTTGTCTTCTAGTGATGAATTCATTGTTTTCCCTCTATGTATGCTTTCTCCTAATTAATTTAAGCATCTGTATGTATCTTTCATAAGCCTTTGCCACATGCAGCCGCCCCCTAGGACAATGGTGCTGGATAAAAATCATCAATTTGTAAAAGTGGGAAGGGAAAAAAAAAAGAAAAGAAGATTTTTTTCTAACCTTTTCATCTTTTCATAAAGAGTTTAGGGAATGTTCATTTTACACAGAAGGGTGATTTTATTTTTTGCCCACCATTGCGGCTGTGAACTCAGATTGTGTGAATAAAAATATTAATTGCTGTGGGTAAAAGTCATAAAAAGGAGCACAGTAAATAGTATGCAACTATTTTACCCAGGACAAATAAGTCATCCTAGGGTAGTCAGATTTCACTATCATTGGTTATAAACCACATTCTTAGTTATAACTGCATAAATTATAAACTACTAAAAGGCTGTGTTTCAAATCCAAAACTCACTGAATATAAAGTCTGAATTAAACTTGAACAGCAGAGAAGCTGATGAAATTAAGGGTATGTCTACACTACAAACTTATGTCGATTTTGTTAAGGTCAATTTTGTAAAGCAGACTGTATAAAATCAATTTTGTGCGTCCACACTAAACACAGTAAGTCGGCATTGTTCGTCCACACTACAGTGGGAAGCGTCGACATAGCGAGTGGTGCACTGTGGGTACCTATCCCACAGTTCCTGGAGTCCCAGCAGGCATCATTTCCAGTGGTGCACTGTGGGTAGCTATCCCACAGTTCCCAGAGTTCCAGCAGATGCCATTTTGAGCTTTCTCCATGCCCAAACCCCCCCCCCCCCCCCTGCCCCCCCCCCTGTGAAAACAACTGCAAAAAGTCATTTCGCGCGCTTTTGCTGCCTGAGCTGATGCCATAGCAGTGCAAGCATGGAGCCTCCTCAGGAAACCACTGCAGTAATGGCCGTTGTGAATACCTCACGCATTGTTGTGGACTTTATGCTGCATCGTATACACACGAATGCGATCAGGAGACGACTGCGCTATCAGGAGAGTGAAGACAGTGATGAGGACATCATGGACATGGACACTGACGTTTTTGAACGTAAGGGGCCCGACAACCTGGCAATTTTGGTGGCAATGAGGCAGGCTCATGCTCCGGAACACCGAATCTGGGACAGGGAAACAAGCACTGACTGGTGGGATCGCATAGTGCTGCAGGTCTGGGATGACTCGCAGTGGCTCAGAAACTTTTGCACGAGAAAGGGCACGTTCATGGAACTTTGTGACTTGCTTTCCCCTGCCCTCCAGCGCGAGAATACTAAAATGAGAGCAGCCCTTACAGTTCAGAAGCGAGTGGCGATAGCCCTGTGGAAGCTTGCAATGCCAGACAGCTACCGGTCAGTCGTGTATCAATTTGGAGTGGGTAAATCTACAGTGGGGGCTGCTGTGATGCAAGTATCCAGGGCAATCATTGATCTGCTGCTATCCAGGGTTGTGTGTCTGGGAAACGTGCAGGCTATAGTAGATGGCTTTGCCGCGCTGGGATTCCCTAACTGTGGGGGGGCTATAGATGGCACTCATATCCCTATCTTGGCACCAGACAACAAGGGCGCAGAGTACAGAAACCACAAGGGGTATTGTTCAATGGTCATGCAAGCACTGGTTGATCACAAGGGACGTTTCACCAATGTGCGTGGGATGGCCGGGAAAGGTTCATGACGCTCATGTATTCAGGAACTCTAGGCTGTATAGACAGCTGATGCAAGGGACTTTCTTCCCAGACCAGAAAATTACTGTGGGGGGTGTTGAAATGCCGATCGTTACCCTTGGGGACTCAGCCTACCCCTTAATGCCCTGGCTTATGAAGCCATACACGGGATCCCTGGACAGGAGTCAGGAGCTGTTCAACTATAGGCTGAGCAAGTGCAGAATGGTTGTGGAGTGCGCATTTGGCCATCTGAAGGCCAGGTGGAGAATCCTACTTACTCACTCAGACCTCAGCGACAGAAATGTGCCCATTGTTATTGCTGCTTGCTGTGTGCTCCACAATCTCTGTGAGAGCAAGGGGGGACGTTTATGGCGGGGTGGGAGGCAGAGGCAAATGTCCTGTCCGCTACTTACGAGCAGCCAGACATCAGGGCAAGTACAAGAGCGCACCAGGAAGCGCTGCGCCTCAGAGAAGCCTTGAAAAACAGTTTTGTGGCTGGCCAAAATGCTGTTGAAAACCCGCTCCCTTGCTCTGCTCTGCGATAAGCCTCCCACCCTCCAGCCCATAGAGCTGTTGAAAACCCGCTCCCTTGCTCTGCTCTGCGATAAGCCTCCCACCATCCTTATTCCCTCCCCCCCCCCCGTTTGCGGAGTAAATAAAGTCTCTTTTTTAAAAAGCATGCATTCTTTAATGATTCTTCACAAACAAAGGGGAAGACTGGCAAGATAGCCCAGAAGGGGTGGGTGAAGAGGAAAACCAGTTGGTGTGGTGGATGAGGGGAGGGAGGGACAAAGACACAGCACATTTTTAAAACTTTTCTGAGAAACTGAGCCACATGCTGTTTGTGTTGTATTGTGGGGTAGAGTGGGTTGGTTCCCAGAGCCTCCCCCTCGTGTTCTCACCCCACGTCTGGGTGGGGAGGCAATGGAACTTGGGGAGGAGGGGAGGCGGTTACACAGGGGCTGCAGGGGCGATCTTTGGTCCTGATGAAGCTCCACCAGACACCGGAGCATGTCACTCTGATCCTCCATTATCCACAGCATTGCTTCCATCCTCCTGTCTTCCCGCTCCTGCCATCCCTTCCCGTGCTGCTACTGCTGCCCTGGATGTGCTCTGGGACTCTAAAAATTTTTCTCTCCATGCTTTGTTTTGAGCTGCCTCGCTGCAGGAGAAATTCATGAGCTCGGCAAACAAATCTTCTCTTGGGCGCTTCCTTCTCCTTCTCATCTGCGCTAGCCTCTCCGAAGAGGATGTTAGTGCTGGGTGGGACCACGCTGGCTGCAGGAGGAAAGAAGGAAAAAGGTTATAAGATAGATGCATTCTCCAGGGAAAAGGTTATAAGATAGATAGACACATTCTCCAGAACAATGGGAATAGTCTTTCATGATGAAACAAAGTATTCACAGACTGCATATGCTTTCTGTACAAGGTCGCATTTTGCACCTTAAATTGAATGCCTGTAGCTTTCCTGTACAGACATCACATCAGACACTCTCTCCCAGGGCCAGGCAACAGAAACCACCATGGAGGTGGCCATGGTAAGCCACATTCTTTCGGTTTGATCCACATTCTTTACAACAATGCTCTCCTTTCCCACAGTAAACCGCACCCCCGCCCCACCGCGTGGCTCCCTGCTGCTGCAACAGAAACAGCCCCACAAACACACACATGCTCCCAACACAAGCAGCCCACAGCGTTTTCTCTTCCTCCCAACCCCATCACCCTGCTGGTCTCATGGAGGTTCCCTGCTCCCGCACGCACCGCAACCCACAGTAAACTGCCCCCACAACTGCGTGGCTCCCTGCTGCTGCAACAGAAGCAGCCTCCCCCGCTCAAGCTGCTGCGCTCATGGAGGTTTCTCTCCCCCACCACGAAAACACACACATGCCGCTTGGGATACTGTGGGGAGGATTCCAGCCAGATATATGAGCAGCCCAGCAGGAACGTCTGAAATTGACTGTCCCCTATTTCAAACAGGCTACCGTGAACGATATCACTCTGCTGAGGATTACACAGAGAGATAAAGAACGGATGTTGCTGGAATCGAAGCAACAACCAGGAGCGTATGCTGCAATGCTGTGTTATGTGATGGTCCCAGAGTACCTGATCTCAGGGTGGCGTGGTAAAGTATGCTACTATGGAGGACGAAATAAGGTTGCTCTCCCCAGAAACCTCCTGGAAAAGGTTCAATGCTGTCTCCAGGACACTTTCATTGAAATCTCCCTGGACGATTACCTCTCCATTCCTGAATATATTGACAGACTTTTCCAATAGCTGTTCTAGCCATGCATGCATTCCAAGTTAATCATTAATAAATACTTCCTTTTAAATCATGCCTTATCTTATCCCTAAATGGACACTCACCAGAAGTACCTTTGCTGACTTCCCCTTCTGGGGTACCGCCTTGGGAGGGTTCTCAGGGTATTGGCTCCAGGGTGATAAACAGTTCCTGGCTGTCTGGGAACAGAGTCTCTCCGCTTGCCTGCTGCTGTGTGGTATCATCTTCCTGATCAGCTTCATTATCATCTGAATCATCATTCCTCACTGTTACCCCATCAGAAGAGTCCACAGACACCGGTGCAATGGTGGTGCCCCCCCCCCCAGTATTTGATTCAGTTCGTTGTAAAATTTGCATGTCCGCAGGGGTGCCCCAGAGTGTCCATTTGCCTCTCTTGCTTTCTGGAACGCTTGCCTCAGCTTCTTAATTTTCACACGGCACTGCTGTGCCTCCCTGCTGTGGCCCCTATCCAGCATGGCCTTGGAGACTCTGGCAAACGTGTTGGCATTCCGTTTGTTGTTACGGAGTTCTGCCATCATAGATTCCTCTCCCCAAATAACAATGAGATCCTGAACCTCCTTTGTGGACCATGCTGGAGCTCTTTTGCGCTGGTTGGTCTCCTGTGCTGATGAGCTCTGCATGGTGCCTTGTGCTGAGGAGCTCTGCATGGTGAGTGTCCTGTGCAGGTGAGCTCACCACGCTGGCCAAACAGGAAATGAAATTCAAATGTTCCCGGGGCTTTTCCTGTCTATCTGGCCAGAGCAGCAAGTTGAGACTGCTGTCCAGAGCGGTCACAATGGAGCACTGTGGGACAGCTCCCCGGGGGGGCCAGTAAAGTCTGCATGCATCCTCACTAAGCCACAGTCGACCCAGAGACGTCAATATAAGCGTTACTCCCCTGGTTCTGGTGGAGTACAGAAATCGATTTTGAGGGCCCTTTAAATCGACTTAAATGGCTACTGTGTGTGGACGGCTGCAGGATTATGTCGATTTAATGGCACTAAAGTTGACATTACCTCATAGTGTAGACCAGGGCTAAGACTAATTCATATACAGCAGCTGTCAGGATACTCCATATGCTTTCAATAGCAGCACTTCACTGTCAAAAATTGCACAGATCATTTTTCATTTCCTTTTCATAAGCAGATGAGAAATAAAGAAAACTATTCTGAACTAAAAAGTAACTAAGAGAAATAGCTAATAATGTTCCTGTGAGTTTTCTTTTTCAGTATCCATATCTGTATAAGAAATTTCACAGGACATTTTTTTCAAACACCTTTAAACTCTGAGATGCTTTTGGGGATTAATTACTAAGATTAATGACAGTGTAATAGAAATCCCGTCCATACATCGAGAAAAGCTTCCAGTTTTCCCCAATAGTGCGATTCTAGCTGAGGTCTGGCATGGTTGCAAACTCATCTTGACACTGGTTAATCTTCAGGCTGCCACAGAACACAACCTGGTAATTATGGTCCTTTGGGTGGAGTTCACCCTGCACAGGTCCTATGCACCATTAGAAGCTCTACTGGCTCTATGGAGCCAGTCTGTGTGATCTGGATACTGAACATACACACAGAGTAGGGATGGGAAGAATCCCCATCTCCCAATGAAGCTGTGGTGCTTTTCCAGGAGCTTCTCCAGCCCAGTAACTGGAGTATTCTCTGTGACCTGGGGATCTCTCTGCCCTACTCCACCAGGTTCACAAAGGGGTCCCCATGGAGCTCAGCTCCACCACCGCTCTACTCCCCCAGAACTGCACCTCTCTTACACATTGAGCTGCACAACACTCCTGCCAAAGGAGTCAAGATTTTCCCCTTTGGGTGCTTAGGATCCTGAGCAGGCCCCATAAACCACAGGATGAAATTCATCCAATTCAGGAGTCCAGCTCATGCCCTACACACCCCAAAAACCCTCAGAATACAGTTTATCCTGGAAAGTACTGTCATGGGGTACCACTCACCAAAAGGCACCTCTTCCTGGTTGCTCTGGGAATTGGCTCTTCTCAGGTTCAATGCCTCTTTCTGCCACCTCTCTCTCTCTCTCTCTCTCTGCATCTCAGGGTGCTCCCTGTTTGTGATGTGACTGCTTCCACTTCATGGCTGGACCATCTGGCCAGGTCACTGTAGTTTTCCCCTTCCATTGGGGAAAGGGGCCAGGGTGGCATATATCAAAGTTTCTCCGGACCCTTCCCTGTGCAGCCTGCCTCTTCCTCTCTCTCACTGCAGCCCGCTTCTACTCTCAGCTGCTGGGCTTTATACAGGCCACTCTTGTTCTTGAGCTTCATCTCTAATTAACACTCCTGGCTCCTCCTCCAGGTACTGCCTAGATGGTTAATTGGCCCATATAGCCACCTTAGTCCCTTCCAGACTCATGTGAGAGGGACACCCCAACACAGGCATCTTCAAATCATATTTCTTAGCACTGTAAGTCAAATGTTAGCTGAGGGATCCCAGGGGTCAAAGCATATCATGCTATTCACTAAGCTACATCACTCATGATTTTAAAGGAATGACTGCATTCAAATTTCTTGTTGCTAAGTATGGGGAAAGGCCTAAGGAAGATTACAGGATATTGGAAATTCAGTGCCACCTTCTAGCTATAACACACACAAAAAAAAGCAGTTATGTTAAATCTAGTCCTACATTGTTAAGAGAGAAACAGTACAAGTAGGCAGCCTTTGGATAAATAATACTTGTCATTTTATTAAAATGTTTCTGAAGAAGCTTTTCTAGGGATCACTTATTAAAAATGCAATGCAACATTTCAATCTTTGTGTATAGGAAAGTTGGATTACATAAACTGCATAGGTCTCGGAAGAGTTTTGCTCTGTGCATATCAATGGAGTGTTATTGGGTAAAATGGACCTCGCTGCTATGAATAGTCCTAACTATCTTGAGTTAATTCTCTGACCACTCGTGATGTGCAGGAATTACTGCAAAGCAATGTAATTCCTGCCTTTCGTGCTAAGTCTATAAATGGGGCAGAACAAAAAAAAAGGAACAGACTGCAATCTCAAATCTTCCCCTACTCCCAAAGGCTTTCATCCTGGCTGTGAAAGTACATGAACTTTAATGGAGAACAAATTAAATGACAGTTTAAATCTCATCCATGTGGGTGTGCATGTGGCAATATGAAAGATTTCTGTTCATTGCAGTGATCCATCTTATCAGTCTCAAGAAGAAAAACTGTGGGAATTGGATCAGTACCGTACTTCCAAACAGTATGATTTATCTTCATTCTGTATTTGCCAGGGAGGCCCAATGGTCTTCTCCTCAGGCACTGAGCCGTTGTATCCAACAATACATCCCACAATTCTGAATGAAGGCCACTAATTTTCTCTTCATATGTTTACCCCAAAGACTCCCCAATACTCTGCTGTCTGGCCTCCAACCAAGAAGAGGGCTGAACAGACAGCTTTCATAGAGATGCTGGAAAATGCTTCCTCACTGACTGGCTAGTAGAGTTTGTTAGTTGTTATCTAGCCACTAGCCTTTACCTAAGGACTATGGGCAAAATGCACTCATGTACAAAGTGCCTGCACAAGGCCTGTGTCTCACATGTATCCCACTGAGGCCCTAAAAAGGGTTTAAGTAATACTTAAAGTGACTCTTCACAATGGGGTGAATTTCCTCATTACCCAATTAATTACCCCATGAATTGGGGTATAAAGGTGTCAAGGGTGTAAAGGAGTCAAGGACCAAGTCTCTGCTTTCACTCTAAAATGTGCTGAGAGGGAGTCTGGGTGTGATGGGGGATGCGGGGCTGGCACACAGAAGGGGTTTCAGGGTGCCAGATCCGGGTAGCACTCACCTTGAGTGGTGATCTGTCCCTGCTGCTCCAAGGTGAAGGTACAGCAGGCGGCTCTGTGCGCTGCCCCCAGCCCACCTCAAGCACTGGCTCTGCATCTCCCATTGGCCAGAAACTATGGCCAATGGGAGCTGGAGGAAGAGGCTGTGTACTGAGCTGCCTGCCACGCTTCCATCTAGTAGCAGCTGGTACAGGTCACTGCTTGCAGAGAGCTGTCTGAGACGAGCATCTCCTCCCACCGCCCCCGCCCCAGTTCTGGCACCCCGCGCCCCAACCCCCAGCCCCACACTCCCTCCCACACTCTGAACCCCTCATGGCCATTCCTCCACCTAGGAGCAACAGGGCTATGTCGCAGTTTCTAGGGAGCCATGTGGAGCCAGGTAGGGGATGGATCACTCAATAATTACCCTGTTCTGTTCATTCCCTCTAAAATGTCTGGCACTGGCCACAGCTGGAAGACAAGACATTGGGCTAGATGGACCACTGGTCTGACCCAGTATGGCCATTCTTATGTTCCTGATGAACAGTGAATAATTTTTGCCTCCCTCACTTTGGATCTCGCTCACACATTGCATCTCATATTTGGGCCTTGGCAGGCAGAGAGGCAAGTTGATGCGATGGGTCACTTTTTCCATGTGTGGACACCTAATCGACTCCTGAAATATGCAGTCCCACCCATAGCCTATGAAAAAATAACCTGTGTACATACAGATCATGTCATTGCACACACACAGCTCTGTCCTCATGCTCACCTGGCAAGGTGGGGCAAAGGTGGCTCTGAGTCACCTTTATGTCTCTCCCAGTAATGGGCCAGCTCCCCTGTACAAGAAAGCAGACACAGGGTGGTTTAATTCATGGTGGCTAGAAAGATACTCTAGGGATAGTTTCACCAGACCAGGGATCAGTGAAAAGCCTCACACGTCTGCCCTGCCTCTGGATATCACCAACACATCCCTATGTCCCCTTAGATAAACTTTAAACCACCTATTGGTGCACCACAACTGACACCACTCCAGTTTCAACCACCAGCCTAACTTCATTTTCATTGTTTACTTTACGTTCATTTTGTTAGTAGTGGAAAGCACCAATCACATCATAAGTTAAAGATACTTGCAAAATAAAGATAAGTCTCCATTCAAAGTAAGCGTAGAGAAAGGTAACCAGAAGTATTTATACTGCCCTGAAGAAGGTGAGTCTTCCCTCTGTTTTCATGGATTGGGAAGGCTTGCCCAGGCAATGTGAAGCTGGGACCAATCTCCAGGTTAGATGAACGCAGCCACTGAAGAGAGAGAGAGATAATTACTACACTCAAGAATGAATGACCAAGGATTCAGACTATTGCAGCTGAGATCTTTTGTGCACTGACTTCTAGTTAATAAAATGTAGAGACCTCCGACTCATTAATGCAATATTTGCTTTCATGATAATTATAATAATAAACTTTGCAATTGCACAGAGCCTTTCCTCTCAAATCACCTAAATTAATTAAGCCAACAAAACTTGCCATGATTATAGCCATTTTTTGCAGGTGGAAAAACTAGGACACTAAGAAGGAAAGTGAGTGGCACAATTAAGAACAAAGAGCCAAGGAACTGCATCTCCAACTGCCAATGCCCCACTCTAGTCACTCAGAAAAGTACTAGAGAACATAAAATCATAAAGCAACTATCTGGTTTTCAAAGATGCTGTATCAGCATCACTCACTGATGTCAGTGGGATGGCGGGGGAGCAGCACATCAAAAAAAAACGTGGGAAAACAGATGACTTCACTAATTAATGTGGTTAAATAAGAACAAAGACAAGCTGAAATTGGGTAGATTTATTGACTGAATTTCCTTTCCTTGCCTCCTTCAGCTTCCACAAAGAAATGAAGTTTGGGACAAAAATTTAAAGGAAACAAACTCCCAATAATCTGACGTTGTTTTTTAAGTGCTTAAATGACAGAGTACATCAATCTCTGTCTGTTCAACTTGCCTGTTCTCTAAAGATTCAGGTTATTCTCTTTCCTGGCTTGGCAAGTAATGCATTGTTATACAATAATTCAAGGGGTTTTTTGATTGCTTCAAATCGGTCATTATAATTGCTACAAACCATGTCATTAAAATGTGCTTCCAAAATTCTTTTATACCTAACATAATTTAACAAAAAAGTCATTTTTTAAAAAAGCAAGACAAAAAATAAATCATGTGTTTGTAACTAATTAAAAAAAGAAATCCCCTTGAAAAAGATAATCGTATAGGAATTATTATTACATCTGTTTTTGGGTCCCACTTAGAAGCATAAACATACAAATGTTAACATTTAATTTTTGCTCCAGGCTCCCAGGGAGTTTTATCCTGAATTATTTGCAAAATCCTTGCTAAAGTAAAGGGAATTACAAAAAAACCAAAGATAACACCGAACTAGCACTAGCATATTTTTAATAGAAGAAGTACTTTTATTTTGATTTCTAATTAATGTTCAGAAGATGAAAAGAATGTGAATCTGTCTTGTTAAAAAGGCATCTTAGTTAATAATAAATCATCTATAACAAAAATACTGAGACACAAAGATTAGAAAGTGTTTTTGTGAAATCTATCTGCCATGATCATAAAAGATTAATTATTGTGCCTCGGTGATTAGTACTGTAACAAATGTGTCATTTTGTTGTGTGAATTGTACTATGACATTTCACCAGAGTTCATGTTTTATCCGTTATTACATAGGATGTCTGTATTTTAGGTTTCTAATTCAAAGCCACCTATATAGTAATGAAGGCAAAACATCCTTCAGAAGGATGGTTCAGTAGCTGATGTGCTGACTTGGGAGACTGAGGTTCAATTCCCTGCTTAACCACAGACTTCCATTGTGCCCACAGGTCAGTCAATTACTTCCTTCAGGCCTCATTTCCCCTGCTGTAGCTGTAGTTGTACTTCCCAACATCACAGGATTGCTATGAAGATAAATACAGTAAAGACTGGCAAGTGCCCAGATACCATGATTACTGGGTCCACAGATATTCTATTATTTACAGGTTCTTATTCCGCCCTTCTCACCACGAAATGTGTGTGCTTTTAAGTAGTATGTTAAGGTAATATGTTCATCTTTTGACATGGGTGGGTCATTCTTTCTCTCATCTTCTCCCCAGAGGAAAAATTGTGTTGTGGTGTTTGAGATTTTGTTTGTTTATATAAATTCCATGTACACATCGTTATACACTTATATTAGAAAAGACAAGGTCAAAGCAACATGTCTTACACTTAAAGCGGAAGGTGATGAACTATGAAGCAGTTGTTAATTCCTGTCAGAGTTCATCATAGAATCTTGAGCTGGCCCCTGAGAAAGTTTTATCTCCTGCACAAATTAGCTTTACCTTGTAGTGAACAACTCGATTGTGCCTTAGGAGCAGAGTTTTCAGTCCTGGTTCTTCTCCTGAAGCTTTTGGTGGTCAGATTATTACCTAGTTATTAAATGCTCTCATGCATTGTGACTCATGAGGCAACTCAGCCTTTCCACCCATCTGTCTAATGCCACATCTCTTGCTTCATTATATTCCGTTTCCATAACAACGACATCTTCTTAGTGGTTTTCTTATATCTCATCTGGGGTCTTCCTCTTTTCTGTCTTCCACCAGGTGGTATCCAGGCAAGGGCTTATCTTGGAATATAGTTTTTGCCATCAGTACAATACATCCAAACCACTTCAACCTTCTTTCCCAAATCATTATCTCTGATGTCTTCTGACCAGTCCTTTATAACTCATCATCATTAGTTACTTTATCTCACCAGCTGATACCAACTATTCTTTGCAATCATCTCTGATGGACGTTTCCAGTGTTTACTAAGCTTCAGAGGTGTATAACCACGTGGATACCACAATGGCACAGGATAACTTTGTCATAGTTCTTGTGTGAATCTTGTAGTGCAATCAGAAGTCCTTTCCATGGCTGCTTGAGTCCGTTCTGGGAGCAAGGTAAACCATTAGTTTAACAGAAGCAGCAGAGGCTGTGTTTAATTAGTTTAGGAGCTGGAAATCCTGAGAAGACATGAGTGTGTGTGTGTGTGTGTGTGCGCGCGCGTGCCTGCCTGCCCCCAGTGGTATAAATATAGAATTTCCCACTGCATAGTGTGACGGAGTCAGACCAGAAGGATATAGGAGAGTGCTGGAAGGCAGGTATATTAGTCTGAGGATGTGCAGGTCCCTGTTCCCTGGATAGCCAAACAAAGGCTATTCCAGGCCAATCAAGACACCTGGGTCCAATTAAGAACCTTCTAGAAAGGAGTAGAAACAGTTAGCCTGATTGGGACACCTGAAGCCAATCAGGGACTGGCTGAAACCAGATAAAAACCTCCCAGTTAGTCAGGTGGGCTGTGGGTGTCAGGAGCTGTGGAAGGAAGTTATGCTGTTGGTGAGACTGAGTGGTGGACAACATATCATACAGAAGGAAGGAGGCCCTGAGGTAAGGGTGAAGTGGAGTTTGAAGAAGCGGGGACTGCTGTGGGGAAGTAGCCCAGGGAATTGTATTGTGTTTTATGCCTAAAAGGTCAGCCATCTTAGCTGATACTATTAGGGTCCCTGGGCTGGAGTCCGGAGTAGAGGGCGGGCCCGGGCTCCCCCCTTTTCCATTTTCCATACTGGCCTGTGATGAAGGTAACTCACTAGGTGGTGACTCTTGCCAATTATACTGAGAAAGGGAGGTCACTCTGGGGCCTAGATGAGTTTCTGAGGCCCCTAAATCTGCCAGGAAGTGCAGGACCCACAAGTACAGACTTGGAGCTTTGTCACAATAGTTATTATAACAGTCATAGATCTTCTCTTCTGGGAGGGATACTATGATGTTGTTTGCACTAATAATTAATGTGAACCTTTTATAATATACATTTATAACCTTTTTCATTAGAGTTGAGACTTCTGCTGAATCATCTCTTCATTACACTCTGAGCCGTACATTGGTCAGCATTATAAAGTCAGCACTGTCTAAGAATTACCATGGAGTACTATCTAATCTTACCACCATTCTTTCCTATGCTGAATAAGGCGCCATATCAATAAACCATGTAGTCATGTGGTTAACTGTAAAGCACATGGCTGGGTCCCACTGAAGTCACTGACTTAACACATGCTTAAATGGTTTGCTAAACTGAGGCATACAACAGGGGAGGGGTTCTCAAAATTTTTTTTATAATGTGGGACACATTTTAATAGAAAGATTGTCTCAAGGATCATCTCCCATTCCACAGGCAATTCTATAAACCATTCCCCCCGTTATCTATTACTTTGCAATAGCCCTGTGCCCACTATCACAATTCCTTATGTGGAAAAGAAACAATAATGAAGTATCTAGGTAATTGTAACTGTCTGTAATGAGATAACTATTTAGCCATTAACCACACTGTCTTCATTTACTATTAAGTCACCTCTCTTCTTCCTTTTTTTGACAGTGCCCCCTAGTTCAGGCAGTTAGTCTGGCTCATCTTCTGCGTTATCAACTACCTCTCCAGGGATCCATACGAGGACACCTTCAGAAGAGAAGCCAGCATCGTGTGACCAGCCAGCTATCTGCAGACCACCAGCAAGTTCTTTGCAGACTATTATGAACCATAATTTGAGAACCTCTAAAATAGGAGATGCCTGTGCTTTTAGTAGTGTTTCACAAATATGTTAAATATTTGACAAAACCTGAAAACTGTGCCACTGATCCAAGCAGGAACTTCATACTATTCTATGTAAAGGCATCAACAAAACAGTTGGTTGCTAAAGCAATATTGGTTGGTACCAATCTACTGGTTCCTTAACACAGAAAGAAGACAGCAAGCACCAAAACAAAGTATCTCCCAGTAATAGTCTGGTAAAGGTTGTGCTTCTCTGTTCACAGACTTTCATTTGTGCCAGGCCTTGCCAAGGCTGTGTCCTAGCACCTCTAGGCTTGGCAGTTCATAGCCCCAAAACCTCTGGACTTGCCACATCAGCTATGCAAGTAAAAAAGTTGCTTGAGCTCCCACACCTAATTGCTTGAGTTCCAGAACCTCTTTCATTACACATTCAGCACTGCCTGTTCATAAACTGAATCTGTCAGGATGTGATGTATTAAGGATTCACCATTACTATAGTAGAAGCAAGTGATTTTGCATGGCAAAAACTATGCTGTAACCTTTCAATGGAACTACAATAAAGAGAAAAAGTAGAACCTGAGAAAGGAGGTGCATTGAATTTATTTTTTTGCCTCAAAAGATGGAGGATATATACTAGAATCTAACTCTCTTGAAGGTAATTTTCTCTAGTCTTAGGAAAGTGTTTTCAAGGATCTATATGAGGTATAAGCATCTCAGCCTTCACTGTATATAACTGGAGTAAGGAGGGATAAAACGCTGTGGTCCTAGCCTTAGGAGACTGATCTATCACCCATGGAAGCAATAGAAAGATTCCATTGATTTTAATGGGCTGTGGATCTTGCCCTTGTGACACATATGGTAATTTCCTACAATATTCTGAAAGACCTTATTGTATTAAGTTTGTGTATCACTGTGGACCAAGATTGTGTGTGACCTCTCTAGGGGGAAGATCTGATAAATGTAAGACCAGAGAGTCCAAAAGACAATATTGAAAATGTGTCAGACAGGCATGGATTTTGGAGAGAATAAATACAAAGAGGAGTTCCTAAGGAATCTTTAGGAAGAGGTTAATGCAAAAACCCAGCCTTTAGAAGCTATGCCTTGAAGAGAGGGTCTTTGTCTGCTGATTAGCTGTTACAGAAGATCAAAGGCCAGAACTGTATAAAGAAATAACTGCTCTGCCTACTTGTTTTTCAGGTTCTGGAAACGAAATGAACCTGTGACCATGGGGAAATCTCAATTGTGGGTTTTAACAGACAGAAACCTGCCAGAGCCCTAGGTTGGATTTGGGGGTAAACTTTTAAAGAATGTATGTAGGTTCTTCTATTGTTCTAATATGTTTTCTCCGTAATGCTTTTACGTTAAGAATGAAGGTGCTTGTTTAGAAGGGGCTGTGTGGTAACTTGTAACTGCAGGCAATACAGTGGTCATAACCTTCAGAGAGAAAACAAAGTGCAGACACTGGCCTGTTTAGACAGACTGGTTAGCCAGGGAAATTGCAGTGTAATCCAGGGAACTGTGCAGCCTGAAAACCCAATTCAGGAGAGAGAGATACATGGCTCATCACACAAAACAGATGATGCTTGGGAATCGAAAGTTCAAGATGGGTGTCCTTGGTGGACCATAGAGGGAGAATACAGGTGCAGTTGCTCAGAAACTTTGAGAGCCCTAACATCAAATCTTGCTTTAAAAATATCAGTCAATATTTTTTCTTTTCATTACTGCTTTATTTTGACATATAACCACAAGTCTCTCACTGGGACCTCTAGGTGAAACCATCTAATTTAAAATAAAAACACAAGTAATAAAAATTAATAACTAAACAAGCTAGCTAAAGCCAAATCACCCTCCAAGAAACTTCCAGACAGAGAATATTCATCAACCAATAGGGAAAAACAGCACAAAGGTAGCAACCAACCTCCACTGAAGACTTTGCCCACTTTATGCCTCTCAGCTGTAATTAAAATCACAGGAAAATAGATGAGCCCAGCAGCATTTTCTAAAGGTGGAGAAATCTGGGCACTGCAAACAAAAAGAAGCCCATTCCAAAGTCAAGGACTCTTTGTAGCAAGAATCAAAAATTTTAATAGGCCTGTTCAAACTCCCATTGGAATCAGTCACAGTGAGCAAGGCCAAAATTGACAACAGCCAACAAAATACAATAGATTATTTTCTTCTTACTCTTCCCAGCTCTTCTTCCTCAGTTTGAGGCACATTCCACAAAGGATAACCTCTTCCTTGAATATGATGGACAGCAAGGGACACCCAGTAAAGAGTAACCAGCCAGTTTACCAGGAGCAGCAAAGTGTGTTTCTTATGCAGTCCACTCTGAGTCTCTCTGATCAAACGGATAGATTAGAGTAGGTGATTCACAAGGATTTTACATAGCCACTTATAAATATTTTTGGGACAAAAGGAAAATAAAGATGCTCATTCTATAGGTGCTCAGATGCTATGACGATGAGAAAGCATTGTGAAAGTGTGAAACCCAGCTCAAATGTTAGCTAAGAGTAATTTTATCTAAAATTGCTTGGTTTGGCCCAAATGTCAGTCATCCATGTTTGTACTCAGCACAGCACCTCTTCGATGCTGGTGGCACAAATATTATAAAGAGGACTCTGTTTAGTACAGCTAATGTTGAGGACACCTGATGTTCACAAAAATGAATTGGAAAAATTCCCAGATTTCACATCTGCCTCTGAAATTTGTACATAACTGATGATGAACAGGGAAGATTAAGTGAACTACTAACTCTCTTTCCCCTAAATCTGTGAGATAGCTGTGGGTGACCTGCCTCAACGCAACCATCCCCTCACATAATCCTGGCACTTGGTTAACAAAAATCAAAGACCTGTCTCTAGATGTGACACTGTAAATCAGATTGCTGTCAGTGCACCATAGGCCAGCTGTTGGAAAGAAGACTTCACTGGAAGAAAGTGCACAACAGGATTCATTAGCAACTTAGAATCATAGAATATTAGGGTTGGAAGAGACCTCAGGAGGTCATCTAGTCCAACCCCCTGCTCAAAGCAGGACCAACCCCAGCTAAATCATTCCAGCCAGGGCTTTGTCAAGCCTGACCTTAAAAACCTCTAAGGAAGGAGACTCCACCACCTCCCTAGGTAACCCATTCCAGTGCTTCACTACCCTCCTAGTGAAAAAGTTTTTCCTAATATCCAACCCAAATCTTCTCTTCTGCAACGTGAGACCATTATTCCTTGTTCTGTCATCTCCCACCACTGAGAACAGTCTAGATCATCCTCTTTGGAACCCCCTTTCAGGTAGTTGAAAGCAGCTATCAAATCCCCCTCAGTCTTCTCCTCATAAGTCATGTGCTCTATCCCCGTAAACATTTTTGTTGCCCTCCTGTGGACTCTTTCCAATTTTTCCACATCTTTCTTGTAGTGTGAGCCCCCAAAACTGGACACAGTACTCCAGATGAGGCCTCACCAGTGCCAAATAGAGGGGAACGATCATGTCCCTCGATTTGCTGACAATGCCCCTATTTATGCAGCCCAAAATGCCATTAGCCTTCTTGGCAACATGGGCACACTGTTGACTCATATCCAGCTTCTCATCCACTGTGACCCTTAGGTCCTTTTCTGCAGAACTGCTGCCTAGCCATTTGGTGCCTAGTCTGTAGCAGTGCATGAGATTCTTCCATCCTAAGTGCAGGACTCTGCACTTGTCCTTATTAAACCTCATCAAATTTCTTTTGGCCCAATCCTCCAATTTGTCTAGGTCCCTCTGTATCCTATCCCTACCCTTCAGTGTATCTACCACTCCCTCCCAGTTTAGTGTCATCTGCAAACTTGCTGAGAGTGCAGTTCATACCATCCTCCAGATCACTGATAAAGATATTGAATAAAACCAGCCCCAAGACCGACCTTGGGGCACTCCACTTGATACCAGCTGCCAACTAGACATGGAGCCATTGATCACCACCCGTTGAGCCCGACGATCCAGCCAGCTTTCTATCCATCTTATGGTCCATTCATCCAGCCCACACTTCTTTAACTTGCTGGCAAGAATACTGTGGGAGACCGTATCAAAAGCTTTGTTAAAGTCAAGGAATCCATTGCTTTCCCCTCATCCACTGAGCCAGTTTTCTCATCATAGAATGCAATTAGGTTAGTCAGGCATAATTTGCCCTTGGTGAATCCATGCTGACTGTTCCTGATCACTTTCCTCTCCTCTAAGTGCTTCAGAATTGATTCCTTGAGGACCTGCTCCATGATTTTTCCAGGGACTGAGGTGAGGCTGACTGGCCTGTAGTTCCCCAGATCCTCTGTCTTTCCTTGTCTTTTTTAAAGATGGGCACTTAAGATTTTTCTTTTCATAGGTCTTTTTAAATAACTTCCTTTTTTCATTTGTGCTGGTCTCTGTCATCAGTAATGCCAAATCTTCCACATGAGGCACTGATCATATTTGTACGTTAAACAGTATTTTATCATAGAATTTAAGGAAGAAAATAAATTCTTAGATCATCCATCCATAATCCTGCTTTTGCAAGATTGATTCCAACAGTACATTTTTAGGGTTTTGGCTATTCTAGTTTTAAATACCCCAAGCAATTAGGCTTCAACTACTTCCCTAGTGAGAAAATTTTACATTCTAATAAATCTCACTATCAGAAAATATTTCCCAGACAATCAACCTACACATTCTATTTCTTATGTTCATCTCATTAGTCTTACTTATATCCTCCTGCATTGCCAGACTTAAGATTGCTCGTACATTCTTACTTCAGCTGCTTTCATATATGCATTACAAGACAGTCTTTATTTCACTTATTGGTGCCTACCTAAATCATTACTATTTTGATACTGTTTGTGCATTAAACTAATAACAAATGATGAGAGTAAAAAGCAGGCACTCAGCACAAAATCAAGATATTGAGAATAAAATTAATCAGAAAACCAAAGGACAAAAAGGAGAAGAAAATCTTTGATTGCCTATGCACCAATGCTAGGAATCTGGGTAATCAAACAAGAAGAATTGGAATTGCTCATTCATTAACATAAATTCAAACTAGTTCATATTATTGAATTCTGGTGGGATGATTCCCATGAGTAGATTGTTAAAATCAATAGTTATAAGGTATGTAGGAGTGAGCAGAAAGGGAGAGGGAGTGTCAATCTAGGTCCAAAATGACATTGCCTGTTTCCAAGTCACTTCCAAGATAATATGGAAGAAAATAATTCTGTATACTTATGGATCAACGTCTTAAAAGATAAAAGTGCAAGATGGGCTACTAGTTGGTATCTGCTACAGACTTCCAAATCACATTAGGGAACAGGATAACTAGCACCTTAAGTACTTCTCTATAATGTGTCAGAAAAAAAGCTGGGTGATCATGGACTACTTCAGTCTGAGTGACATATGTTGAAGATCTCAGGCTGCTAGTACTTAAACATCCAAAGAATGTCTAAATATTATAAATTGCAATTTCCTGCAATTTCAAAAGGAGTTAATCCAACAAAGGGAAATTATGTATTAGACCTATCTTGACAGATAAAGGAGAAATGATCAAAAAACTAAAAATCAATGGTGACTAGGTACAAGTGATCATAACTTGATCACATTTATAATGTACAAATGGAATAAAGCCCAGATCAGTGATATATACACTTTGTGCTTTCTTGGGGCCAATTTCATAAAGCTGAATAAAATTTTGAACCAGTTCAGCTGGGAGGAAGAATTTAATCAGAAAAATGTTAATAAAAAATAATGTTATTAATAATAATAATAAAATGTTAATAAAAATAATAATTAGAAATAGTTTAAGAACCCCACCAATAAATACATAAAAAGCCACAATTGAGGAAGAAGGTCATATTGGTTACTGATTTAGAAGGGAGTAAATGGCAGCTCTAATATACATTATATACAGAGATATATATAAAACAAATGGAAAAAGAGGAAGTGGCTAGTAGTGTCTATAAATCAGATGCTAGGAATTGTAGAAAACTCATAAGAGAAGCAAAGGAATACAAGGAGAAATCAATGAGCAACATAAGAAACACGGGTTTCTGGAAAAGACCTGGATGCAAACATAAAATCATCACTGATAAAATTTATAGAAGGCAAAAATTGGGAGACTGATAAATAGTAAAGAGAACAGTTCACTGACAAAAAGCAGTTAGGATCTCTTGGTCAGATGGGTTCAAACAACCAATATGCATTTTGATATGGCTAAATGCAATTGTGTACATCTAAGAACAAAGAATGCAGACCATGCTTATATCCTGGGACTCTCTCCTGGGAAGCAATGACTTCGAAAAAGATTTGGTGGCTAGTGGTGGAAAATCAGCTGAAGTTGAGCTCCCAGCATGATGCTGTTCTCAAACAGGTTAATGCAAATCTTGGATGAATAAACAAGGGAAAATTGAGTGGAGTGGAGTACAGTTGAGTAGAGAGGTTATTTTACCTCTGTATTTGTCAGTGGCACAACTTCTGCTTGAATTCTGTGTCCACTATTGAAGAAGAATGTTGAAAAACTGGATAGGGTTCAGAGAAGAACCACAATGACTAAAGGATTAGAAAACATGCCTTATAGTAATAGACTCAAGGAGTTCAATCTATTTAGCTTAACAAAGAGAAGATAAAGGAGTGACTTGATTACAGTCTACAGGCATCTAGATGGGGAACAAATACTTAATAATGGCTCTTCAATCTATTGGACAAAGGTATAACAGGATCCAATGGGCTGGGAGTCGAAGCTAGACAAATATCAAATGAATAGAAGGTACAGCAGATTCTCGATTATCCAGGATGATAGGGAAAAAAATAATCCTGGTTAATAAAATCCCGGATAATCACCATCCATAGGAAATATGGGGGAGAGGGTATGCTGGTTCACTGGTGGGAGGGAGTGTTGGTTCACTGACTGCCCTGCACTCTGGTGGTGGGGTTTTTTTGTGTGCTTGGGGCAGCAACAAAGCCAGAGCTGGCCCTGCGAGTTACTTGTATTTTTTTTATATGTATATCCTGGTTAATCCACAACCTGGTTAACCTGATCCTGGATAATCGAGAGTCTACTGTATACATTTTTAACAGAGAAAGTTATTCATCACTGGGCCAATTTACCAATGGTAGCAGTGGATTCGCTATCACTGACAACTTTTAATATCGAGACTGGGGGGGCGAGGTTCTGCAAGATATGCTCTAGAAATTGCTTTTGGGAAAGTTCTACAGCCTGAGTTATACAGGACGTCAGACTAGATCAAGGGTGGGCAAACTTTTTGGCCTGAGGGCCACATTGGGTTTGCCAAATTGTTTGGAGGGCCGGGTAGGGAAGGCTGTGCCTCCTCAAACAGCCTGTCCGCTACCCCCTATCTGGCCCCTCCCACTTCCCGCTCCTTGACTGCTCACCGCAGAACCTCCGACCCATCCAACTACCCCCTTCTCCTTATCCCCTGACCACCCACTCCAGAGATCTCCTGCCTCTAACGCCCCCCCTACGAGATCCCATCCCCTATCCAAACTCCCTTCCTCCCTGTTCCCTGACTGGCCACTCCAGCGATGCCCCTAACCACCACCCAGGATTCCACCCACTAAACCTCCTGACCACTCCCTCCAGAGACACCCCCGCTCCATAGCTGCCCCCACCCCAGGACCCACCTACCCAACCCCCCCTTCTCCCTGTTCTCTGACTGCCCCGATCCCTATCCACACCCCAGCCCCCTAATAGACCTCGAGACTCCTACTCCCTATCCAAACTCCTCCATTCCCGTCCCCTGACCACCCCCCTAGAACCTCCACCCCATGGAACCACCCCCTGCTGACTGCCCCTGTGGGACTCCCTCCTCCTTATCCAACCCCCCGCCCCACTTACCATGCCACTCAGAGCAGTGTGTCTGGCAGTCGTGCATCATGGTCGGAGCTAGACAAGCTGCTGCACTGCCCCACAGGAGCGTGCAGTCCTGCCCCCCAGAGCGCTGTCTGCACGGCAAGACAAGGCTGTGGGGGAGAGGAGACAGTAGGGAAGGGGCCGGGGATAGCCTCCCGGCTGGGAGCTCAGGGGCTGGGCAGGATGGTCCTGCGGACCGGATGTGGCCCGAGGGCCATAGTTTGCCCATCCTTGGACTAGATGATCACAACAGACCCTTCTCTGGCCTTGGAATCTATAAGTCTATGATTCTGTAGTAGCTTATTGCTGTTCTTAGTCTATATCCGGGGTGAAAGTAAGTTAAAGGACTTACCGATATGCAGACTCCTGAGCAGGGGATGGGGCCTCAACTGAAAGACGCATGGCTTCAACCAGAGGAAGCAGGGTTTTTAAATCCCCAGGCCCTTTAAATTAAGATTTAAAGGGCCCAGGGCTCTGGCTTTGGTAGCGGCAGCTGGGAGCCCCGGACCCTTTAAATCACCCCGGAGCTGCCAGCTGCAGAGGCAGCTGGGAGTCATGGGGCTCGGGGAGGATTTAAACAGTCCAGGGCTCCAGCTGCCACTACAGCAGCAGAGCCCGGGGCCCTTTAAATCACTGATGGAGCTCCGGGGGCTCCCGGCTACCACCCGGGGCTCCGGGCTCTGGTGGAGTTCTAAAGAGTCTGGGGCTTCGCTGTGGTAGCAGCAGCCGGGAGCCCCGGCGCTTTAAATCACCAACATAGCCCTGCTGCCACTACCCCAGGGCTCTGGCAGCAGGGCTCAGGTGGTGATTTAAAGGACTCGGCACTCCGGATGCTGCTTTTAAATTGCCTCCCGGGGAAGTCGGCTGGTACAGCGCACTGGCTTACTTTCACCTCTGTCTATATCCCAGGAGACAGGTGAACCCAGCAAGCAAAACACTATCACAAGTGATATTCTTGCTGTCAGTCTGAACAGAAGGGCCAGTCACTGAATGGACGTGGAGACTGAGTTACTCCCTCATGCATAAAAGGCACAAGAGGTTCATATAATTCACATATAAATTTAAATTTGGGGATGTATCCAAACAAAACCTAAACCTTTAAGTTCACTCACTATTAATATTACAGGAGGAGATTTTCAAAGACATAAATGGGATTTTAGTACCCAACAATCATTAACTTTCAATAGCAGTTGGGTGCCTAGCTATTCATTGTAGCTTTGAAAATCTCTCCCTGAGTAGTTTAGTGATAGGACATGTCTTGTTCTTTGAATTTCCCCATTCCAGCTCTTATCAACTTCTGTCTAACCACAGCATCAGCAACATTTCTCTGGCTGATAGGTCACACTTCTGTCCATTTTTATTTATAATTTGGATTTGGTAGTATCCCTGAAAGTAAAAGGTTGAAATGTTTCAGCCAGCCATGAAGTGCTACTGAGTGCTTGAGTCATCTTGTGATTGGAGTGAGGGAGGTAAGTAAGCCGGACAGAAATAGTACACTGCACATGGAGCAGGAGGAAATTGATTTTGACTGGCTAATCTAGTCTCCGTTGAAAGTCTGCATTTATCAAAAGGTCCCTACCCTACCCGTATCTGGGATACGACTTAAAATGGCTATTCTCCAATTAGAATAGATTGACAAATGTTGACTCTTTAATGGCGATCACTGCACATATTCCTATCCCCTCCACCAGTGAACTGGCACAAATCATTTGACATACTATCACTTTTTCTTTGGGTCAGGAACTAATTTAAAATTTCTTTTGAAGAAGATGAAGTAGCAGTCAGCTAAGAAATTTCTCCCTGTTAACAATCCCACTAGCAGAGAAACTATTGGAAAGATGAGTAAATAAATGGGTTCTTTCACCTTCTAATTATCTCCCAGGCTGTTTTGATCTTAAAGGGTCTATGACACTTATGGCTTTAGCAAAATCTACCATATGTGAAAGACAGCTACATGTTTCCCCATAATCTTAGCAAAGGCCTGTAATGCCAGCTTTTCTAACTTTTAGCTTTTTCTATTAGATCAATGATGCACCTTCATTTCAATGCCTGCCTCTTTCTCCTATCCAGGCAACAGCCACTGACTATGAGAATGAAATTCATCAGCATATTACACTTTACAGTTGCTAAAAGTAGGGTTGTTCAGAAGGAACAGCAAGTACAATTTTGCTTATAAAACAAAATATTATTTATAATACAAATGAGGGTAACTCATCAGTTGCCACACTGAATTTAGTAATGTACTTCAGCTAAAGTAAGAGGGAAATGATTGTGACTAATTACTCAGACATCAGCTACTTTGCACATACAGTCATTTTGCTCAAGTAAAATTTCTAATGGCTTTATGTAGACTTGGGGCATGCATATAGCATCTCGATTGCTAGGACAGTCAGCCAATGATCTTTGAATTAATTAACCATTTCTAATCCGATGATCTATGTATATAAAAAACAAACTTTATTAGCAGACTTCATAGTAAGCGGCAGAGAAAGCAGGGTTTCTTAAGGCCACATTTAAAGAGAGAAAATGACTAGGTCAGAGTGAGGATTATGGATAGGTGAGAAAGCAGAAATGAAATGTCAGCGCTTTATTGTTATCATGGGAAACAGACAGAGGAAGTGCCAAAAATATCATCAAATGCTTATCCCTTAGGATACTGGCTGCCCTGACATGTTTTAACATGCCAGACAGTGTCCCATGGGCTTGGTTGAGCTTCTGGAGGATGCTGTGGCTGGAAGGCAGGAAAGTGAAAACAAAATCATGGCTATTACGTAGTGACATAAACCCCTGACATGCTGGGATGTGTTTATGATTTCATTAAGGTAATGGTTGGTTGAGGCAATGTGCCAGATGTGGCAGTAGGGAAGTATACAGACATGGGAGATGGAGGAGAACAAAGGTGGTAGGACTGAGATAATTTCCAGGTTTCTGGATTTGAGAGCTAAGGTGGATTACTGAAAAGTGCAGCTGCAGTAGCTCATTTTTGGCTGGACATGGAACCTAGCCCGCTTAAGCACTGACATCCCATCTTCTACTGGATTTTTCCATGTCATACCCCCAGCCCAAAACCCCCATCATGGGACCCTATACAAATATTAGATCCTGGTAGACTGGCCTCCTCTTCAGCAATCCTTGTGGCTAAGGAGCAGCAACACCAGCATTCAAGGTAACTTATCAAAAGTCTCATCACCTGGCACTACTCACCACACCTATCCAGTCAGTCGAAGGTGGGAACAGAGCCTGAATCACTAGGGAGCTGCTCAGGCACATCTGGTCCTCGAAGCGTCACCCCATTCCCAACACTCCAGATTGCTGAATGGGAGCTCCAGTCACCAGCTGCCCCACCATCCAGAGAAGGCTCACAAAATTCATAGCCGCATTCCAGCTCTGCATACAGTACTTTCTAGCTGATCATCTTCATTACCACTGACTTTCTTCCTCTACATGGCAGAGTCAGCACTGCATGGATTGAAGTAATTATACATTGGGACCAGGTCAGGATTGCTTTTAGACAGATCTGACGTGATATGACTTTCATGATCAATACTATCTTGTGTCTCATGACCACTTCCACTCACTCACTTCACTGCTTACTTAACAGATTCACCTGTTCATGATGCTCTGTTCTTTGGCTTTGCTCTCCTGCCCTCCTTCCCGAAACACCATCTCCACCCTCTCTTCATAGTCACCCCTACTACTCCCATTAATTCTCCTCCACCTCCCACCATCTCTATCCTCTGATCTACATGTGTTTGCAGAGTGTTTAGCACAATGGCACCCAACCTGATTGTCTCTCTTAGGTGTTCATAATATAAATGTTAAATCATCCATTTAAAACTTATCCAAAAATTGTGACCCAGTACAGGAAAATAGAACAGAAAAAAGGAAGAAAAGGAACCAGCCACATTTTACATATAATGAGCTATTGATTTCTGATGCTACAACAATGCAATTAAAATAATAATACAGTTTAGCTAATAAAATATTATCAAAATATCTTTGACAAAAACAAGCTTTTTGACTAAAACATTTGATCAACATTTCCCAGTTTTTCAACCAAAAAAACCCACACAAAATATTGTTTTCATATTTTGGAGATCCTCCCTCATCTAACCTTCCTTTTTTCTCTCACTTGGTCTCTTCTCTCCCTCAAAAATGTTTTTATTTTCACTTTCTTGTAATAAAAAAACTGAAAAAAATCCACCAAAACATTTCAAATGAACCAAATGAGTTCCACAAATTGTATTGTACTAATTATATTAATATATGCAGAATCATAAAGACATGTGACTCACAGGAACAGTGCAGTTTAGATCATTGTGAGAATCTTATCTTACTCTTTCCCCTTATCTTTTTTTTGCAGGGGGGGAGGGTAGTCTATATACTGTCTTACTCAAACTGTTGCATCTTTGAGACAGAGACTATGACTTTTTACACTTGTACAGCACCATGTACATGAATAGCACCTAAGAGTTGTGCTTGCCCTCATCACTAGCCTGGACTGTGTCCCACAATGAAAATAGACCATAATCCTCATTAACCAAACAAATTAATATCAGAGTAACGCCAATCACTACTACCTATAAACAGCAGTTATTCTGCGTAGGCATTTCAATTAACACCACCAGTCTGGTACTAATTGATATTTTCTTCTTAACAAGAGGAACAGTTTTTATTTTCTAATAAACTCTGTGGGTGGCTTCAATGGATTGCATTTGCTTGTATACCTTCAAAATATCCATTCATTTAACTGCTTGGCTTAAAGGCTCCAGTGTTCCTTATTATTGTAGCAAAGTATATTAATACAAATATTCACAGCACTGAGAATTATTAAAATAAAATCATAATAAAGCCATACCAGGCTCCAAAGTGATTTTTAAGTATAGAATAGCATTTTCCCCTTACTAGCCTGTCAACTATTACAAGTAACTGGGTACAACTGGATGGAGAACAAAAAAAATATCAGATATTCTGTCCTAGCACTTACTTTGACTAAACAGCATCTAATGATAACCTAACATGTCATGGGAAATCCAGTCCTTCAGTCAAGGAGAATAAGAAAAAAACAAAACAAAAGATGAGATTATTGCACTATTAGGCAATAACAACAGATGTGTTAGGATGGCTACACAGCACTTGAGAAAATAGATTTGTAATTTTTATATTGTTTCCTTTTACAGCATCCCGCAGAGCATGAACATTACATGTGTAATTATCAGGAAGTAATGCACCAGAATTGACCAACCATTTAGAAATGTTCTCCAACGCAGGATTACAGTTGTAGTTAATGTATTAATGATTTTTTTAATAAGTGGAATAAACCAAATCTCTATGATTAGTTTATAATTACTAGTGCAGGTATTACTGAGGCTGGGACAAAATGTGCTTCTTAATTAAATTTTTAAAATTTACATCTCCAGCCTCTGGAAACATTCATGTCCAATTCCTGTTGTTGGAGCCAACACAGTTGTGAAATTGCTACCTTCTAAAGCATTTGACAATTCATAAACCTATCTATGAAATGTTGCTTATCATAATATTTTCCTCTCTTGCAATTTTAGGTTAAATCATACAGCATTAAATCAGTATCCACTAAATGTATAATGTTTTCACTGATATGCAAAGCAGATTATTCATTTACCATAGAGGACAGGGTATTGGAACACTCAGAATGAGTTTATTTATACATTTAATTTGTCAAAGCACTTTCAGTAGAATATGGTGGATTCTGTAAAATAGCTTACAATTACAATCGTTGGCAGTAATGGTTCATCCACATCTGCCAAGTCACCCACATTAGAAAGAGGCTTCTTCGGTCCTGTGTAAAGGATTTAATTTTTTTTTTTTTGCCTGTTTCTTCATCATAAAAGGATTATGTTGCCAAAATCTCTTGATTCATTTTAATACACTTCTTTTTTGAGAAATCTCCATCTTTTATGTGCCAGCAATGTCCCTCTGCTATGTACATCGGCCAAACTGGACAGTCCCTACGAAAAAGGATAAATGGACACAAATCAGATATCAGGAATGGCAATATTCAAAAACCTGTAGGACAGCACTTCAACCTCACCGGACACACCATAGAAGATTTAAAGGTCAGAGTTTTGCAGCAAAAAAACTTCAAGTCCAGACTGCAAAGAGAGACTGCAGAGCTGTAATTCATTTGCAAATTTGACACAATCAATTTGGGACTGAACAGAGATTTTGAATGGCTAGCTAACTACAAAAGCAGCTTCTCTTCTCTCGCTATTCACACCTCCAGTTCAGCTGCTAGAGGAACACCTCACCCTCCCTGATTAGAGATAACAAGCTGGTTCAGCCTGATTGGACTAACCTTGTTATCTCCCATCTGGTTCTTGCCTACCTATTTATACCTGCCCCTGGATATTTCCACTGCATGCATGCATCCGACGAAGTGGGTATTAGCCCACGAAAGCTCATGCTCTAAAAAAATTTTAGTTAGTCTTTAAGGTGCCACAGGACTCTTTGTCACTTCTGCAATTCCAGACTAACACGGCTACCCCTCTGATTCTTGACTCCATCTTTTAGATCACTGCACTTGGGAGTTATAGTTCATTGCCAAAACTAAATGTCTTATCACAATTTCAGTCAAGATGAATGGAAAATGGATAAGGAAATGAAACAGCAAAAAAGAAAGCGCAAGTGAGAGAAAGAAAGAACATGCCAGATGTTATGCTTGAAAAATGTGGGAGATTTTAAATGTAAAAAGATTCCAGGTATGTATAACTTCCCTGAAAATTGTTCACTCACAGCTGTATTTCATAATACTACTTAATCTCTAACAGGGAAAGAAAAACAAGCACTGTGGTTAACATTTTCAAATATATCTAAGCAATTCAGGAGCCTAAGTCAGAATTTCTAAAATTCTAAAATGTCTAAAATGAGAAGCTAGGGGCTTGTCTGCACAGAGAAGCAATGTGCATTACGGGGTGTGAACTTTTTAGCATGCATTAATGTGTGTTGCTTATCATGTGGTCCGTGTAGATCCTGCTGGTGCACATGAAAGGTTCCCTTATATGCTTTGATGTAGCTCTGTTTGAAACAACCACAATTAATGTGTAACATGTTCGTAAATCACACACCCAGTGGGGTGGATTAACTCACCGTGTAGACAAGACTAGACTCTCTTTGAAAATCAATGTGGCTTAAGCCTGAAAGTCACTGTGACTTAAGTCGGACTTACATACAAGTTTTGTACTGGTTCAACTACTTTTGTTAATGTTGTGATTTATTTTTATTGAAATAGTTGTATTATTTCTATATCGTACTCACCCTAGAGAGGATGCAGTTATCCTGGTGTAAAAGTACTTATAGCAGTATAGCTTATTATTCTTCCCATATGGGAAGAAGCTATAGCACTATAAGCATATTATACAGTATAACTGCATCCCCACCAGGGGGCTGTATCTCTTTAACTATACCTATATGATTAGCCAGTTTGGCATCTTTGTGCCTCTAGCCCCTACATACCTAAATCTATTTTAAAATGGAAACGAGCACTTGTCCAAACAGCCCCACAGTGCGGACTACAGAAATGTGAGCTGCCACATGCACTGAAGTGTTGCACTGTAACTGCCCGATGTAGACCCTGCTAGTGCAAATTAAAAAGAAATCTAGTTTACATTAACATAGTCCTTTTTGAACCCACCCTATCACTCATGAAAGGAGGGATCAGCTGGCAGCATTCCTCCCCTATCCCTGGACTGTGCAGAAATGACAGCAAGCATCCATAGTTGGGAGTATGACCAGGTGGTGGGAGAGTCGGGTAGAAGTGGGCAGACCAGAGATGGATTTTTTCTCATGGTCCCTAGTCCAAGGCAAGGAGCAGCCTGCAAAATGGGTCCCAGAGCAGCAGTATCCAAGACTTCACTGCCAGAGAATGAAGCCAGAGTGTGCCCTCCATCAGTAGCAACAAACGATTCCTGGGTCACACAGCCGCAGTCATTGACCAAGACCCACTGTGCTAGGTACTCTACAAATACAGACCATAATATGGTCCCTGCCTAAAGAGCATACAATCTAAATAACCTCTGCCTTTCAATATGGGGCGGAGTAGAAGAGCAGGGGTTTTTTTGTGGGGGGAAAACTTTAGGTGATCACAAGCAGTAGCAACAGGGGAGGATCCAACAGTAGTTCATGGGTACAGACACTAGAAAAAATATCTTAAAATAAAGGCTGAGATTTGTGTTACACTATTCTTTTTAAAAGATGGTAGACTGCAGCATTATATCCCACTGAGTCATACTTCAGTACCAGGAAAACAGGTGGAAATGATCATTAAAAAATAGAAAGACTTCTAACTGAACATGATATAATAGGAGCAAACCCAGCAAGTCTTCTGTAATGGAAAATCATGTCTCTGTAATGTACAATTTTCTGCATGTGCCTTCCAAAGAGTGGGTAAAGGAGAAAGTATTTGAACTTTCAGATATTACTTATTTGAACTTTCGCTGAGTAAGGCACATGGCATTCTCACAGGCAAACTAGAGATATGTGGCCTAAATGAAATGACTATAATGTGAATGCACAACTGGTTGAAAGATTGTACACAAAGAGTAGTTTAAAATGGTTTGCTGTCAAATTGGTAGGATGAATTTAGTAGGGTTGCACAAGAGTCAGGCCTAGGTTCAGTACTATTCTATATCTTCATTAATGTCTTGGATAACTGAGTGGAAAGTATGCTTATAAAAGTTCCAGCTGACACCAAGCTGGATGGTTGCAAGCACTTTGGAGGATGGGATTAGAATTCAAAATAATTCAAGTCAATTCCACAAAGTCAAATTCAAGTCAATTCAACAAATGCAAACACCAAGTACGCAAAGTATTGCATTTCAGAAAGAACAGTCAAATGCACAACTACAAAATGGAGAATTCTTCGCTAGGCGGTATGATTGCTGAAAAAAATCTGGGGATTATAGTGGATCATAAATTGAGTATGAGTAAACAACATGATGCCATTGCAAAAAAAAAAAAAGAATTTCATTCTGGGGTGTATTAACAGGTGTGTGCTATGCGGGTCATGGAGGATAGTTGTCCTGCTCTACTTGGCACTGGTGAGGCCTAAGATGAAGTATTGAGTCCAATTCTGAGAACCACACTTTAGGAAAGATATGAACAAATTAGAGGTAGTCTAAGAGAAGAGCAACAAACATAATAAAAGTTTTATAAAACCTGACCTCTGAGGAAGGTTAAAAAAACTGAACATGTTTAGTTCAAGAAAAGAAAACCGAAGGGGGACCCAATAGTAGTCTTCAGTATGCCAAGGGCTATTGTAAAGAGGATGGTGGTGAATGGTAGGGTTCCCTAGGCTAGGGTTAAGGTTCCCAAGGATAAGGCTACTGAGCCAAAGATAAGCCTGGAGCTGGTAGGGCTGTCCAGGCAATGGTTAGGGTTCCAAAGGGTAGGGTATATCGGGACAGAAGTAGGCCAGGACCTGGTAAAGTTACCCAGGCTAGTGTTAGGGTTCCAAAGGGCAGGGTTCCCCACACAAGGGTTAGGGCTCCAAAGGGTAGAGCTACCAGAGATAGAGATAGGCTGCTATGGCTCCCCAGGCTAGGGTTAGGTCTTGTGCTGGTAAGTGCTCTCTGGGCTTGCTTAGGGTTCCAAAGGCCAGGACTCCTCAGTCTAGGGTCAGGGTACCAAAGAGTTCTCTAAGCCCATTGCAGATAGAACAAGAAGTAATTCAGCAGCAAGGGAAAAATAGGTTAGATATGAGGAAAAGCTTTCTAACTATAATGGTAGTAAAGTTCTAGAATAGAATTCAAGGTAGGTTATGGAATCCCCATCATTGGAATTTTTTCAGAGCAGGTTAGCAGACTTCTCCCCGGCATGGTTTTAACATGCTTGGTCCTGCCTCAACGCAGAGGGTTGAACTTGACTTCTGAAGGTCCCTTCCTGCCCTACATTTCTATGATTAAGCTATTGCCAAAGTTCTTCACTATATTCCTGGAGTTATGGGGAAAGAATTGTTGTGAATTAGAAATTGGTTAAAGGTCAGAAAACAAAGAGTGGAAATAAATGGTCAAGATTCAACATAGCCAAAAGGTTACCAGTGGGAGGGCACGAGGTTCTGTACTAGAACATGTATTGTTTAACAAATGTGTTAATGATCTGGAAAAGGAGGTGGGCAATATGGTGGTAAAATCTACATAGGTCACGATTATTCATGTTTGTCAAGATTATAAAAGATGGTGAAAAAATTCAGAGGGACTGAAAAAAAGATATAACAGAAAGAATAGAGATTGAAAAGATTAAACGGTGAAATCCCGATCTCCATGAAGTCAACAGCCAAACTACCATTGGCGACAATGCAGCCAAGATCTCATAGTAGGCGCTTTTGATTTAGAGAGGAAATAAATAGGAGGAAACATCATGGAGATATGTCAAAAAAAAAAAAATGAATCATACAGAGAAGGTGAAATGGGTGCTCCAATGAACCCTGTTACTCTTCATAGGAGAAAAAGAGACCTCAAAGTCAAAACAGTTGATGAAAAAAAATGTTTTTCTTTTCTTTTTTTCAGATAAACACAGCATATAATTAGCTTGTAGCAGTGAGGATCACATTATCATTAAGGCCATTAGTAAGATTTAAAGAACAGCCATTTATATAGATAATGAAAACAGTCTTAATACAACTGAATAGGAAAAATACATATATAAGACACATAAACCCTCATGCTTCAGGTTATAAGCCAACCACCCACTGATAGTGTAGGAAAAAATGTCCCATCTGATCAGGTTCTTGCATAATTGTCCATTTGGGGCTTTCTTTTGCCTTCCTCAAAAGCATCTGGTAGTCAGAGATAGGGCACTGGACTGCATCTAGTATGACAAATATATGTTTCTATGTTTCAAAAGGAAGAAAGGGTTGGAAAGGCTGGCATATTGCATTCTGTTACATAAAGAATATCCAGGTATTGGACAAAGAAGAGAGGAGTACAAGAAGACGTATTTGCAAATATATCATTATTTAGTCTTAGTGTCTTAAGAGCAATAAAATCCAAATGAATAAATAAATGGATCACTGTAACTCTCTAGCTAGAAATTCTGTTCAGATGACATTAAAATATTTATTGTATTCTTATTTTTATTCACTTATTAAACACTTATTCTGTCACTAACTGCTGTAGCCTGTTCTTCACCTTTTTCCTTTCAAATTTAAATTGTTAAAAAGTCTACCATTCCCCCTGATTAAAGTTATTTTTGTATAATTTAATAAAATACTTAAAAGAGAAAAATGTGAGCACTGAGTATTCACACAGTTAATAAATATTGTAGACTGGTGTTGGCTTTTTGGCGTTTGTTTTATTCAGGGATGAGTTCAGGTAAATCCAGTCTTGCTTCAGATTCACAGCAAACACAAGGATTTTTATCCATTGTTTTAAAATGATTATTTAAAATAATCAACATTATTTTCTGGTCTTGTTCCATGAAATATTACTCGGTCTGGACCTTTGTTTATATTAACATGCAAGAAAAAGGAGTGCACTTCTAACATCAGAGCAGCTGATTTGAAAAGTTTTAATGTAAAATACCACAATCTTGAAGAGAAAGAGGCTGTTTTGGCATAATAAAGTGTGTGATTGTTTCACAACATACGGTCCACAGGGTTAATGTTCCAAGCTGTTCTTTTCCCTGGCAAACATTAGAATACAGCAGAATCAGACAGCTGTCTATCAGCATAGCACACTGAGGTGCGATAAAAAACAATACACAGTTAAAGAGGTACTGAAGCCAGTTTTCTAACTAGTCAAATAGAACTGCACATTATCAAACAAACTTCAATGTTCCTTCAAAATCTCTTCTACCCTACTGCTTTCAATGTTTGGTTATCTCTTGGAGGTCTCAAGACTAGAGCAACAGATCTATGTATAGGCAAAGAAGTATTAAACAAGTCCTAGCACTCCTCCTAATATGGGTGGCAACTGGCACAATTCCCAAGTAAGTTATTATTCGACCCACACAATCTATTTGCCAGAGACTCAACATTTGGCTCAAAAAGATCCAGATGGGGAACTGTAGGGAGGCCTCACCAGAGAATGAGAAATGGGACAAAGGCTGAGTGTCACTCTCTTTCGACAGACCAGATTTTATCAAAATTGAGTGAGAGCCGGTGGTCTATTTCACCTTTGAAACTGTGTTTCCTGTGGCACAATATGTCCCCAGAATGCTCTGCATGTAGTGTGAGCTAAGCAGGAACAGAGAGCAAATATGCTTGTGTGGAAGGCTACATTACCTTAGACAGTTATGCTGGGCAGCATAGCCTACCCTAGTTTAGCACAGTCAAACACACCAATAAAGCAAATGATTAGCAATTGCTAAAGTAAGAAGAAGAAAACATCATCATCTTTGGCAGAGTCACTCTTTCTTTTCTTTTTTTTTTTAATGCTTTCAGCGTATTTGGTAAAAACCAGAGCACATGATAAGCAGTTACTGCCGGGGCCAGTCTATGGATTTTATTATTTGGGTAAAAGATCTGATTTTTTGTGGGTTTTTTTAGTTTGGTTTTGAACAGCAATTGTGTTGTACTTGAGAGATGTCCGCATTTCAGTAGTATTTGCAAGTATATTCCATACATTGATTTACCTCAAAAGATTGTTGTGAGTATTGACATTTTAATATTTACAAGTTGCCTTGAGATCCTCCAATTTAAAAATATGTTAGAAGTGGAAACTATCTTGCTTATTAAGACTATAGATAGTCAAATCATAATTTTATTAAGAGAGCTAATAGTTTACTCACTCCCAGTTCATTTAACACTCCTACAGTCATATCAGATCAGAAAGAGGATAGGACATCAAGAAAAACACACAATTATAGGTGTCTTACATTTCACGATTTCTTTTTTTTTTCCCTTTGTTGTAATAATTAGAAGAATAACAAGCAATATGTCAATTGACCAGTAGGGGTAGTTGGTGCTTAGATCTCCTAATCACAATCAAGCAGATTTAATTGTGTGTGGAAATTGCAAATTACTGTGTCTGAGGAAGTCTGAGTATTGTAATTCAGAATGTCTTTGTCAGAGAAAGCTGGAACTATCTGGAGAAAGCTGCAGAGCTAATGGTAACTGACCATCCAAAAAAAACATGAAACTGGGGAGGAATAGAAGAACTCTTCCTGCAGAAGAAAACAACATATATCTCCATTTTTCAATGGAGGGGAATTGCCTGCAATTGCCTAGAACGGGGATCGGCAACCTTTGGCATGCAGCTCATCAGGGAAATCCGCTAGCAGGCCAGGATGGTTTGTTTACCTGCAGTGTTTGCAGGTTCGGCTGATCGCAGCTCCCACTAGCTGTGGTTCACCGTTCAAGGCCAATGGGGGCTGCGAGAAGCAGCACGAGCCGAGGGATGTGCTGGCCTCCACTTCCCATAGCCCGCATTGGCCTGGAAGGTGAACTGCTGCCAGTCGGAGATGCGATTGGCTGAACCTGCGGATCCAGTTACCAGTGGATTTCCCTGACAGGCAGTGTGCCAAAGGTTGCCGATTCCTGGCCTAGAACATTTGGTAGGAAAAATAGGTTACAAAAAACAGCCAGGCAAAAACCAACCAGGAAAAGCCTGGAGTTGAGGAAGACAGACAACATTGGTACTAGGACTAGGGGTGCTAAGTTGAAATGGTTTGCTGGCTTGAAGTGGTTTCCATTATATATAGGGTTTATATTTGGTTCAATAGCTCTCAGCGCCCCCACTATATAATTCGTTCCAGCACTCCTGCAGACAGGCCTGTTGCATGCTGACTCAGATCGTAATCCTAGCCTCCAGAGGACCAGTGTGTTCCACAGAAGTAGTTCTGGAATTGTATTAAAGAGCATCAGAGAAGAGAATGTAGCCAGGGCCACAGACAAGGCTACAACTACAGAGGTGTGGACAGGAAAAGACTAAACAGACAACCTAAATTTTTTCATGCAGTAGAAGCCTACACATTCAGTCCTGAAAGAGAATGAAATTTAATGACATTGTATCTAGAAGACTTTCTTGATGGAGAAAAGTTTATTAATATGTTGAAGAATTTTATTGGGAATAGAAGTGAAACAGACAATATCCCTTCTGTATTCATACATCTGCTGGCCTTGTAAAAGGGAAAGAATTTTTTATTGACTATGCAGCTAGGGAGAAATGCATTAATTAGAAATGAGAAGTTAACCTGCTAATCTTATCTTTATATTTCAGTTTCTCTAATAATGGTGAAAGTTGAAATTTGTGGCATGCAAAAGGGAGTACACTTGACATACTTATCTCATGTAAATTCTTTCCATGTCTGGACAGCTTTTTCATAGCATAACAGAGAATAGAAAAAAAGCAAGCTCATATAGCTTCAAAGCTTAGGTTCAAGTTAAATATGAGTGAACATTTATTTGATATACTTGATCTCCTGGAGTTCTTGCATATTCGGGAAAGGACAGAAAGGACTAAAAATCATTTCCGGCTGCTGAGGACTCAACAAAACAAAAGTGGACCTTTTCTGATTAGGATGCTAGTGACAGCACAGATAGTCTTGGAAATCAGAAAACTTATAGTTTCCTTTAAACTATCTGGCACTGAAATAACCAAATAATTAGAATAAAAAGAAATTAAAAAGAGCAATCAATCAGAGAAGTTTGGCACATGAGCAGAGATTTGAGCTAAGTAGTTTTGAATTGGCATTTATAGAATAATATCAGTAAATTTATTTGCTTGAGAAGCGAGCAGGAAAATGGCTTCTGAGGATTATATTGTAACTATGTATAAAATAATTGGTGGCATTATGTGAGAATAGAGCAGAATTACAAAGAACAAGGTTTCCTTGTTTATTGCCAGAAATTAACTTTGAGCCTACTTCGGTTCAAATAGAAAGTGAGGTCAATGAACTAGCTAGTGGAGAAAAAGTTTCTGATTAGGAAAATGGAACTACATTTGAAATAGTTTGGCCTCAGAAACAGGTGTTAAGACACATGCTATTAAGGGCCTGACCACAGACAATTACAAGAATTTGGAAGCATGTTTAATAAGTACAACTGCAGTGAAAACTCATTCTATTAAAAAAAGACTACTGCTTGCATGTTGGAGAATTTAAAATAAGTGTCAAAATGATTGGAGAAATTTCTTATTTAAACATCTAGATTAGAGGAGATAAAGCAAGGCTCCTGACAAGGTGATACCTCTATTAAACATCATTTCCCTACATAAGGCAAGGGAATCAGCTAGCTCATGAGTTCCTGATGAGCTCCAATTCAACAGTGCACTTCAATTCAGCCAAGATTGCTCCAAAGACATAGCAGCACTACGAATAGGTAGAGCATTCAGAATGTTAATTTTTCATATGGCTTGGATCTGGGTACCTATGAGGTCAACTCTCTCCCTATGTCCCATTGCAATAGCTGAGATCAGGGGAAATGCCTGACTCAGACCTCACTCAGGAATCAGTCCTGCAATGACCTCTGTACAGGAGAACACCTGCTTCCACGTGAGGCCCCAGTGACTTCTGAGAAAAACGACAGGGGTCAAATTATATAGGGTTCACTGTAGGATGGAGGCCTTGGTTTATTATGGAGGTAGCTGCTATCTAATTATCCTAGGTATTTACATGGCCCTCATTACTTTAGAACTTATCCTCACAGCACCCCTGAGTGGAAGGGCAGTATTGTCTCCATTTTAGAGATGGGGAACGGAGGCCCAGAATTTTACAAGTATATCCAGTGTTGCTCTACTCAGCTCTTGGGGAGAGCTTTTTAAGGAATTTAGTGACCTAAAGATGCAGATAGGTGCCTAGTGGGATATTCAAAAGCCTCCACATGCCCAACTCCCACTGCAAGCTATTTTCCCTACCAAACACTCTAGGCAATTGCAAGCAATTTCCCGCTATTGAAAACCTGAGCTCTGCTTTGCTTTCTTCGCCAGAAATCTTTATTCCTCTCCAGTTCAATATATATTGGACTGTCAGTTTCTCTTAGTTCTGCAGCTTCCCTCCACATGGACTCAGCTTTCTCTGGCAAAGACATTAGGTGCTCCGGTGCTTTCGAGAATTGCATTTGGCACCAATCTGTATCGTTAGATGCCTAAAGAACTTTTCAGATCTGCCCCTAAGTGACTTAGATGGCTAAGTCCCACTTTCCAAAGTGACTTAGGCACTTAAGACTAGATCCATAATGGGATTTAGGTGCCTAACTGCTCCTATAGGCACCGAAATCCAGAAGTTACATTCTGAAAACACCCACTCAGTTGCCGCCCAAGACTGTAGGCACCTAAATTCTCTAGGTGCCTAAGGGTATGTCTATGCTGCAATAAAAATCCTCAGCACAGAGTCTCAGAGCCCTGGTCAACAGACTCAGGCTCCTGGGACTCAGAGCCGGCTGCAGGGCTAAAAAAACCCAGTAAAGAAGACTCTTGGACTCAGCATGGATCCCAGGCCTTAAGCTCCAATGATCTGGGTGAGTCTCAGAGCCTGGGTTCCAGCTTGAGCCTGAACTTCTGCATAACTCTTGTTAGCCCTGCAGCCTATCAGTTGACCCAGTCTCTGAGACTAGTGCTATGGGGGTTTTATTGCAGTATAGCAGGGGTCTACAAACTACGGCCCAGGGGCTGGATCCATCCCGCGGCTTCAATTTGTCTGGCCGTCCAGATGAGCAGGCACATGGAAAAGCTGCCGCTGCCACTGCCACCCCCACCCCCCGCGCGAGCTGCTGCCAGCGGCCTCATGTGTGGAGGGGTGAGTGTCGCAGCAACTAGAGAAGTAAAGGGGGGACGCAGCAGCAGCCGAAGGAGCAAAGGGGGGGATTTTGCATATATTTAATTTTTTCCATAGTCACTTTGGCCTGCGAAGCCCCTTCAAAAAATCTAATACGGCCCTCGTCTCATAAAGTTTGGAGACCCCTGCAGTATAGACATAATTTCACTTTCCACTGGTAAAGTCCCCAGCACTGAAATTTCTGCTGGTAGGCATGCGTAAACCCACCTCCATCATGATGCCTAGTACCTACCTCATGTCTAAAGCGCCACTGAGATTCTCAGATAGGCATTTCCCCATCTATCTAGCCTCATTTCAAAGCATGCTTGCAATATTGTGCCCTGCACGAAACACAAGTGGCAGTATCCTCCCCCAATCCTGCAGCATCTTTATACCCAATATACCCCACTGTCTGAGTCAGTGCAAATACTTAAACCCAGATCTCCCACCTTTCTAGATATTATGTTGTGAGTTTCTCTCATTCTCTCCTGTTGAAGCTGTTGATGCTGGCTGATCAGGCAATGCTAGCATGTATTCAGATCAAATTAATGGTTAGATGTATATGAGTGCAAAGTGGAGATCCCCAGAGACAATCGCGGTTCCCTAAAAGATTTTTGGGAAACTGGCGGTTTATTACATCACTGCCACTTTTGGGAATTACAAGCGGTGATTCACCTGTACATATATTTTACCTGCTTTAACCTCTCAATAACTCTCATTCCTTTTTCTTAACTAATAAACCTTTGGTTAGTTCACTATAGAATTGGCTGCCAGAATTGTCTTTGGTGTAAGATCTGGAGTACCAGTTGATCTAGGGTAAGCGACTGGTCTCTTGAGACTGGGAGAAACCTGATGTGGTGTGATTTTGGGTTTAAGTGACCTTTTATCACAGAGTCCCATTTGTCTGGGTGGCAAGATAGGCTGGAGAGTTTAAGGGGACTGTCCGTGACTCATGGTAAGATCAGTATAATGACCAAGGAGTTCACATTTGTTACAAGCTTGTTGAAATCTAATTATAGAACATACCACCAAGGGGTGTCTCCCCTTGTTTTCTGACAGTCTGCCCTGAGGTAGGCATTCACAATTGTAAGCCACTCCAGACAGCATGACAGAAGCCATTCCACTTTATATGAAATACTTACATATTCACTGGGCTAGAGAGAGTGGGAATGATTCTATAGCCCAATAGTTAGGGCACTCACCTGGGAGACCCAGATTCCAGGCCCTGCTCCAATGAACACTGAAGTAGTTCATGCAAAGTGGAACAGCTATGATATGAGAGAGTGGCCCTGGCGTTAGTACATAGCTAATAATTCTGTTTATGTGTGAGGCCAGAACAGAACCCAACCCATTCTTTCTTACGTATGTTGGGTCAACAGTACTAATGAGTGAAAAACAGCACAAAAATGTATTTTTTGTCACAAAGTCAGAAGATCTGGGTCTCTGAATGCACCCCAAGAAACAGATCTGTTGAGTAAGATGATGGCACTTTTACACGGACTCTTTTAATTGATATCGTATTTTTTAAAAACCCTTTCTCTTTATGATTTGCATTTGAGGCTTACAGATACAAATTACAAATACAATTATCAGGGCAATTCAGCTTTCAAACATTTCTATCTGAATTCCATGTAAGCGTGTATCAGTGAAGCCTGAATAATATATCTTATAACAAGGTACTTTGAATATATTTCAATGAACACACCTAAAGTGGCTTTATGAGCATGACATAATAAATTATGCATCATTTGTTAAGGAGGAAAATGCATGTTGTAATTAATTAGGTGTAAGAAATGTCAGAAATGCTGGACCTAGACCAAAGACAGGAGGATTCGTATGGTTCAATGCAGAAATTCGTAATTCATAAATTACTCAAAAAAGCTATGCTTTTCATTTTGTTCTATGAATATATTACAGTTCTTTGTTTTCCTCCTAGCCGTACTGCTATGAAGGTTAAATATTCATATTTTCACAATATTAGTTATGCTTTCTACAAATCTAGTTTATTGTATCCCAACTTCAAATGATGCCACAACTTCACTTCAGGTGCAATTCATGGATAATTACTGCTTACTAACATACAATCTAATATAGCCAGTTGCCTCTGTGCTACATAGAGAAAGTGGAATACAACATTGTGCCTCAAGGATATTTTGGTTATACGTAAGGATTCAGTTATGCTCTTAAAACAAAAAACATTATCATTTACAGCAGGGGTGTGCAAACTTTTTGGCCCAAGGGCCACACTGGGATTCAAAATTGTGCAGAGGGCCGGGTAGGGAAGGCGATGCCTCGCCAAACAGCCTGGCCATGCCCCCCATCTGACTCCCACTCACTTCCCACCCCCTGACTGCTCCCTCAGAGCCCCCCAAACCCTCCCCCCATTCCTTGTCCCCTGATTGCCCCCTCCCAAAACTCACCCCACTAACCACCAACCCCAAGGACCCCATCGCCCTATTTAAGCCCCCTGCTCTTTGTTCCCTGACTGCCCCCTCCCTAGACAATCCACCCACCCCAAACCACCACCCAAGCCACCCCCCCCATGTTCTTACCTTGCTCAGATGGCCTGGCCCCGTGGAACTGCGGGGCCCCCGTGGCTCCACCGGGCACCTCCTGCGGGAACTCGGGGACCCGTGGCTCCCCTGGCGGGAACTCGGGACCTGCGGCTCCCCGGGCGTGGAGAGCCGGGCCTTGCGGCTTGGCCTGGTGCACGGGGCAGGGAGCGCGGGGCCCTGCGGCTCCCCCCGGCTGGGCCTGATGCGCTGGGCGGGGAGCGCAAGGGCCCGCCGCTCCTCGCGGCTCGGACATCGCGCAGGGCTGGGAGCGCGTGGTGTCGAGGCTCCCCCGGCTGGGCCTTGCGGGTGGGGCGGGAAGTGCGGGCCCCTGAGGCTCAGCCCGGCACCCCAGACAGGGAGCGCGGGCCCTGTGGCTGAGCTTGGCACTCCAGGCAGGAGCGCGGGACCCCTCTCCATGCTTGCCCGGCCCCTGGGCAGGGAGGAGGAGGCCACTGGCACTGCTCCCCCCCGCCGAGTGCTCACGGGCCGGATAAAAATGGCTGGCGGGCCACATGTGGCCCGTGGGACGTAGTTTGCCCACCCCTGATTTACAGGATATGTGAGTTTCTCAAGACTAATCTATACAATCCCTTTTTCAGATCTTGAAAATTGTCCTTCGAGACAATAATTATGCTAGAGGAAAAAGGCATTTTCATTTTACCATAACACTTCACTATCATTTTACCACCATTCCTTATTGTGTACCATGACTTATTTACTTAATAGGTTCAAAGGCGAGCAAACGTATTCTAGTTTGGACTATACCTTAGTGGATTTTGTATTTAAAAGGATATAATGGCAGTTATAAATTCGTGTTTCTTTCCATTACGCTATTACTTTATACTTACAGCTTTTAGAAATTTACATTGTGAAGATCCACATTCAATTTCATTTGTCATTTTGTTGCCCAGTCACTTAGCTCTGTGAGATCTTTCCGAAGTTCTTCACAGTTTGCTTTGGTCTTAACTAATCTTGAGCAGTTTAGTATCATCTGCAAACTTTGCCACCTCACTGTTTACCCCTTCCTCCAAATTTTTTATTAATAAGTTGAATAGGATTGGTCCTAGGACTGACCCTTGGGGAACACCCGTAGTGTAGCTAGGGTACGATCCAGGGGTGCGGCCACTCACCCTGAGGCCAGATTCCCAAAAGTGGCACCTACTCACCAAGTGGCTGGAGTAGGGGGACTCATGGAGCTGCCACCGAAACGCCACCGGCGGACAAAGCAAAGTGTGTCTGTCCGCCAAAATGCCGTCGAAAGGGCTCTACTTCTTTCAGCGGCATTTCGGTGGCCATACCCGCTTCACCACTTTGTCTGGTGGTGGCGTTTTGGCAGCAGCTCCACCAGCTGGAAGTCACACCTTTTATTTTTTTGGTGGTGCCTTCATTTTGGTGGCACTTTTTTTTTCTTGGTCGCTCCCCCTGCTGTTGAAACCTGGCTGCAGCCCTGGGGAACACCACTAGTTACTCCTCTCCATTCTGAAAATTTACCACTTATTCCTGTCTTTTATTCCCTGTCTTTTAACCAGTTCTCAATGCATGAAAGGATCTTCCCTCTTATCCCATGGCAACTTAATTTACCTAAGAGCCTTTGGTGAGGGACCTTGTCAAAGGCTTTCTGGAAATCTCAAGTACACTGTGTCCACTGGATCCCCTTTGTCCACATGTTTGTTGACCCCTTCAAAGAACTCTAATAGATTAGTAAGACAAGATTTCCTGTTACAGAAACCATATTGACTTTTGCCCAACAATTTATGTTTTTCTATGTGCCTGACAATTTTATTCTTTGCTATTGTTTCAACCAATTTGGAACAATATTCTTTACAATAAACAATATTCTTTACAATATTCTTTACAGTAAATAATATTGTTTCAACCAATTTGGATCAATATTCTTTGGAATGTTATTCTTTGCTATTGTTTCAACCAATTTGTGTTACATTAGGTCTCTTCCAGTCATTGGGTACAGAAGCTGATTTAAAGGTTTTTAAGCTGATTTAAAACCCCCTAATAATGTTTGCTTAGATCTTTATAAAAGAACATGACGAAAATGTTCCCAAGTGAACACACACAAGCACACAGATATGGACAATATGAGGGGAAAAGTTCCCTCCTGATGCCTGAAAGGGTAGTCAGCTACTGCCAAGCACATCACAACATTTAAAAATATATGCTATATAGTCATCCACTTTTTGCATCTGTACTTTTAACATTACCATACTTGAGTCATACTTGATTCAACTGTGTGCGAATTCTGCCTGCAAAACGCTCCCCCGAACCTACATTATTTTTATTGTAAATACTGTAAATACTTATCCTATGGTAGGATAAAACTTGGGATCAAAGCCCCATGAGCTTGGCATTATTCAAGCATACAAGAAACAATCTCTGCCTCAAAAGATTTACAATCTAAAGACAAAAATCAATTAAGGGTAGGGCACAGAGATAAAACATGCCAGAGAATGAGTAAGGAGAATTGTACAACTCTCCATGTAACATGGCACAGTTGGATTTCTTTACTAGGGATAGAAATAGTAAACAAAGGAGGTAGGAAATGAAATGTTATTTATATTGGGGAGCACTTCCTCCCCCTGAAGTCAATGATTGCTCAACAATGTAAGACAGGGTTGCACAAGGAAGCCCTCAGTATATTTATGCCTCCTTAAATCCTTCTCATTGTACCTAAGTTCCCCGCTGAGTTGAAATCTATGTCCCCAGTTATATTTAAAAAGCTATTAAAAGAAAGATATTTAGGATACAAAGTCAACCCAAAGTGAGGAAATGCCAGTATTATGGTGGCCTGGGCAATCTTAATGATGCCTCCTTGTGTATCTATTCTGTGCACTGAATGAGGCAGGGATTCTGTGGAAAAATAGCATGTGATCATATAATTAACAGTTGCATCATAATACATATGCACAAGGGGAGGATATAAACTATGGTTTCACAGCCAGCTTTAAATCTTGCATTTCCTTAATTTTGACTGGCTTTGCAACATGAATATTTTTCCTTTAATGTAGCAAGAGTTTGAAAGGGGGTGAGACACAGGTTTGTGTGCAATTTCCAATTCTTTTTTAAAAGATAAGAGCAAACAATGTTATGTGCAGCCATAACAACTTTGAAACCTGAGCCTTTAACATTGCAGCCAAATTACTATCCTTTGAGCTACAGGAGTAACTATATTAACTGACAGCAGCAGAAGGCTGTTAACATGGGTTGAAGGAAGAAACTCCAATCCAGGGGACGTGCAAGGATCCTGCTTTATGTAATGCCCCTAGAAGCAGGGATGAAATTCTGGATCTAGGAAGTCTAGATCTAGCTCAGCGGGGTAAGGGGGGAACATCTGCCCAACCCAGCTTTCTTTCCCGCACTTCAACCACTGTGGCAGCTCTCAGGTGTTCCCAGTACAAGTGTCTACTGCTTTGGCAGTGGTGCATTCTCAGCCTGAGAATGTTTGTGTGCTACACAAAATGTTCTGAGCAATGCAAGTGGAAATGGCAATACAGGGGCCATGATAAGCCAGTGAACACTAACAGGCATGCCAAAAAATTAAATTATAATTCTTTGAATAAGCAGATCTCTCTCATTCCATGTAACCTCTGCTCTGTCCTCTTTATTGTCTTAATTTTAAGTTGTATTTCTCCCTTCCTTACTTTTATTCTCTCCTTGCTCCAGTGAAGCAGTAAAAACTCTAAGTCAAGAGATTAAAGTGGCACTATTAAATTCATGTGCACTGTAAGTAATATGAAAATTTACTCTCGCTCTCTACAGACAATATTAAGACATAGTTATTCCCAGTCTACAAAGAAATGATAAAAACGCTCTGTTATGGAATCTAGCATTTGATAGGCAATGACGCTACAATATGAACAAAGAAAAGGCTAGTAGTATTCAACTACCTGCTAATCAGTATGCATCAGAAACACAGGACTTGATCCTCAATCAACAGATATCACTTATTCGGACCAGCTGAACATCCAATCCCAAGTATTTGACCGTATAGCCTGTAGTAGCAAGGCAATGGGAATGAGCTATGTACCCACCCTTCCACCAAACTGTCACACAGTAGGCTTCCTCCCAGTGTCTAGATCCCCATCCACACAAAGAGCTTAAATGTGGAGGGAGGGAGAATACAACAGATTTATTGCAAACCAGTCTTTTCCATATATATTTAGCATTGCTCTGCCCATAAAAGTGCAAGAGAACACCCAGCAAAGGAAAGCACATACAAAAAGCTACATTAATGCAAACTTACGGTTCCACGGTTGAAATAAACTCAGCAAATGCAAAAGTTATGATTCCCCTCAAAAATTTAACTTATGCCTCCATTATTAATTTCTGAGGACCTGATTTTGCCACCCTTACACATGCTGAGTATGGCCTGACTGACTTGAGCAGTCCCTTGAAGTCAATGGGACTACTTACATGAGTACACTGCTAATCATCTTGAGAAAGTGTGGCAGAATCAGCCCTTGTAATGACGCTCATTCCTGTTCAGGAGGCCAGCTTGGGGTCCTACTATTATGTGGTTAGTAGGACCACCCAGCTCGGCGTCCTACTAACCACATAATGCCATAGCAGTCCTCAGAATGGGTAAGTGGTGCATAAGCTGCATGCATGCCTTTGACATCATTCATTCAGGGATTTACATGCTTGTTGAGAAAGCTCCATCAGTCTAGCTGAAAGATCACTGATTTCATGACAAGACCACAGATCACTTTCCGCTATCAACCCAGATACAACTAGCTGAGCAATTGCAAAATCTGAACGAGATTTTTATCCACTCTTTTCATGTGGTCAACATACAAATTCTGGTGACTGTTTCCTAGGCTACAAATGGCAAAAAATGAAAAATAAAAATGAAATTTGATTATGTGAACTAAAGGAACTGTTCACAGAAATACTGTTTTGTTTTTAATCAGCTCAATTCATAGTTATGGCCTTGATTCATCCTAAACTTGTATTGAAACTGTTGACTAGTGAAAATGTAATCAATACACAGTGTTTCTCTGTTCCCCTCTGGTGGCGGACACCATTTAGAGGCTTAAGAAGCTCAAACAGACTCTGAGTTAGCAAAGTAGCACTTTTAGCTTTTTAATCCTGAGGTCCTGGGATAAATTTCCACTACCAACAATGCACCCAGGCATAAAGCATTACAAAAGTGATTTAACCATCAGTAGTATGCTACCACCAAGACTGCAACCTCTTCTAAAGAGAAACTCCTCCCATGGCAGTGGCTGCATAATTCTGGTTTAGGATTTCCAAGCGCCAACTGAGAGTTCACTTTATCAGGACAAGTTGTGCAACTTTTCTACCATGTTACATATTAGGGTGTGTGATATATTCTAATTCACAATATAACGTTCTTGTGTAGACAAGCCCTAACTACTAATGACAGAGAACAGAATGGTACTGCGACAGCTTGAACATGTTTTCTTTGAGGTGCAGTAGTTTTCTACTGTTCAGAGACATTCCTGGTTTTCCTTTCATGATCTTCATGAGCAATTCCAGAGAATTAATCTTGCTGACACAAAAACAAAAAAGGCTGAAAAGTAAAAATAATTCATCCCAGGAAGTTTTTTTTCTCTGCCCTTGCTTTCACCTCCAATGGCAGGAAAGAGAGAGAGAAAAAAATACACAGACTTCTGATGACTCCTCAGCTCAAAATCTTCAAACCAAATTTGATCAGCTCTCCTTGTGAGTTAATAATATAGACTGCAGGAAATACTGAGAACAAAGTTTTGTAGATAGAGGTGACGCTCAAATAACACAGCTATGAGAAAATACAGTAAGACAAGACATCCAAAAACTTTTGTTTTGGAGAGCAAGCTTCTGCAAAGCAATACAAAGGGCTAGAAAATCAGGAAGGAGCTTACAAGTGGTTACATGGAATTATATACAGAAAAGATGGGGGGAGGTTCTGATGAGTGTTCTTGGGAAATAAGTTCTCTGTGTGGCTATCCCAGAATATAGAAAGGGCACACAAGGAGCTAGGTGAGTAACCAGAATGCAGACTGAGGCTGATTCCACCATTTTCTGAGGCACAGAGGGAAATCTCATGCTGAATTGGGAACTGCAAGATTTGCTCTATATAAAGACCACAACATTCAGAATTATTCTGGATTATTATTTTGGAAGCTAGTGTTCCAGTGTGAAGGTTCTACTTAAATGAAAACCTCTGCTGCTCATATAAATAGCCTCTTTGAATTTAGAAGTGTGACAGGATGGACTAGGTCCTGAAGCCCCCTGCTGGAGGCCTCACAGCCTTGCCTCATCCCACCTCAGAAGAGAGCAGAGAAGCCCTCCAGGAGGCCTAGATTGGCTGCAGAGAATCAACCAATCAGAGAGGCTTCTGGAGTAGCCAATCAGGAGCCAGAAGGACCACATAAAAGGGAACAGCAGCAGCAGATCAGTCAATTGTTGCCTGGAGCCCAGAGAGGGTGCCTGGCTGGCTGAAACGGTAGCAGGACCACGGACAGCTCACTGCAGGCAGGCTGAGCCCAGGGGGCTGAGCCCAGAAACACGGGTTCCATAATGGGTCTGCTGATCTGGTTGAAGACTGAGCCTAGGGAGGGCTGCTGAAAGGATACCAACTGAGGGTATCAAGATGGACATCTGTTGTGCTGTTAAAGAAAGCAGTGGCTCTGGGGAGGAAGCCTTAGTGCCACAGCCCCAAACCAGGGTCGTGAGAAAGAACTAGAGACTGTATATCCTGGAAAGAGGGACAATGCGTGTGACTCAGCAGAGGGCTGAATTGCTGAGGACTTGCCGAACAACCAGGGATTAGGGGAGCACTCACAAGAGGTGGGTGCCACCCCATAGTAAACACAGAAAGAAAAACAGGCTCACGCCCGACCAGAAAGGGGTGGGTGATGATGCCGTTACAAGAAGACAAATGCCTTTCAGCTTTATCCTACCCAGCTGGGAGCAAGACAAAGAATATGTTTTACAGTAGGCAAGTAACACCAATGAATTTTTCGAGAAACACTGAGGCTAAAATTGACTGAGATGACATACAGCACAGCTCTGATTCTCCAAGCCTGACAGAACTTGAAATTAAGAGCTATCCTTGTGTCCAAAATTGACATTTTGTGGTTCTGACTTGGTTTTAAGGCTTTAATAATTTATACATGGAGAATTGGCTTTATTAATATTTAAGAATCGGGATGTGTGTGACGTGTAGCAAGTAATATTAAAGCCAGAGATGTTTTTTCTTTAATTTTCTTCTTTTCAGTTCATCCTTTCTAGCTGTAAATGAGGATGATATGTGCATGGAGACATAATAAAAATGATGTCTTATGCTTATTGGGCACTTGGCATACTGGAGGATTCCAAAGTGAGATTATATGCAAGTATGTTGCATAAACATAGGCCTCATTATCTACTCCTTTGCAATGCAGCTGCTTCAATACACTCACACACACAGTGTCTATATATATATATATATAGGTCCTACCATTATACACATTAAATAATTATTATGAAATATTTCTCTTACTCTTTAAAATTTGCAGTATATCCCAGTATGGATATATTCCTATATATATATACTGCATAATTTATATACCGATATATATATATATACTGCAAATTTTAAAGGGTAAGAGAAATATTTCATAATTATTATTTAATGTGTATGATGGTAGGACCGAAGGGCCAGCCAAGAGTGGGGTTCCATTGTGCTAGGCACTGTACAAACACAGAGCAGAAGACAGTTAAAAAAAATAACTGGATAAGTTCATGGAGGATCGGCCCATCAATGGCTATTAGCAGGGATGGTGTCCCTAGCCTCTGTTTGCCAGAAGCTGGGAATGGGTGAAAAGGAATGGATCACTTCCATTCCAAAAGGAATGGAGCACTGTTCATTCCCTTTGGGGCACCTGGCACTGGCCACTATTGGAAGAAGGATACTGGGCTAGGTGGACCTTATGTTCTTATGTGCCTGCCCCAAACAGCTTACAGTCTAAACAGACCAGAGAGATGTAGGCTGAGGAAAGAGGTATAACACACGAGCAGAAACAATGGGGTAACAGCAAATGTCAAGTTAATTCCACTATATAATTATACAGTAAAATCTGTTTTATCCAGCACTTCACCAACTGGAAAGCTCTATAAACTGGGATTTCTGATTTTCATTGAAATTCTGGTTTATAGTCTGATTGGTGTGGGGCCAGCAGAGAGTTGGGGCATGGGAGGATGCAGGCTCTGGGAGGGATTTTGGGTGTAGGAGGGGGCTAGGGCAGGAGGTTGGGGCACAGGAGGGAGTGCAGGATGTCTGATCTAGGGGCACTCACCTCGGGTGGCTCCCTGCAAGCGGTGACTTGTTCTGGCTGCTCCTAGGTGGAGCCACAGCAGGGGGCTTTCTGAGCTGCCTCCGTCTGCGGGCTTTGCCCTCACAGCTTCCATTGGCCGCGGTTCCCAGCCAGTGGAAGCTGCAAAGTTAGTGCTCCGGTCGGGGTGGGGGCAGCATGCAGAGCTGTAGTGAGGGTTTAGCTAGAGGGGATCAGCTAAATGGAAAGAAAATGGAAGGGAGTGAAGGGAGCAGGGCAGAAGAGAAAAGAGAATCAGGAGAGATGTGGACTGAAGCTCAGGTGAAGAATCTGAGGGAGGAGGAGGAGGAGGGTTAAAACAAACAGCCAGTCAGCACAGGGCAGAGAAAGTCCAGTCAAAACTAGAAATTTCTCTGAAAAGGTCCTAAGGTCTTTGCTCTTTGGCTGCTTCTGCTCCTACAGGCTGGAGTCTCTGATTTGCTCCTCTCTGCAGCCCACATGTGGCAGGAAGCATCACCTGGATCTGAGCACCAAGAAAATAGGAGAGTCTCCCCGCACAGTTTTGGGCCCATTGGTGGGCCCCATTTTACTCCTTCATTCCAGTGCCATAGTCCCTGCTTTGGTGGCCTCTTCCCCCCATTGACTGGATCATGGACTCTTCTCTCCACCATCCTTAGAAGTACCAATGCCTTTGATCATGGAACCACCTGGGCTGCCGGGTTGGAATTTTTCGTCCTTTAATTCAAAACCTGTACTCATCCCTTTTCCCGCAGAGCACAAAGAGGGCACTACTGTGAAATTGGAATTTACCTTTGAACAGAGGGATACAAATGGTATAACAAATAGCAAGATAGAGAATAAGTATGTGAAAAGTTGGTTTATCCTGCAGAACAGCTAGTAAAAAATAGTCAGGACAAATTGTTTAAAATTACAAAGAAACAAAAGAAATTAAAACTTTTAAAAACAAATAAATAAATAATGCTTTTCTGTATTTGCAATTATACTAGGAGTGAATAAAACTTCTGTGTGTATTCGATAACACCTTCATAACAGCTCAGAAAGTGGAGTAGATTAAAGCATCACCACAGAATTGTTAGCATGCGTCAGATGGGTCTGCATAGACAGTACATGGCTATACCTCAGCTTGCAGCAAATTAAGTTTTTGTATAGACAGTCCCTAAGATGACAGGATATTCTCTGCATTACTTTAGCAGGGACAAACACACATAGACTTGTCTCTTAGAAAGCCAAGATATTCTCTAGGAAAGTCAGGATAGGACCAAAATCTACTGTTCATTTATTTTGTATCAAATTGTAGGGATATAATCTAAAAGCTTTATACATATATATGTGTGCATGTATGTGTGTGTGTCTGAAACAGACATATTATCTAGGAACTCTTTTTACTTGTTTGATCCCTATTCTATCAATGTAAATTAGACTAAATATATTTAGTATAATTTAAATTTACTGTTATATGTTGGTGATGCTCTCTGATGCTCTTGAAAAGACATTCTCCATCTTCTCCAGATAGATAAAGACAATTTACAAGAATGTGTTCACTTCTGTTAAATGCATGGGGAGGAACAATATAAGTGGCTGTTGACAGAAGAAGAAAGTGTAAGGGCATTTGACTTTGTCCATATCTGAAAGATCACCAAATAACAAGATCAATACAATCAATACCATAGCCAGCTAAAACAGGATCAAAGAAATTAAACGACTTCAGATAACACCCAAGTTGCCTCACCACCTTGGTCTCCAAAGAGGGCAATAATTATACAAAAGATGGGTTCCTGACTGAGGGACTAGCCACTACTTAATAGTAGCTAGAACACTTTAGTATACTCTGAATGTGTTAATCTTCACCATCAAACATCTAGTATTTCTCTGACCTGTTTTAAACCATTCCAGTTTACAGGTCGAAGTGCCTCTCTCCTTATTATTATCATCTCAGGTTCAAAATAAAGTTCTTCAAAGGGAGGAGAATCAATTATTTTACATTTATGTTAATAAAATCATGTTTTTGTAGCAATGATGACTCTAGTAAGATAGTGTTGCAATTAAAGATGCAAAAGTACACAAAGATGACAAAGATACAAAATAGCCAACTTCAGCAGCATCAGATAGTACAAAAGGAGGTGTGATATCTGTTCATCTAGCTTTCCTACAATTGCATAAGGCAAATGACATTTAAAAGAATGTTTAAATTTTTTAAAGGGTATCTTGTGCACCAATTAAGAAATAAATGTTTCTCAAATTCTTAAGCTATTGCTGACAATTGGTAAGCACTCAGTTGAATGATCGCCAGGCCTCCAATTAGAAATGCGCTAAGTTTCTTATGAGAATAAACAGGTGAAAACAATGGACTCACCGTTACATAGAAACCTACATGATTTCTCAACTGCCTAAGCTGGTACTTTAATCTTGTCACTTTCTTACTGTTCTGCCGCACAGCAGTTAATGGCCTGCAATAAATCCAAGAAACTGATCTGAAAGCCACAGAAGCATAGCTGGGAAACAGGGTTATGGCATTTGGTCTGAGAAATGATATTCATATTAGATTTCGCTCTCATTTTTCCTTCATTATTACGTTGTCCCTCATTTTAAGTTCAAATATAGCCCTATTTATCCTTGCCTCACAGTCCTACTGTTATCACACTTTATTACTGTAAATAAAAGAAGAAATAATGAAATTGAAGTTATGGGAAGCACTATAATAAAAGCTACAAAACCCACATCATTTGTAGGTTTTTCCACGATGTTTTTTTGTTTTGCACCATTATTTTGGGACTCTTTCTCCCAGATTATATTCCCTTTTGGTTTCACTGGGTGAGTGCTAAATCCACATTGTCATGCAAAGCATCTCAAGCTTTTATTTCTCTTTTAATCTACCTAGAGGTGCTTAATTATTTAAATTTCAATTAAACCCTTTAATGTGCCTGCATGTTAGGTTTTATAAATTATCTTCTTTGAACATCCTTTAGCTGAGCAGTCCTGATTTCAAACTGTCTTGTTGAATTTACTAAGCACAGAACCACCACAATTCACATCACATGTGTATTGAAAACTGCATTTCAGGAGATGTTGCTTCAGAAGGAATTCAAAGTAGGACTGCATTCCCACTTTCAGTATAATATTTTCTTCACATCACTTTGGGGGAAGAACATCCTGTCTTATTACAAACATTTGGAATATTATCGGCTTGTCTACACAGTGGAGATCTTTATTTTTCTGCCTTGGTGGAATCACAAAATCAAAGTCACATATACACTTAAGCAGAGTAAATTGTTTCACTATTTCTTCTGGTCTTGTTTCTTTTAAGATTACTTTCCCATTTCCTCCTCTGCTTCTAATATTTATGGATTTAGAATTTTCCATGACAGTTGAAATGGCATCCCGATCAAGTGGAGTATTCCACTGTTGCCAGTGTCCAATTCCTGATGCTGTAGATGATCAAAATTTTATTATGGAGTTATTAATACAGCCTCATCTCTTCCCCAACTTCCTTCCTTTCAGACTTTGACTCATAACTGTACCTTTTCCTCCCCTCAAAAACTCCCAGCCTCATCTTCAGCAACTTCAACTTTCAAATGAATGTGTAATATGTCCAATTAGTTGCCCTTCCCCTCCCCTCAACTCCTAGTATGATTACTGCAATAAACTCTCCCACTCACCAAAATGATAACTTGCTTCACTCTCTTGTCCTCACTAACACCACTCCTTCTCTAACTTCTTGGTTTCTATGGGAGAAGGGAGTCTGAGTTCAGTGGGAGGTGGGATGGAGGGAATCAATAAATCGGTTAACAGTGGGGAGGGGAAAGAGGTGATGGAAACAGAGACAGGACACTCAAACTTATGGACAGGAGGTAATCAAAGATCCAATAGAAGACACTTACTAGCTCTAAGTTCTATGGCTGATATGTGTATTATTACCATTAATTTCTAAAGCCTTCATACTTCCTTCAGTATCTTAAACACCTTGATATAAATTTTGACAGGATGCTTCTACCCCACCGTATTCAGAAGTTTATATGAAATAAGTGTAGTGATCTCTGTTGGACAGATGTCCACATGGCAAATTCCTCTCCCCAGCACTAATTGCTGATTAATCTTTGCAAATGAGGTCATAGCTGGATGAGCCTGAAAATAGCACCACTCTCTCATACCTAAAACTTGGCTCCTTCCAGTTAGTACTGAGGCACATTGGTGGGGGCAGCATGGCTAATCAGGTTGCTTTGGGGATAACTAATATTTCAGGCTACATTGCTGTAGGGATGGACTAGTACTCTCTTATATTCACAAACATTAAACATAACTAATTTTATGTAGGATAGTCAGTTTTATCAAAAGAGCTGAACCAGAGCAACTATTCAATGAAAATTATTATATTTAAGTTCTGTTTGTTTCTCCAGCCACCACACAAATCTTCATTTTTCCTTTAACAAATGTATGTTTTGCTCAGTGAACTGAAAGTTCAAAAATTAGGCAGCCCATCTTGCAGGAAATAACTTCTAAAAAGTGCTTACCTATCTGCAACTGTTGTTCTTCAAGATGTCATGTAGACAGGTATTTCATGTGGATATGCGTGCCTCAGGCACCAGAGCTGGAAAAAACACTGATTAGCAGTATCTGTAGCAGTGGCGCTCATGCCCTGTGACCACAGCCCCACCCTCCCATATAAGGATGGCACCACCCCAACTTCTCAGTTCCTTGGCACTGAACATCAGAAGTACAGGCTCCCATGAGGAGGGGACAGAGTGCAAGTCATAGAATACACATCTGCATCTCATCTCAAAGAACAACAGTTACAGATAGGTAACTGTTTTTCTTCTTCAAGTAGATGCAGCCATGTATTCCACGGGGGTGATTCACAAGCAGTACTTGCAGGAGACAGAGCTTAGTGGACTTTAGTTTGCCTTTAATCTGAATGCAGCCATAATGGCACAGTGGTTTACAAAAGTATGCACAGAGGACCACATGAAATTTAGAAATGCCATTGATGTCACCTGAGCTCTTGTACAAAAAGTTTATACGCCTTGAGGTGGTGTAACCTGGGCTATTTCATATGCTGAAGACTGTCTTTGAAGAGACTGCTTGACCCTTCATTGAGTCCACATAGCAAACAAATGGAAGAGGGAAGGTATGGAAAGGTTCAGTTCTATCCAGATAAAAATCTAGACATTGTCTGACAAAGAATGTGTAAAGATGCTGCTCTTTTGGGTTTCATTGCAGCTTAGAAAACAACACTAGTAGGTATATAACTTTGTTCAAGTGAAACTGGGAAACCACCTTTGATTATAAGTAGGGTTACATTGTCTTTGGAACGTTGCATGTAAGGATGCTCTGCAATCAAAGTCTACAACTTGCAGACTATCCTTGCAGATGTCATTACCATGAGGAAGGCAGTTTTCCTACACATAAGGGAGAAAGAAGAAGCTACCAAAGGCTTGAACCAAGGTTCCATAAGAGCTGCCAAAACAGTATTAAGGTTCTACAAGGGAACTGACTCCTAACTGGTGGGTGGAGATGAGTGACTTGTTTTAAGAACCTCGCTGCCATGGAGTTTGAAAACACTGACTTCCTATCAATAGGTGGATGAAATGCCAGAAACATCACAAGATGGCCGCTCTTGTGCATGACCAGAAGATTGAACGCATAACAGGTACGCCAAGATTTCCTGGGTACAAGCCAACATCAGTTGAACTCCAAAGGCTAGCAAGCATACCGAGAACCAAATAGGCTGCCCAGATGGAGGGCTTTCTACTGTTAAGCAAGACCTGCCAGACCACCCTTCTCATCATCTAACCATGCAGTATCCATGCAGTGAGATGCAGGGAGCTGAGTGCTATATGTGAAACCTGACCTTAATGCTGAGTTCGGAGGTCAGGATGAAGGGTAAGGTCTATGGGAGGCCAAACTGATAACATGAGGAAACAGGAGAACCAACACTGTCTCAGCCACACTGGAGCAATGAGAATGAGCTTGGAATGTTCCAATTTCATTTCAGTTGCAAGATGATTGGCATTGGAAGAAACGCATACAGGAGTCCCAATTCCCGGCTCAAGTGAAAAGCATCCATCAAGGACCCCAGACTGAGGCCTCCTCAGGAGCAGAACAGATTGCATTTCTTCTTTCGTCTTGTGGCAAACAGGTCAATCATCAGGATGCCCCAAACTGCAAAGACAGACCACAGGACACTGGGCTTTAAAGACCACTAATCATTCAGTGAGAAATTCCTGCTGAGGTGATCCATCAGGGGAACGTGGGTCCCAAGTAAGTGATCAACCATGGGGTTAATGTGTTCCCTTACACAAAACTGCCAGAGTCTGATTGCCTCCTGACAAAGTACATTGGAGTGTCCTCCCTCCTGCCTGTTTATAGAATGTATCACAGTGGTATCATCAGTGATTATGAGACTGAGCCCCTGATATGATCCTGAAAGGTCTAATAGGCATTGTAGGTGGCACAAAGTTCCCGGGCATTGATATGTAGAGAACCTTCTCATTTTGACCATGGGCAGTAAGAAGGAACTAATCAGGGCAGGACCTTATATAGCTGGGGAAGAGCTACAGGTACAGGTCATGAGCACCACTGCTACAGGCAGTGCTAGGCAAAAATTTCCAACTCCAGTGCATAGGGTGCACACACACATGGAATACACGGCTGTATATACTCAAAGAAGAATATGTGACTGGATGTCAAGTTTAATTACAGTTGGTATCCTGCTTGTCATAGCCTTCTTTCTATGAATGAAATAAATTGTAACAGCCATATCAAGGACCATGTGTAGCCCACCAGTCAGTGTGTGATACTTATACCCATCCATGACCAATCCACAGTGAATGTGAATACATTACAGCCCCCACTTATAGAACCTGACTGAAGCTCAAGCTATTCATGTTTTCTATTTTGAAGATCTCTGGTTCAACCTCTAATGTTAGCCAAGATAGTGGATGTCCCATAAGTGATGCCACTTGTCATTGTTTAGATGGATCTAATGTTTCTTTTGTGTTTGATTTTTGGTTTTCATTCAAATAGAATAACAAAAATATTGTTGTGCTAGTTCTTCATCCTCTGGACTATACTTTGCCTAGAGGATCAATACTCTTAACTATACCAGAGCTGTTCCTGTGTATGTCATGTACAGTATATACATGCTCTTTTTCTGCTGCTTTAGGGCTTGAAAATGAACAGTTCTTTCTAAATCTAATTTCAGAGAATTTGCATGATACATATAATAACAGAAGTATTGAATAATGTATGAAATCCTTTAATGGTCCATTTCTTGTTTTTAAGACTGATCTCACAAACTACTCGTGAGACTTTTTATGGTAAATTGGAAGCTGTTTTCCCCACATTTACTTTACATATTCTTCTAATTAAGGTAGGATGAAATGCATTTTGGACCTGAAATAAGCCATTTCTTTTCAACAATCTGCATTTATAAATTGGATCAGTTCATTTCAATCTACTGCATCCTCTAATTTAAAACTGTTGTCAGCATAAAGCAATAATAAAAGATATCTCAATAAGAAGCTCTGATAACGATCTCATTCGTATGGTGACACTTCAGAAGTTAGCAAACTTTATTCCATTATCTTTACTTTTTTTTAAAAAAGGGGGGGAAGGGAAAGTCAGAACTTGTTATAATACAAGTGACATTTTATAAGATAAATATCAAAACTTCTTTAAATGAAAGACCTCCTTTTCCCTTCAAATTTTGTACCTTTCCATATGTACTTGATATAAGATAATTTATGTAATCATACTCCATGAGTTAAATTCACTGCTGCAGAGATTGGATGCAATTCCACTGATGTCAACAATTTTAACTGGTTACACCAGTGGCGAATTGGACTTTGTTTTGAAATTAGGGCTGAATCAAATGAATTGGGTTTGGTGTGTTGTGTTTTATATTTTATTTGGTTTAAGATCCTTTTGGGTTTGCCGACTGTATATGTTTAATCAATCAATCAGAATCTCAAAGGGAAAGTCTGCCAACTAAACTTCATTCTGCTAGGTTTGAGGTCAAAGCAATGATAAAAGGAACAAGTTTCAACCTGAATTTGGGCTTTGCGACCATTATATAAGTGAAGTGGCTGGCTGGGTCTGGTGGATCTTCTTACATTTATCCTGCCGTAATGCAGGAGCATGCAACTAGTCCTTAACTATCTTTAACAGATGGATGTTTAGACTAGCCATGAATATCCCCAAAGATGTAAATTCCACAAACTTATTTGGCAGCTTATTTCATTGCATGCATGATCTTTTAAAGCTGTTCCTAATGTTTAACCACACTTCCCCTGATTGTATTTTATACCACCATTGAATAATGAGAACTTGTACCTGTCCTCTTCACAGCATCCCTTCATACACTGAGAGAAAGCTGTCTCCCCTACCCTTCATTTTTCATCTAAGATGGTATCTTGGCCTCTTTGAAGTCAATAGGATATTTGCCATTGAATTCAGTGAGACCAGGATTTCACCCCTAAAGTGGACTCACCAGCACCTCTCATAAGTCTTATGAGTCTTATATTCACTGAGCATCCCTTCATTCATTGAACAGGAATGTGAGGGGCTTCCCTGGAAGATTAACTTGTGGTCAGGAAAGGAAGAAATTGAAGAGGGAAAATAGCACAAGTCACTCCTTCTGGCTGAGCTTTGAAGTGGTTCTGTCAGACAAAGAAGGGAAAAGAGGTTATCTGGCTTCCAGCATCCTCAATCCAACCTGTGAGATCAATGATCAGTGGAGGGCATAAGATCCTATCTCCCCAAGACTGCTGATCAGGAAAATCTGGTTTCATCTGGTTCTATGTCAACACTAGGAATCTGCCCAGATTCACTCAATATCCAGGAAATGAACCTAGTGAGTGTCACAAGTTTATGACAAAGCAGATGATTTGCCCATTGCAGTGAATACTTATCAGTGTCCAATATGCAAATTTTGCTGGGAGATAGGGAGGTTATTTATGGTACATGAGGAAATGAACATTATTTATGGTACATGAGGAACATGAACATTTATGGTACATGAGGAAATGAACATTATTTATGTTACATGAGGAACATGAACATTTATGGTACATGAGGAAATGAACATTATTTATGGTACATCAGGAAATGAACATTATTTATGGTACATCAGGAAATGAACCTAGTGAGTGTCACAAGTTTATGACAAAGCAGATGATTTGCCCATTGCAGTGAATACTTATCAGTGTCCAATATGGCAAATTTTGCTGGGAGGTAGGGAGGTTATTTATGGTACATGAGTTTTCCTGCTTCACAGCCAAGATCCACAGTGGCATGACTTGGAGCTGTAGGGCTTAGGGAGAATTTTTGCCCTTCTGTGGCATGTTAAATTTGTCCCTGGATAAGTTGGTCTGCTATTGTGGTCCAGGATTTGGCATCTTGGAAAGTTTTGTAGATATTTTCTTCTGAATTGGTCCGAGTGTCAATAATCATCCAGAGAAAAATAATTAGCAAAGGAAGGGATGTGGCTCAAGACATAACTTAGTATCATCTCACTTCTCCATTGTTACTGCTTTGAGTTCACATTTATTTTAACTGGTTAACCAAATAAAATTATAACACAACTAAACAAATCATTATTATAACCATAAATTGTATCTCTCAACCTACCAAGGCCCATATGTGAGATTCAATGTGCGATAAAGACCAAAAATGAAGGACACAAAGAAAGTTACAAAGAAAGGAAACTTAAAATGTAATGGGTTTGGTTCTTTTATTGTGAACAATATTGTCTATAACCTCAGGCCTCACAATTCTTTCTGATCTAAATAATTTTCAATAACAAAAAAGGGAATACCAAATTTGTGAGGAACAGAGATAATGGTTCTAAAATGAATGATGTCCCTCAAAATACCTTTGAGAAGTCTGTTTAACACAGTAATGGTAAATGTTAATTTATAGAGTATAAAGATGCATCTGTTAAACCCATGAAGGAAAGGAAATACCAAAAATCTCTCTCGTGATTTGACAGACTTTTGTTTTCCTCCTTTATTCCCTACTGTCAGACTCATTTGTCTCTTCTCGATTTTTTTCAGCTGATTTTTTATTTGTTTTTATTTTTTTCTTCAGGCAAAATAATGTGTTTGCTTGAATACTCCTATGTAAAGGAGCTTTCAAAAAGCAGAGGAAATAATGAGGCATGCCTGCTGATTGTGTGGGACAGATTTGACAATGCCTTCCTTGGCGTTTTCCATTTACATTTTTTATTTTTAATTTCATCAAAAGAAATCATAAACAGGCTCCTTTTGTAAACTTAACATCTTGCAAAAGTACAAAATTTCTAAAGAAACAAGAGGGAAGAGTCTCTACATGCTAATTTACATTATGAAATTGGGGCCTCATTATGTTTACAAAAACATACAGACTGCCTCAGAGCTTACAGTCTAAATAAATAATTTTCCCCAATTCAAACCAAGGCAAATTGTATCAGATTAATGAGCCTTCTTTGGCCTAAATGAAAAAATATTGCCCCCCAACAATTTGAAAAAGGCACACAAACTATCATGATTCTAGTTCACAGAGAGAAGTTGTACAGTGGAATTCCATAAATTTGAATATTGCAGTGCTTTGTTCCTTAGTGAATGTCTTCATGGCAAAGTAGAGCAGGGCCAAGTGATTCTGCAAAGTTTTCAGATGCACTCACCAAAATGTATGGGCACTTAGCATCCTGCGGCTCCTGCTATAGCCAGAAGGTACAGAAATATCCAACAAGTTATTATAGTAGAGCTGTGCCCCACCTCTAACTCTAAGTTAGAGAGGAGGGAGGATTGAGTTCCCCAAACACCTACGGTCCTTCCCTTGCTCCACAGCATAAAATCTGTCTACTCAGTGTTTGCACCGTAGACAAGAATTGGCTTCTTGGGATGAAGCCACATCAGAAGATTTGCTGTGCTCCTGCAATGTCATGGCCAGACATTCCTGTTTCCAAACATACCACCTGAAAATTGTGGAGCCAGCGGTTTTCTAAACCTAAGAGGCCAGATTCTCTTCTCACTTTATTCTTCAACTTCAGTTTGATTACTCCTCATTTACACCAGTAACTCTAATTACCAGTGTAAATGAGAAGTGAATCAGACTATAGGATTAAAATAGATATACCTCTAGAATTCTGCAATGTTCTGCTGTCTGTACAGAAGCCCTCCACTGAAAGACATCCTTTAACCTGATCTTATCAGCACTTTGGTGTCTTCTTTGAAGAGCAGTTATGGCAGTCAGTGACCGAGTGCCATTGAGACAACCTGTGAGACTTGGTTGATTTCTGGAATCAGAACGTTGTGAGCTTGGCTGCTGTTTAATATCCATTTCTGCTCAAAGCAATAACAGGCAGGAACATCCTGTGTGTGCACGCACACATCTCTCCTACTGAGGAAATAATTCATTTCCAGAGTCCAAATCTTTCCTGATAGCTCAAAAGCTGTGACAATAAAATGATCTCCATAAGATGACAAGCAATGACCATAGCTCCTGAGTAATTACTAAAGGCAAATGACAGCCCTGAGAATAAAGAAGCATTCCAATTATATTGCCTTGTCATAGGAGAAATAACAATCTCAAAAGTAATATAGAGTATGTTAGATTCAATATTATACTGTCTGCCTCTCCATTGTTATCAAGACTTGCAAGGATGCTAGCATTTCCCAACAGTCTGAGGTTATTACAGGAGTTTTAAATTACAAAAGCTCTCAAGAATTTACTCCCACTCTTCTATTCTGACAAAAACACACAGTTGGTGACTTTTAGGGCAGGTTATAGGGCTCTTCTGTTTCGCAGTGTTTTCCACAGTCACTAGCAGGGAGGCTGAATACAAGTCAGAATGGAGAATGTTTATTCTAGTATATGGGATGGTCTTTTTTAACCGAGTTCTGTGACAGTACAAAGCATGCTGCCGAGAGTCCTGAACAGACACTTTTATAACTGTAAAGGAAAAAATAGATGCAGGTGGTACTGATATTATCATTGCTCCCATGTAACCAGGGGACCTGTCTATAGCACACAATTTTTTTTTTCACATTCAAACACAGTTGTGAACAGTCGAGTTAGCGGACATGATGAGCTTAAATTGCAATAAGGGCAGTTTAGGTTGGACATCAGGAAAAACTTCCTGTCAGGGTTGTGAAGCACTGAAATAAATTGCCCAGGGAGGAATCTCTGCCATTGGAGTGTTTTTTTTAAGAGCAAGTTGATGAGATGGTCTATATAATACTTAGGCCTGCTGTGAGTTCAGGGGACTCGACTAGTGTTACAGCTGTGGATGAAATATAAATAAATTATTATACTTCATAAACTACACATATGCATAGTTTAAACAAAAGCTGTACTTGCTGTGGAAGATGAGTACAGTATAATGCAGGTATCTATCATGCAAGATTCCCGCTGTCACATCATGATGTGGTTACTTAAGGTATAAAAAGGACTCCTTCTGAAAGGCACAGAATGAAACATCTTTGAGTTCATTGCCCACCTACCTTTTTCCAATTCTTTCCATTTTTGCTGGCGTGCTCCCTGTTTCACAGTAGTGTGTGTCCGTCGAAAGCACAGACATGAGTCTGATTAAGTTCTGTAACTTCTTTTCGTGGGATCTATTTCTAAAACACTATAGAAGCTCCTTCTAACCTCTCAGTTAGATGAAGAGGAGGCTGCCACAGCCTAGGTACAGCTTCCTCAACTGGACTCATACTAGGCTAGTGTGTTTGGGTCCCAATACATTAGATCCCTGTGCTCGAAAGCTTCCCTTGTCTGAGTAGGCTGCAGCACTGGGGCTGTGTCACTAAAAATATTTCAAATGGGAGTAGAACATAGAGTACATAACAGTGTTGTACTTGTAGGTATGAACAACCGATCAAATTCTAGCTCTAGACCCCACTCAATAAGAACATTCTCTGAATATTTGCTCTGATTTAAAAACAAAATTCATTTGGCTTCCTTTATATCCGTACCTCTTTGGCATACACATCACAGAGTCATAGAATCATAGAATAACGGGCAGGTTTGATAGCTGCTTTCAACTCCTAAAGCGGGGTTCTGAAGAGGACTGACTTGTATGAACTGACTTCTATCCCCCACATTCTTCTCTTCTGCAGACTAAACAATCCCAGTTCCCTCAGCCTCTCCTCATAAGTCATGTGCTCCAGCCCCCTAATCATTTTTGCTGCTCTTTGCTGGACTCTTTCCAATTTATGCACATCCTTCCTGTAGTGTGGCGCCCAAAACTGATGAGGCCTCACCAATGCCAAATGGAGCGGAATGATCACTTTGCTTAATCTGCTGGCAATGCTCCTGCTTACACAGCCTAAAATGCCATTAGTCTTCTTGGCATCATGGGCACACTGCTGACTCATATCCAGCATCTTGTCCACTGTAACCCATGGGTCCTTTTGTGCAGAACTGCTGCCTAGCCTCTCGGTCCTTAGTCTGTAGTAGTGCATGACATTCTTCCGTGCTAAGCACAGGACTCTTCACTTGTCCTTGTTGAACCTCATCAGATTTCTTTAGGCCCAATCCTCCAATTTGTCTAGGTCCCTCTGTATCTTACTCCTGCCATGCAGGATATCTACCACTCCTCCCAGTTTAGTGTCATCTGCAAACTTGCTGATGATGCAATCCACGCCATCCTTCAGATTATTATTGAAAATATTGAACAAAACCAGCCCCAGGACTGCCCTTGGGGCACTCCACTTGATACCAACTAGACATGGAGCCATTGATCACTATCTGTTGAGCCCGATGATCTAGCCAGCTTTCTATCCACCTTATGGTCCATTCATCCAGCCCATACTTCTTTTATTTGCTTGCAAAAATACTGTGGGAGACCATATCAAAAGCTTTGCTAAAGTCAAGGAATAACATAACCACTGATTTCCCCTCATCCACAGAGCCAGTTATCTCATCATAGAAGGCAATTAGGTTAGTCAGGCATGACTTGCCTTTGGTGAATCCATGCTGACTCTTCCTGATCACTTTTCTCTCCTTTAAGTGCTTTAAAATTGATTCCTTGAGGACCTGCTGTATGATTTTTCCAGGGACTGAGGTGAGGTTGACTGTAGTTCCCCAGGTCCTCCTCCTTTCTTTTTTAAAGGGGGGCACTACATTACTCTTTTTCCAGTCATCCAGGACCTCCCCTGCTTGCCATGAATTTTCAAAGATAATGGCCAATGCCTCTGCAATTACATCTGACAACTCCTTTAGCACCCTCGGATGCAGTGCATCTGGCCCCATGGACTTGTGCTCGTCCAGCTTTTCAAAATAGTCCTGAACTACTTCCTTCTCCACAGAGGACTGGTCACCTCCTCCCCATACTGTGCTGTCCAGTGTAGTAATCTGGAAGCTGACCTTGTTCGTGAAGACAGAGGCAAAAAAAGCATTAAGTACATTAGCTTTTCCAAAATCCTCCGTCACTAGGTTGCTTCTCCCATTCAGTAAGGGGCCCACACTTTTCCTGACCTTCTTCTTGCTGATAACATATCTAGGTGACGTTTCTATTAGCAGGCAGGTTTGCAGAACGAGTACATTATAAGCAGAGAATTATTTCCAGAAAGTGAATTTTGAACTCAAACCAGAAAAAAAAATTATAAAAATTACATTCATCCAATCAGGTATCAAAAATGTGTCCAATCAAAACTAAACAGATACTGGCTGCTGAATCCTTCAACCGCTCTGCTCTGAAATAATGTGCAGACTGAGAACTGTTCACAGAAATTGTTCAGCAGATAATTCTGAATAGTGATTAAATTCAAGAAAAGTATGACTTGTCTGCAGAAAAGACAATTGCTATAAATATAAACATAAACAGATAACTGAATAAATTACTCATTACTAGTTATTTCTCTCAACTCTACTCTCATAACTCACCCATGAAAGGTAATAAAGTATTATTTAATAATTACATAACACTTTTCATCCACAGTTCTTAAAGTACTTTGCAAAGGTTATTGCCTTTTTAGAGATGGGGAGACCAGAGGCACAGAGGGATTAAGTGATTCATCTAAAGTCACAGTACTGAGAATTTAAGTTAATTGAACAGAAATATCTACAGCTACATGCTGCAGCCCAATTAGATGTATCATCATCTTGTATAATACTGAGCTGTAAAATTGAATATTGTCATCTTTGGCGGCATAGAGCCAACATTTATTAACACTTGTGATTTATATTATAGAGGCACTAATCAAGCAGAGACCACTGAACTGTTTTCTCCTGCAAACTCTTGTCTCCTGTTAAATTGTATTTTGAGCATCCATTCCACAGTCACTTGATAAGATATTGTCAAAACCATTTCTCTTGAAAAAAAAATTCCATTTTAATCCAAGTATAAACCATAAGGACTTGTCACTAAGTGCTTGTACTAATGTTGCTTTAATACAGAAAATGGACATTTTGCTTAATTAGCACAGACTTTTCACGTAATTAGACAAATACACACTGTAGAAAAAGTTTTCCCTACAGCCAAACAACAAACTGCCAAGTAGGAAATCTTAATGCTTTTATTTCTTAATATTTTTCTACAGTACGTCAGACTTTTAAAACAACAAAACCATTTTTAAAGGCAGTCTGCCTACATTCCCTACCTCAGAACTGAAAACACACACAAAGGGATAAGATTCATCAATCCTCTAAAGGTCTGGTGGCTTAGGCGATGGACTGGAACTAAGATGTGGAGTAGAGCTGAGATAATAACTAGTGTAAATAAACTGTAAACTGTTGAACTGAGGCACAAGGGTTTAAGGAGATTGTGTGGCTTCCGGCAAATCACTTAATCCATCCATGCCTCAATTCCCCATTCGTAAATTAGGAAATATTGCTATCCCTTTCTCCCAAAGCTTCCTGTCTATTTAGAGTGTAACTTATAGGGCACAGACTATATCTGGCTATATACAGTGCCTAGCTCAATGAGGCCTGATCTCAAGTGCATGGAACGGGTGGATCCAGAATTTTTCCCATTCCCTTGTTCTTCCCACACTTACTTGATGGAGGAGAGGGCATACTGGGCATGCAGCTATTCAATCTCCCCTGTGCCCAGCATCACAGTCCAGGAGCATCATACAAGGCCACAAACAGGGCCTTATTCTCCCCTACACTGCTCAGGGGCAAAGGAATAATCCAGCCCTGGATGTCTGAATAGCCTTTGATCAAATACCCATAGTGAATACTCAGAACTCGCTGTGGTCAGTGATAACGGACTTAGTATCAAACTACTGGATTATTGGAGCATCAAAGAAAGTATATATTTACTAAATACTGTAGTAATTTAAAAAGTAAAGAGCACTGCACAGTATTTTTTTGCCTTCTATTAACTTCGGGATCGACAGCCTATTCCTCAGCAAGAAGTAGGGGGTTTTTTGCACCTTAGTTCAGAAATAAATTTTAAATTCTGTGAGTTGCTTAATAACAAAGGTGCAATAATACAGTCCTGATTTTAGTGAGCAATACAACCTCTAGACAGGAGGAAGTATGCAAATAAAGTACATGAGTAAAGGTAATATAATCTTAGGGCAAAATGAATTTTATTTCACCAGATAAATTGATAACAAGACAACAAAATTACTGGAGTAATAGTTTTGTGAACTGTCCATACGAAATAAGATATGAGAAATATTGTACCTGAATAATGATCATCTTCCATCAATGTCTGTCATTAAAGTAGAATGACAATACAACAGAGTGTAGAATGGAGTATGTGTATACATATAGATTCAGTGTGCATTCATACAATTACACCTACATGAAGAGAGAGAGAAGACATGAACACAGTTTTCTGATACAGATTTATAGAAGTGACAATTAGATCATCTAGTCCAGTGGCAGTCAATAGGCAGACTACATGCCAAATCCAAACTACCAAATGCTTTTGAACAATCCCTGAAATCTTTTTATTTAGTTATCATTTTTAAAATTATTTGCTTGGGAGTCTAGACCTTGACTATATCTTGACAAAAAATAACTGACATCCCCTGATCTAGCCTGACCTCCTGTATGTCACAGGCCATTGCATTTCACCCAGGAACCCCTGGACACAGTACAATGAAACTTTTGTTTGACTAAAGCATATGTTCCTAGAAGGCATTCAGTCTTTATTTGAAGACATCCATCACTTTCATTGGAGTTTGTTCCAATGGTTAATCACCCTCACTGTTAAAAGTATGTGCCTTGTTTCTAATCTGAAGATTGCCTGGCTTCAGCTTCCAACTATCAATTCTTGTTACGCCTTTCTCTGCTAAATTAAAAAGTCCTCCTTTAATGACCAGTATTTTCTCCCCATTAAGGTTCTTATACTTTCTAATGAAGTCATCTCTCAATCTTCTTTTGAAAAACTGAACAGATTGAACTCCAAGTCTCACTATCAGACATTTTCTCCAGCCTTCAGATAGTTTTTGTTTCCCTTTTCTACACTGTCTCAAATTTTTCAACACCTGGTTTGAAATGTGAGCATCAGAACTGTATGCAGTATTCTAGTATCTGTCTCACTAATGCAGTTTGATTCAGTGATCTGTAACAGATCTCCAAGAGTACCCCCCACTTTGTAGCTTAGCACATTGATCCATTTGCATTTCAGATCCTGCAGTTCTGAGTTATTGATAACTCAAAAACAGATGTCTAACGTAGCATACCACCTACCACCATCACCTCTTTTACCCACTCTTTTCTTCTGAAACAAGTTATAATCAGTGATTTTGTAACACTCCAATCATTCATATTGTTCCACCAAGATTTCAAGGTATACCAATTATATCAAATTTTTTCTCATCAATGAGAATTCCATTTCCCCTTGCTTGTTACCCAGTCTCCTACCATTAGTACATAAGCAATTGAAAAATTTCTTCTCTTCACCGTCTGTCATATATTTTCAATTTGTTCACACTACATCGAATCGAGTTTATACAGAGTTTACTGTCTTAGCAGCCTTCCCTTAAATTACTAATTTAACTGATCCAGCTAGTCTCCAACAGAGATTACCCCACTACGTGTGAGATGCAGTCCCCCTCTCCCACTGGGATGTAGCTCAACGTTCCACAAAATCCAAACTCTGAGCTTCACACCAGTCACACAGCCAAGAGATCATAGTGCAGTGAAACCAACAGCCTTCCTCCTTCATGTATCTGCAACTCTTTTGTCCTGACTACCCCATTTCCAGAGTGCTCATCACCCCTGCTGGGAATTGCCTTAAGGAGCCTTACCAATTGTCTACCCCTTGTCAACTGGATCTTTCCCTTTAACTGATGGTTTCTTCTACACCTATCAAATATTGATTTGTTTAAAAAAATGATTGTTGCACCAACATTATCCTCTTCCTTACTGAATTGCTCACCCAAAATCATGCAAAATGCCTTTAGTTTTCATTTCTAAGTGCTGGTAATTTGCAACTGTGTTCTTTGTATAGGGCATCAGCACTCATTTGGGCCTATGAACTTACCGTAGTTGTAAGATCAATTGTAAAAAAATATATGGAAGTTCATAATATGTTACAATAACCTGTCCTATAATAACAAATGTTGATGGAAAGTAGGTCAAGTTGTTTTCAATAATAAGTGGTATAAACATGTGCAAGAAAACCAGAGAGACTATAAACTAATGAAAACAAAAATGGCCACATAGATATGATTTAAGGACTATGTGAAACAATGTTTGGTAAAAACAGAAGATGTGGAACCAGAAATTAATTAATTAAAATTGTTATGTCAGATATTAGGTCTAATTGGTGGACAAAATAATGATGGTGGACTATTCTACACATCACTCCCTTTTTAGGCCTTTATGGAACATGCAGAAGAAAGATGGAAGAACAGAGACAGGCTACTGAAACAAGCTTCACTATCAGGGCTGCCACCTCTACCATCTCCCGGGACCCCAGACTTTCTCCTTAGTGTGGGATGTCCCAACCAGCTCGGGCCAGAGTGAGGAATCTGGATGATATCACTAACACCAGTTCCAGCTGAATCCCAAACACCACCTGAGATGAAACTGGGATTGGACATTGACAACAATAGCAACACCAATATAAGAACAGCCATACTCGGTTAGAATAAAGGTCTACCTAGCCCAGCATCCAGTCTTCTGACAGTGGCCCATAGGGAATGAACAGAAAATCATCAAGTGATCCATACCTTGTCACCCATTCCCTCTGGCAGAGGCTAGGCACACCATCCCTGTTCATCCTGGCTAATAGACATTGATGGACCTATTCTCCATGAACTTATTTAGTTCTTTTTTGAATCGTTATAGCCTTGGTCTTCATAACATCCTCTGGCAAGGAGTTCCACAGGTTGACTGTGTGCTGTGTGAAAAAATACTTCCTTTGTTCGTTTTAAAACTGCTACCTATTAATTTCATTCGGTGGCCCCTAGTTCTTGTATTAAAAAAGGAGCAAATAACACATCCTTATTTACTTTCTCAACACCAGTCATGATTTTATAGCCCTCCCACACCAGTCATGATTTTATAGAACAGCAGCTCCAGCCCACCCCAACTAACAATTTCTTTTAACCGAAAGTGCAGTTCTTACCATCTTTGATCCCATCTCAGATACTGTGAAACAAGGGTGGGGGGGAGTTTCCCTTCTAAAACTCTCTCCAGCTAAAGGAAAAGGGAACAAGAAATGTTAAAATAAAAGTCTTACTTTATATTCTACATATCAAATGTTTTAACTTTTTTCCCTTCTTTTCTGTTTCTTTAATAAAAAGTTTAAAGGATTTTTAATGGTGTGTTTGCTGTATTAAACAGGCTGAGGTCTCTGTATACCAAACCTCAGACTTTATTTAACACTGTTTAATGTCGGATAGTGACTGTATATGTTAACACCTTGGGCCCATACATTCAATTTAAATTAATACAAATCCCTTCCTGCCTGTCAAGCACGGCTATGTTTAAGCAGATTATGACTGCCCCAATATGTACAGAAAGGATAGAAGCTCTTTCAGTCTAACTGAACTGACCTGAAGGTTTGGGTGGTTACATAGTGGTTGCCATTAACCAGTCAATATTTGATTATATACATTATGTATATTATAAAGTTACATTCCTATTCTAAATACAGTGGAAAACATGGTATCTCAAATACCCCTATGTGGTAACTGTTGACAAATACTGACTTTTTAATGAAGAACACTGTACATGCTGCAAATTGTGTTCTGTTTTCCTAACGATATCATCTTTACCCAAGGCAAATATAACTGTATACTTAACCAAAAACAAATAAAAAAAATCAGCATTGTACTATTGAAACATTAACTTGGCCAGTTACCATCTCGACTAGTTTGCTCAAACACTGCACCTCTACCCCTTCTCTTTGTCTATATAGCTGTCTTTTGCCTTGTAAGCTCTGATGCACAGAAGTCGTGCCTTCTTTTATGTTTGGCTAATGTCTAGCAGAAAAGAACATAAATGAACATAAAAATTGTAAACATTCACTTCTCTCTTTCCCAGTTTTCCAACTGCTGCAAACCAACACATTTCAGAATAACTTCTTTTCTCTGAGCTCTTTGTCTTTCTTGTCTATTTTGACTGTCAGCACTTCCGGGCAAGAACAGTCTCTTACTAGACATATGCTCATATAGTAAGCGCAGCAGGTCTCCAATCTCAGTTGGCACCTCCTGGCACAACCACAATACGAGTAATAAACACTATTGCTAATTAAAACTGAGCACCTGTCTTATCCTGTGGTGGACAGAAGACAGGCATTCAGGAGGTACAGAATTATTTACATGTAGCTTACAATCTATTTTACAGGAAACCATCTGACTCTTACACTTTTCTGTGGTGGTAAATTTAACTCCTGCTGACAGCAAAAGTAATTGCAGTACACAGATTACAACCAACCATTTGGAAATTTTAACTCTGTTTCCCAATTCCATTTTTACAATGTGAGCATTCCTACAGATCTGAGTTTCATTGCACAGATGGTCTGTGCAAAAACATAACAACAACAACAACAACAACTTGTTATATGATTTTGGTGCCAAAACATACAGAAGGTTTATGTGCCACTATGGAAAGGTAAGTATTGAGAATAAGGCTGTATCTTGGGTAATAAAAGCTTCTTTTATTTCATATTCTCCTTCACAATGGTGGCTGTTATCCTGAATCTCTCTAGGCATTTGGCAGCAATAAAAAGGTCAATTGTTTCCTGAAACGTCAGCAGTTCTAGGACTTTGTTTAAACTAAACATTCCTACTTAAAAGTGTGGCCATATTTGACTTCCATAGCAACTTGGTGACTGGCCCAAATTCATGCAAATCAGGGTCACAGCGATTTTCTTGAGAGGCGGCATAATGGAATAGTACATGTTGGATGGCGCTAGTAATGCTCTATTCAAGGACAAAGGCAGTCTGATCCCTCATATACGTTCCAGCAGGAAGAGTCAGGAGACCTGGGTTCTATTCCTACTTTTATATTGACTGAAGCCCTGATTCAGAAAAAGCATCCCTGTTCAGGGCAGCAATTTGGCATGAGCTTAAGTTCCATTGACGTCTGTAAAACTAGGGATAATCTGCTTAGTCTAATACTTTGAAATACGTTCTGAAGAAAAACAGTATACTGTAATTATGGATGGCACGTCACGCCCCAGCTGGTGCCTGATGCCTGAAATGCCGCCGAGAGTGTCTAAAAGCCACCCCACAAATTGTGCTGCCCTAGGTGACCTCCTAGGTCATCTAGTGCTTGCGCCAGCCCTGTGTAAGTGCAAAGTAAAAGTGTGGAGGTGGGTAATCTGATGGCAAGGAAAAAACAACATAGGACTTGAGTCAAGACATCTGGGTTCTTTCATTTCTGGCTTTGTCCAGACTTCCATGCACAAGTCACAATCTCTTTGTACCTCAGTTTCCCAATATGCAAAAATGGGACCAATAGCTACATCACAGGGTTATCGTGTTCTTTCATTCGTTAATATTTGTACAGCTCTTTGCGAAGCTCAGAGGGAAAATTTAAAAAGTATTCATTGTCAAAGTTAATGGATGAGCTGAATTAGCTATTGAGCTCCAGCTCACTGAGTGGAAAAGCAAGCATGGGTCACTCCGAGGCAGACAAAGATCTTTGGCCAGCAGAAGCCACTCCCTCACCCCACATGCACAAGCATTAGTGTAAGTCACTTAGCACATCCTTCCACAATACTCAGCATGTCCTTCCCTATTCTACCCAAGGAATAAACTTGTAACTGCTTTTTCTCTTCTCCCTCCCCACACATACTTATGGTTATACAACCATTCAGCACTCTTCAGTGAGGCTCTGCAGGTTGGGGGGGGGGGTTGTTATTTTTTTTCACTATTTCTTCATAGCTTGTTTTTCTATCACTTATAAAAGAACCACCAGTGGAAAGAATGCTCGACATGCAAGCTTTCGATATTGCGTGGAGTGCACATCACAATAATCCCATGTCAAACAAGGCAAACGTGTTGTGCGCTCAGTAGGCTGCATTCATTGTGCCTAATGAAGAATAGCCACAAGGAAGTTCATAGTGGATCTGAATAAATATTCCAGAGTGTGTAAGCAAGTATGTTATCTTGTCAGCTACTCCCCAAAATTGCTTGAAAGGAGCTTGTGATTCTGTCTCAACATTGGTCATCTGGCTGTTTTCATCTCATACAAACTCAAATCCAGAATCCTACTTGCCCTGGTTCCCCATGTATCATTAATTCGTATTTTAACAAATTTTTCCAGGGATATACTCACTCAGAGATAAATAATCTCTGAGTGAATATAGGCTAATAATAGTAAAAGCTAATAAAAGTGGGTTCTACATTTGACAGAACTAGTTCTCCCAGCCTTCCTAGAAAATACAAACCCTGATGCCTCCCAAAATGGATTTTCCACCTTTTAATTGCTTTTATGACAGGAAAAACAGTGAGGTGTCCATTTGGATGCTGCTACGAAGTCAAATGGTAAATTATATTTCTAATTCACTACATGGGTGCCAGACCCACCAACAGCAATTCCAGATTCCAGGGCAGAACAGTCAATGGACCCCCTAGAAAGGGATGGCTGAGGTTTACCACACTGCTGCTGGCCTGGCATTGCCACATGGACATGGAGCTGGATGCCGTGCGGCGGCTGGTACGTACATGCACGAGCCGTGGACGCGGTCCACCTGACGTTTGGGTGGTGCTGCGCCTGTGCTGACTGGTGCCCAGGAGCTGCTGCCCACTGTGCTGCTGGGTATGCTCTTCCAGCACGGGCAGGGCTTCCACATGCCCACCCGGCTGCCTTAGCCACCACCGGTACCACTCCATGCGCATCTAGGAGCCCCGCGGCCCATCCAGGTGATTTAAAAGGGCCTGGGGCTCCTGGCCACCACCGCTACCACAGCAGTGGCTGGGACCCCCCCAGGCTCTTTTAAATTACTTGGGCCTCTGCCAATTGCCCCCTTTCCTCCCTTCCCCCACTGTCGGCAGGCCTGATGGGTGCTGACCCCTCACTCTTGGAAGGCATAACACATTGTTCCCACAGCAGCAGGTTGAGGTTGCAGGGTGGAGGAAGTAGTGATATTTATGAGCACGTGGTGATGAGAGGGGCAAAAAAACAACTTAGCCAGAGTAGGCAGGCGACTGCATTATTTCAGTACAATCTCTGCTCACAAACCCATCTCAGAATAGTTGGGAATTGACTTTCAAGGAGAAGATGGAGATATTTGGATTGAACTATTTGAGGAAGCTTAACACAGCATGACCTCACATTCTGCCTGGCTCTAGCCAGTGGTATTGAAATATCATTTAAATGAGCATAGTAATATAACAAGAGATAAACAAAAACACAAACCTTCATATTTGCTTTGATCACAGGAAATATCTAGCTTTGGCTGGGTGCTACCAGCACAAAAATGTAAAGGGGAAGGAAGTGGAAATGCATCCCTAAGGCAACAAGATGATTAAACAATACTAGTTAACTTTTGTTTTCATGTTTGTCAATGGAACCAGATTTGCCACATGGTAAGCAGCTGCAAAGTAATTAAATCTTTCAGTTGCCCAGTTGCTTCTCAAAACTAGCAGCATTTTTACTAGCAGCTCGCAAACTGTTAATAAAAGTCAGTAACAAAACAGCTGGGGGCTGCAGAATTCCGTTACTATGGAAACCACTGCAGGTGTATAGTCCAAGGAATAATAAAACCAGATTTTTAAAGAATATGAAAAAAAAAAAAGGAAGCGAGGACACAGAATGAAATAAATATAGCCAACTAAGGACACTGAAAACAGTTCTGACAAGAGCACAGAATAGCATTGCTAAACTTGATCTGCCAGAACATATCAGGGGACAAAGGGATATAAATGGAAGATGTTTCAGAGTATAAGTATGCTGTAGGGGGGAGGGGGAGAACAAGAGGGGACTGGCACAGAAAGAAAATCTAGTACAGCTCACTGCGTTCAGAACAGTCAAGAGAGGGAAGAGGAATGGTTTGGAGACAGGACTGGGAATCAGGAACTCCTAGATTCCCTAATCTATCTTCAGCCCTCAGTGTCCCTACCTGTAGCATGGGGATCCTACTTCCCAAATAGCATGAGGACTAGAGCGTTACTGTACATCACTAAGATCCAGATTTACAAAGGTATCAAGGCACCTAAAGAGGCAGATAGGTCCCTAGTGGAATTTATAAAGCACCTGTGCAGATTAGGCACCCAGGTCCCATAGTGTGACTTAGAGACAGATTTTAAAAGGTGCCTAAGATGCACATAGGTGTCTAGTGGGGATTTCAAATGTGTCTAACTCCCTTTCATTTCAACTGAGCTGAGCACCTAGACACTTTAAAAATCCCACTAGGTGCCTAACTACTTTTGTAAGCATTAAATCCTATGTATTCATCGTCATCAATTAAGGCCATGTTATAGACTGGTACATGTGAAATTAAATGTGTATATATGCAGGGGGCTCTTCATAGAGGTAATAGTTGATCTAGTTAAATCGATCTAGTTAAACAAGGAAGGGCATTTTAAGTTGGACATTAGGAAAAACTTCCTAATGGTCAGGGTGGTTAAGCACTGGAATAAATTGCCTAGGGAGGTTGTAGAATCTCCATCATTGGGAGTTTTTAAGAGCAGGTCAAACAAACACCTGTCAAAGATGGTCTAGATAATAGTTAGTGCCTCCATGAGTGCAGGGGAATGGACTAGATGACCTCTCGAGGTCCCTTTCAGTCCTACAATTCTATGATCTGAAAGAAGAAAGCAGTTGTTTTCTTTGAACCCCAGGGCCTTTCAAGCAACTAAAATTGAGGAGGAAGACTGGCTGTGGTGCTCAGCAGGTCTATAGGCGCTTTAAATTGTAACCATACAATGAAGCTGAATTGAAGTTTGAACCTTCTCATATCAGAGCCAGACCCTCTGCTGGTGTAAATCAGCATATGGTGATTTACATTCACTGAAGATCTGTCTCACTCCATCTATAGTAAAGTCACAGAGAACAAAGTCTGGCTCACAAACTCATTTATTTGACAAAACTAGACTTGGCCATGCATGCCACTAAGCTAAAGAATCTTTTACAGAATGAGTCAAACAGTCCTGCTGGTTTTGCATTTCCTCCTTCCCTCCCACATAGAGCCTCAGATAATATGGACTCTCTAAGATGAGTAATTAAAGCAGTGCCTCCATCACAAACTGCTTTACATAGTATATTTGTGTCCTCTTTCAAAAGCTAACCCCAAATGACCAAACTCTGAGATTTCCTTACTACACTACATATTCTAGGAAAAAAAAAAATATCCAGTTTTCACACTATAAAAACAAACAAAAAATTTTTTGGTACCGATGCCTCCTGTAGACACCAGATTTTATTGACTGAATCAAGTTGCTTAAATTTAGATCAAGGCATAAAAACCTTAAAATAAACTGATTTTAAGAAAAATAGATTATTTGGTACTGTCATTTTTAAAATCGTAATGTCAATTAACTGTATTTGTTACTATCCATTAGGAGTATTAGGTGTTTTTTATGTTACACATTACAGAGTCATATGAGAGGTAACAAGTAGGCTAGCTATTTGCTACCACACGTGCTGCTTTCTCTACTCACAATTTCTTGCTATTGAATGTCACACTTTTCAGGCATGCTGAAAGGCACCCACCTACTATGCCAATCTGCTTTTCTTGGTTTACTTTCTCAGACACTTACATCCTAAATATTAAAACAAGCATATGATAAACTATATTTCCATTGTATTTTGCACAGTGTTGTTATGCTGGAGGTTGAGTAGCTCCTAATAAGCTTGTCTTTGTGCAATAGATTACTACATGACCTCCACTGAAGGTGTTAAGCTTGCTGGCCTCCATTCAGATCCAATGAGGGAATAATTAAATGCCTCCTTTTTTCATGATAGCTGAAATAGTAGAAGCCACCATATAAGACTTAATGGAATGTAAATGCAGGGGCTGGTGAGTGATTTGATTGAAGGAGGATGAGTATGTGTGTGTGTGCATGTGAGGGAGACGGGGAGCAGGCAGAAAGCAGGTACAGAGAATCAGAACATGAAGGAGACAACAAGAGAAGTATTGGCAGTGTGACATTGAGAAAAAGCCAAGTGAAGGCTTTTTGCATGGAGTGCGGGCAAGAAAAACACTTGGAATTATGATTGAAGCTCCGCCTCCTGTTGTTTCATTCAGAGAAGCAGCACTTTGTGTATATACTTTGCAAATAAACGTGATTACATACAATAAAATATCTGACTCCATCATCAATTTCTTTTCCTAACAAACACAACCTGAGAGGCCTGGAGTTTGACTAAACATTCAGACTCAAAAGGTCTAATAGAATTATTGATGCATTCTTATGCTTAGGTGCAAACTTCAGGATGTAGAGAGGACAGCAAAAGAAACCAAATAGCAGAACTATTCTCATTTGGAAACAAAACACACATTCAATACCCTCTGGACTGCTGGTTCAAATCTGGCACAAGCTATAAATTATCACTGTCTGATAGCTAATTACCTACTTTTGTGAAATAAGTCCTGTTCCCAGTGGAGAGAGAAGCATTTCACAAAAACCCCACTGTCATAATTAGCACCCATTAGCAGTCTCAGATATCTCACTCTTACAGGCAATCCGATACCACAGTGATGGCACAGTAGAAGAACCTAAACAGAATAGGTTTCAGAGTGGTAGCTGTGTTAATCTGTATCAGCAAAAAGAATGAGGAGTGGCACCTTAGAGACTAATAAATTTATTTGGGCATAAGGTTTCGTTGGTTAAAACTCACTTCATCAGATGCATGGAGAGTAAGATACAATGGAAGATACATATATATTTATATGTGGGTTGCCATACCAACTCTAAGAGACTAATCAATTAAGGTGGGCTATTATCAGCAGACAAAGAAAAACTTTTGTAGTGATAAAATTAAAGGTTTGAATAAAGACTGGGAGTGGCAGGGTCATTACACAAACTGAAAACTATTTCCCCATGCTAGTTTTCCCCTACTGTTACTCACACCTTTTTATCAGCTGTTTGAAATGGGCCATCCTGATTATCACTATTTTCATGTTCTCTGTATATATCTATCTATATCTACTGTATGTTCCGCTCCATGCATCTGATGAAGTGGGTTTAGCCCACGAAAGCTTATGCCCAAATAAATGTGTTAGTCTTTAAGGTGCCACAAGTACTCCTCGTTCTTTTTGCTAAGCAGAACAGGATCCTTACAGGTTAGATAGGGTCATGTTGGAAAGCTTGTATTGCTGCTGTTTGTGCTGTACATGTTCTGTAGAGACATACAGAACTTCAGTCTCCAGGGCTATCAATCCATCATGTTTCCCAGTCTTTAAATTTCCACAAAACACATGAAAAAGAATGCATCCAATAAAGTGAAAATGCAAACGTCTCCTGCTGCACAAAACATTTCTTAAAACAACCCTCCTTTTGCTCCTCATGTCCTCGAGTGCTCACGGGTCAGGTCTACAGGAGCCCCTTTCTCATTAATATGCAGCTCACAATTTTCATTTCTAGCATCACTGGGAAGTGACCAGAGCAGAGCTCTTTCTGGCAGATGCAGCTGTCAAAATCCAAAGAAGTTATCCAACCTTTGGCATTACACACTGCTGAAGTTTGCATCAGGGAGTGTGAAGTAGCTGTTAATTTGGTCATTACTATCACTGTCAAATGACAGCTCAAAACTGATTGGGAGAGCAAATGAACATACCTGACAGTGCAGACTCTAGCTCAATGTGTCTGTAGCAGCAGGTGAGCTTTGCCAGTGCTGAAGCTCTACCATGCAGCTCCTTCATCAAGATATGGTAATGACTGTACTAATACAGGAACGATGGATATTTGTAGGAAAATCACATTGACTTTATTTGTTCCACATCTGTATAGTTGTTTAGAATTATCAGAGCTGACTGTATATGATTAGAGATTTTTAAATAATTCCCTTTAATACTGGAAAGAGAATAGGTAAATTCCATACACTTTGAATTGCCCACAGGTAGCTTTTAAAGTAGCATACAGGGTTGTGATGTATTTCACCAGGATAAGGTGTCATAGGGTCATTTTCATTATTCCAGAATTTAAAAGTTTTATTTTTCCTGGATTTGTAATCAAACGAGACAATGTCAATAGCTCAGCAGGAACACACTGCACTGGACATGATAGTATCTCCAAGCGGGCTTGGATTTGGGGCCAAACGGGGTAATGCTGTCAAAGTGAAGGGGAAGAATGAAAACAAGTAGTATCTCTTACAGTGTGAATGTAAGGCACAAGAAGCAGAGCTTCACAGAGCACATGAATGGATTAAAGGTTGTAGCCAGGTGTCATAGCTTAGGAGAAAAACCTTCTCTCGCTTGGCCAAATAGTTATTGTAGATGGAAACATCCAATTATATGCCACTGGATGCAGGAAGCAAACTAGAGTTCAAAGGAGTATCTTGTTGAGATTTTCCTACCCAAGTCTAGGACCCTTGCAAATAAGTGAACCTTCAGTCTCTTCTATTACAATATATATTGTACCAGCTTACATGTTTATTGTCAGAACAGAAAGTGATGCAACATGTAGAAGCTAAACACACTTATCGTTTGTAGCCTCTTCTTGGGAGACTGGCTTCTCATTTCAGATAACGGTCTTTTTTCAGAGGGGAGGATTTGATGCACTACATAACAGTAACAAATAAATGGACTGAAAACAAGACACAATCATTATACAAACCACACAGGCTTACACTGGGAGCCGGGAGGTGAATCCTGGTCTTTCAGCTCCAAAAAGAAACTTCTACCATCTGAGCTCAAGTCAAACCACTTTCACAAGCAATAATGGCACCCCACCCCCCAAATTCTTTGTATACAAGATCACTGGAGGGTGACAGCATACAAGAATATCTTCTTGTGCTCAATCTCTGTAGGCTCTCCTTGAGTCTCAAGAATCACCCTCAACCCTTAGTGAGGCTCACAAATCTCTCTTCTTTATAGGAAAGGTAAATAAGGGTTTCTGCCATCGTGTGGCTGGTTATCCAGAAACTCCTCTACTGTGCTGAACAAAACCTGGGGCCGGAAGCCAGCAAAGCTGAGCCCACAACTTGAGCATCACACATTCGAATCTCCTCAGAATGGCAAGCTGCATGTAGTGAGCTGGTAGAGTTGGAGCAGAGTTAAGAGAAAGCATCATATGGCACCAGGATAACTGCCAAATCAAAGCACAGAGCTGATACATCTGTGCAACATCATCTAAGAATTGACAGCTAGATTATTACTGCAGCTAGGAGAATACAGGGAAATAAAGTATTCACAGACTGACCTTAGAACACAAGGATTTACACTGTGGGATTCTTAACCCTGTTCGGTCCTTTTTTCCAGGCATGTGAACAAGAGATTTTTTTTGGTTCCCGAGGCTGTGTGTGGAATTAAAGTATCGAAAATACTCATGCCAGTGTGTTTGAATAAATTCCTGCACCACAAGAGACTTATTTAAGCTCTCCTCCCATTTCACTGTAGGAGAACCATCGCACACAGCGACTGGTGAATCACAAGCAACAAGATACTCAAAGCAACGGCCGCCATTAACAGTTTGTGAGCAGCACATGAAATTCATGAAACATTGAATTATTTTGAAGAACTGTCATTTATAAAAAGCTATATGTGTTGGCCAATAACGCAAATGGGAAAAAGAAGCTATATTGTTCAGGTTAATTTTCTGCTGCAAATAGTTTGCTTAGCTCTAAATAGGGCAAAATCATTTCATCATTTTGCAAACCACGGGATACACTTCTAACCAAACAAGGAAAGTGAAGGAAGGTGCCTTTGCTGCTATGTGTTTCAAAGCATCTCTATATCAAATTTTTAAATGATATTAAACTGGGATGGACTGCACTGGAAAAGGAAGAGCTGGTTTTTTCAGTGTTTTTAAGAGAAGCATTACAATCTCAATAAGCAATGGATGGTCAGATTGGTTACTACATTTTAAGGGCAGTGCCAATGTGCAAGAGGAGGTAGATTCCAAGGGAACGATTCTTCTCCCACTATGGCTGTCTTACCCTGCTTTGGCAGCTAAAAAGAACCATTGCACCCTGGATCTGCTTAAGGATAATTTCTTCTGGCACAGACTTTGTTCAGGGAAGTTTATGCTACTCTGGGAAACTCCTGAGAGAGATGTAGCTGCAACACTCCCAAGCAGCCATAACTTGGGAAACCACACCACAGCAAAGAATTGGGAGATCACAAGCTGGACTAAAGCTACCTCATCCCATCCCACCTCACCCATCCCTTCCTTTGGGGGTGGTGGGCTGCAGGTTTTGAGCTGAATGTCTTAGAGTCTCAACACAAAATCTCACTCAAAGAGCCTAATTCCTCTCACTTGCACACCTATGGAGGTGGCAGCCACAATAAGGCTTTCTTTCATGAGCGAAGCTCTTTTCTGGCATGTTTTTCAGGAGCAGAGGAAGCCCATTTCATACCCCCTTAATAATGAAAGAAAATAACATTTAAATGTTAATGTAAAATAAAAAGTTACATTGCTGTTGGCTGCATGGTAAAGCACTCAGCAGCAAGGAAATGTATACATACAGCTTCAATTCACAGCCATACCCCAGCTCCCTTGTGAATGTGCATTACAATGTAATTATGTGATCACCTACTAGTCCTCAAACACCTATTTTAAAACAACTTTAAATACCAGAGGTGAGATCCTCACCCCTGCTCTAGCCCAGTTACACCATGTATAAGTGCCCGAATGGCATAGAGGGGTCCTAAAAGCTTCTGCTATGGAGACGGAATGATTCACCCAGAGAGACAAAGACAGCCATACATTGCCTCCTGAGGACCCCATCATGAGCTCCACCCTGAGGGGCATGCCAGGGGTGGGGCTGGGGTCAGCAGAAGCATGCTGGGGACAGGGGAGAGGATCACAGCATTGCAGAAATTCCAGGAGGTCCTACAACTTATTGGGCAGGCTGCCCTAATTTAGCCAGACCCCTAGCGGTGTTTAAATTGTGCTGAGGCCTCTCCAGGCCTCAGAACAGTGAAGATGCAAAATCATTTGGCAACCCTTCCAATGTACATGAACAGTGTTGAGATTTCACCCCTAAAATATACTGTGACCTCAAAATCTGACATAGTATTACAAAGCATAATCAGAAGGGACAGAGTTAGTAGGCACGTGTTCCCTTTAGCTTGTCCTGATTTTTGAGAGATTAACTGAGAAAACATAACACAGGATTAAGACCATAGGTTTATAAATAGCAGATACCGATTAGCAAGTGTCTACCACAGTGGTTCCTAAACTGGGGTTTGTGAACCCCTGGGAGTTTGTGAAATGTTACAGGGGTTTTCAGGAAGAAATTCCCTAATGGCAGACAGAGCTGTCCCTAGGAATCCTGGGCAGCATGGGTTCAGCAGCCCAGAGCCCCTGGACTTCCAAGAGCTAAGCAGATCAAAGCAAGCATATCTATCCCACTGAGGAGATTTAAACTTCAAGACTCCTTATAAGAAATGGAAAGGGAGGTAGATATATTTCACTGTTTTTAAAATTAAATAGGCAGCTATTGTTGTTTTTAAAATGATTGTGAAGGACAAGTTTAAGCTTTGTTGTAATGTGCATTGTTTGCCTGGACTGCTGCTTGTGTAGGAGGAATACTGAGTAGGCTTCTTAAAAACATTCATACTGTTTCACATCTGATACTCCTTGATGAAATGTAGGAGCCTTGTCTTATAACAGGCTTATTCAAAGTAATGTATTAAAAGTACTGTAATGATAAATAAATTAGTGTGTAATAAGAATGTCAAAAAAACAATTTTTATATTTCCAAGATCACTGCTTTTATAATTTATCCTCCGGTAAAGAAGAAAATCCCTGGAAATATTCATTTTTAGGAGGAGGTTCATGAGATTTGACATTTTAGTGAAAGGGGTTCACAGGTTGTTAGAGTTCAGGAACCACTGACCTACCAACATTTATTAATAAAACATACAGTTGTAGATTTGGTACATAGGCACCAGTTAACCACAAACTGACTTAACTTCTGTTACTATTGGAATATGCAGGCTCAAGTACGTACAGAGGCAAGATCACTGACCATAGAAATTCCCCCACAATAATTTCTAGAACATCTTTTAGAAGAAAATCCAGTCTTGATTTAAAATTGTGATGCAACAACCTCTTCATGCCAACTGGCAGAATGTACTGGAGGTACATGAAAGTTACAGGGATTCCCTGGATCTGGTATTTACATTTTATTTCACCAAAGAGTGTGACAAAAGGTTTCTGCTGAAACCCTGTGTCACACTGGTCATCACGAGCTGTGCAGAATGTATGTGCAGATAATACTGTGAGGAGATACATGTATACATATTGGAAATTATGTTCTTAAGGCCTTGCAATTAAAGGCAGATCCCCGAGAGATAGCAGGCCTTAGATCAGGTTCCATCAGAGAGAAGGTGGAAGATCTAGCTGAATGTTGTATATTGTGTGTCTTACAATGGAATTTGATTTGCAAAGGCATTCCCGTCGACTCCGGAACTCCAGCTCGCCAAAAGGCGCAAGCTGGAATCGATGGGGGCCTGCTGCCGACCGCTGCCGCCGTGAGGACAATAGGTAAGTTGGCATAAGATGCGCCAACTTCAGCTACATTGTTCACATAGCTGAAGTTGCTTTTCTTAGGTCAACCCCTCCTCTAGTGTAGACCAAGCTCATGCTAGTTCCATCTATAAGTTATCAGAGACAATTATACATGGAGCAGAAGGGGCGACAGGGACTGAATGTCTATGAGATTAGTAATTGGCTATGGAGCTTTTCATTGTAAGGTTGCCATTTCTAATAATAATCTAATCTAATTAAAGGGTCCATAGTGATCAGAAGTCACTGACAGCAAAACATTCAAAAACCATTAAGAGAACACTTCAGTCTCTTTGGTCACTCAGTAAGAGACTTAAAAATGGCAATTCTTCAACAAAAAACGTCAAAAACAGACTCCAGCGAGAAACTGCTGAATCGGAATTAATTTGCAAACTGGATACCATTAAATTAGGCTTGAAAAAAGACTGGGAGTGGCTGGGTCATTACACAAACTGCCATCTGTTTCCCCATGTTAAGTATTCCTCTACTGTTACACCTTCTTCTCAACTATTTGAAATGGGCCATCCATCACTACAAAAGTTTTTTTTCTCCTGCTGATAATAGTTCAGTTTAATTGATTAGCCACTTAAAGTTGGTATGGCAACCTCCATCTTTTTATGTTCTCTCTCTCTCTGTGTGTGTATATCTTCCTACTGTATGTTCCACTCCATACATCTGATGAAGTGGGTTCTAGCCCACAAAAGCTTATGACCAAATAAATTTGTTAGTCTCTAAGGTGCACAAATACTCTTTGTTCTTTTAATAAGATGAGGAAGACTTGTAGCACCTTTGAGACTAACCAGTTTATTTTAGCATAAGCTTTCATGGGCTATAGCTTATGCTATGCTATATAGGGGTTCTAGACATTGGGGAGTGTCTAATTACTGTCATTAAATTATTCTCCCTTCTTGTTATAAATACTAACATAAGGGAAGGAGAGCTTGTCAGCTTCAAGTGTTTGTTTTCTGATAAATCTTTTCACCAGGTTTACATGAAGTATTATAGACTGGGAAATGGAGGCATAAAGACATGTCCAAGTTCACATATGGCACCTGTGGCAGTGCCTGCAAAGAACCCAGATCTCCCAGTCAGGTGCCAATAACCACAAGGCCACCCTTTTGATTAGCACCTTTGAGACTAACCAGTTTATTTTAGCATAAGCTTTCATGGGCTATAGCTTATGCTATGCTAATAAATTGATGGTCTGAATCTATATTCTCTTGGGTGGTTATGTGCATTTGAAATCCACCTCCATGGGAGTTCTGTTAGAAATCTCAAAAGGGAAGCCAATAGTTGTAAGCCTCCTCCAGCACCTGTTGAGGTCAGTGAGACTCTGAATGGGCATAGAGTCTGAACTGCCATCTGACCCCTCCAAGTCAGAACTGAAGCACAATGTGACAGCATGGGGAAGACTGGATCATTGCTGCCTGTATATGAAAAGGAGGATTTCAGGCTTCAGGGCTGTCCATCTACACTAAAGTTATAGCTAAGACATTGGCACAAGCAGAACAGCCATAGCTATCCTCTCCACCTAAGGAAGACTCTGACTTTCAAACCAGATTTTGAAAACAAACATCTTTTCTACTTGATTTCTTTGATGGTTTCAAAGTAAATTACAGCACAAGGAAGAGCTCTGCAGTAAATACAATTCACCTATAACAACATTATATATAATATATAATATATATATAACATGAAATTATTCTTAAAAGCATCATCTGAGCAACTAAAAAGTATTTTTTTCAGCATTTCATTGAATTAGGCAGAAAATGTCATGTTAAACAATTCTCAGAATTAACAATGTGCTAAGTTCTGAATACAATCATGATATTTTTTTCTTTCCAAATCCTGTATTTAACATTGACAAGTTCATACATAAATATGGATGTAGAGAGTGATAAAAAAAATAAACTCCTTCTGGCAGTAGGCAGGAACTGAATGATTTTAACACAGCTTCCATGGACTGTATTTGCCTGAGTTCTAAATGTACCCTTTTTTCCTACATCTTATTTAAGCCAGTTCAGTAGCTATTTCAACTCAAGACCAATGAGTAATACAGTAAAATATCAAAGATAAAAATCAACGCATGACAGAATGCCACTTGACATCTGTAGAAATCGCAGAAGAGGACACGCTACAAGTGTCTTCTCTGACACAAAGCTCTTCCATGTCTTTGGACAAAGCTCTTGAAAGAACTTCCTATCCATTTCCAAGGAGATGTATTTGGTGTGCTCTGATTAGTCCTGAAGAAGCATGAATTGGAGTCAAGTTGGGCTCTCCTCAGCAGACCTGCTGCAGTCCAGTGCATGGTAGGTAGCACTTTGGATTTATTTAATCAGCTGCAACTTGGCTTCCTTGCCTTACAATCTCTTTCCCTGCTGATTATCAGACTCGGATCCCACTGTCATTTAAATTGCAGATCACTCAATAAAGGTGGTGAAGAGGAACGATCCCAAAGCAGGGGAAACCAAGTGATAGAGGAATGTAAATTTCAGTCAACACATATTGTCAGTGGGTGCTGAACTGGACTGGGTGCCCCGCTGGTCTACATGAATAGATGCTTGTGTTATTGTTACCTTGTCTTCACTGATGCCAACCCCCAACCTTTTATTTTCTCCACCTGCATGTTTGTCTTTGGGTCCAGGGACTGACTTTTTAACCATATACATACCACAATGAGAATTCCTTTTACCTGAGGCACCAGGTACTACGATTATACCCAGTAGTAATAATAATACAGATTGCACTGGGAAGCAGCATGCTTCAGCAGAAGGACTTGGAGTCAAGTACAGAGTTCCGATGCTAGCCTTCCATTGGCTTACTGTGTGGCCTTGGGCAAGTCACTTCATCTTTTTCTGCCTCAGTTTCCTCATCTCTAAGTGAGGATGCTGCTTTCCTTCATGTGCATTTGTAAGCTTGATGGTTCATGTTTGGAATGTGACAAGTGCTGTAAGAGAGCTTGCTATTATTCTTAAAGTTATATCATGGCGATCTTTTCATCACTATGAACTTGTAACTAAGAATCAAATGTGAATTTCCAGGGAAGTCTGTTGCTTAAATTGTGGAGCCATTTCCTCCAACATCTTAATGTTACATTATTTCACCATCAGAAGCCTCAACTCCAGATAACCTTTCATTTTTGACCTAGTTATTATGTCCAACAGCTGCTTGGCATTTTCTTCCTTTTCCCCCGACTGACTGCAAAAATTGAAGTGCATATGTAAGCATTTGTAGGATCAGGGCCTTAAATAGCATCATTATTGCCTTTTTAGTTGGCACATGAATCAGCATAATGCCTATTTATCAATTATATCCTCTTGAAAGATGCATACAGACATTACTATGTCTTTTTTTCTGTACTGCCAAACACGGCACAGATGGTACAACCAGATTAATTAAAATCACCCCCAGGTTTCATTTGCAGTTTGTGTTCTGCATTGTTCTCCCATTTAGACTAAAACTCCTTCTGCTTATTTGTTTTCAGTGTTACTTTTTTTATTTTTAAACAGTATACATCTGCTTAACTCATTACAATAAATATTTTATATGCACATTAGGTAGATAAAAGATTCACACACTGCAGAAAAGGACTGTCATGCAATTTTCTGTCTATCTATATACATTGCAAAAGGCATTGGCCACTAAATCAGTATGTGGAGTTAGATTAAATGCAACTTATTTTATCTTGTGAAAACAGAAGTCTGTAGGATCAAACTGCGAGAGATGGGGATGATAAGGAGTGAAATTGAGGAGGAAACTAATCCAGAGAGGGAAGGATTTAAGTCCTGTAGGACAAACTAATTTCAATAGAGACTGCACTTTATGCATAGTATAAAAACTATATTGATCACCCTCAAAAGTCCTGTTTCCTGAGTCCTCAGAAATCAGCACAAAGGGGTTTCCTATTTTCTTTATAAATATTAGGCTTGGTGCATTTTCTTCTTCTAACTTATCCTGTTTAAAGAACTATTCACCAACAGATCTACTGAGCACCCTAAGGAAGCTGCTTAACACTTCACACCTCCAGAAAGATGCTGTGACATACCAGTGTACAGAAATGTGTGTCTGTGGCATTCCCCTAGTGTTATCTGGACTATGATCTGCTAGCTAACTCCAATACTTGACTCTGGGAGCCAGCCTTGCCTTGCTCTGCTGCAAGAACCCCACACCCTCTAACCTATGATAACCTTTACAATGCTTTGCTGCTGGGCTGCAATGCCTGGACTGCTCACAAACAGCCTCCAGTATGCAAGTCATCACCAGTGATGCCCGTGTGTGTGTGCTTCAGCCAGCCAGCCACCGCTTGGCTCTTACCAGCCTGGGTTATACTAAAGGGTGATCCAGACACACCCCTAGTTTTATATTTCCCCTCAGAAATGTGTGTCTGTGACATTCCCCTGGTGTTATCTGGACCGGTGATCTGCTAGCTCACTCCAGTACTTGACTGTGGGAGCCAGCCTTGCCTTGCTCTGCTGTAAGAACCCCACTCCCGGCCTGTTCACACACAGCCTCTGGTATGTAAGCTGCTCCTTGGATTGTGCAACCGAATGACACTAGCCAATATCTCCAGTCCCAGACACAAGTCCAAGAACCTCCATCGTGCAGTGTCCAGTTATGCCTGCTGACAAAGATAAATTGTAAGTGATTATAAGTCAAAATACAACAAGTCAGATTTGATCAAATGAAATAAAAACAAAACACATTCTAAGTTGATCTTAACACTTTCAGTGCCTTTAAAAACTCTCACCACAGGCTGACTGGTTGCTCTTCAGCCAGTCTCTCCCCTTTGATCAGTGCTTCAGTTGCTTGGTTTCGTGCCTGTAGATGTAGGTAGAAGAAAGAGGGAGAGCATGGCAAACATCTCTCCCTTTTATCATGTTCTTTCTTCCCTCTTGGCTCCCCCTGCCACCCTTCGGAGTCAGATGAGCATTACCTCATCGTAGTCCAAAACTGAGTAAACGGGGGTGACTCACTCGAGAGTGATCCTTTGTTGTTTGCTCCACACATGCTCTCACCCGACTTACTGACCAAACTTGTTAGGTCAGGACCTCTCTTCCCAGAATCCAACGAGTGCTCCCTTTGTCACTTCAGATGGCATAAATGCGATGTGCAGGGAGAGAGAAAGGGGTGCCTTGAGGACACCTGTCCCTCCTTTTTATAGTGTCAATCTCTCTCTTGAAAGACATTTCCAGCTTAGTACCAGGAGACAAAAGGTCTATGTGGAAGGATGTTCCCTGATGCTTTTTTCTCACCTGTTTGAGCTTCCTTTGTCTCCCATTCCTGTTTGATGAATCTGTTTACTGCTTAAATGCAAATCAAGCTAAGCAAACATTCTTTTGCTTAGAACAGGCCTGTTTGCCAGCTTCTGCTTGGGAGAGCTATGGTTTGGAACATGTGTTATCAACATCATGTGGGGGAATCTTATAGCTTCACATACAATGTTGGCACACATATCTTACCAGGGCAAAAATGACCAGCAAATAAGGAGTTTTCAAATAATCCCTCACAAGGCATACTTTGCATAACATGCATAGACTGCAGGGTGTGGACACAGGGATACATTCTGTCACAGATGCATCTCAATTTAATATACTAAACCACAGTATCTAGGTCAGAGAACAAAAAGGAGGCTTCAGTTTCTAGAGCTTCTTCAATAACCGCCAAGTAAAAATTGGTTTTATATTAGTGATTTTCACCCTAAGGTATTGCAAAATGCTTTACAATGCAATGAGCTGGGTTTGGATAGCAAGGTGACTGTATGGGCAAATAGAGCTACTCTTAGATACTCCAGAATCACTCAGCTTTGACAAGTATAACTCCTATTTTCAGCTAGGGAATACTGGCCAGGATGTCAGGGCTAGCCATGGGTCCCCTATAAGATCTTTAAGTATATCTACTATTTGCACAATTGTGAATATGATGCAAAGGCTCTGACAGAAAAAATAATAAACTTTTATTCTGTTCAAATCATGTAGTCACTGGCCAAGTGGCAAGGGCATCTTGCAAAGAGATAGCTCAGAGCAAGCAGAATTGAGCACTGGGTTTTAGTTTCCCAAATTTCAGAGCACATCCAGGAAATTTCTGCTTCAGACATTTTTAATAGAACCATTGTGCCTACTGGAAGCTCTTACCTGAAGAAACATATGGTCAAGTGGATAGGGCACTAACAGGAGACCTGAGTTCAATTCCAGGTCTGCCAAAGACTTCCTAAGTGACCCTGGGCAAGCCACTTAGTCTTTCTGTGCCTCAGTACCCCACCTGTAAAATGAGGATACTAGCACTTCACTACCACACGGCACTTCATCTACTTTAGGTACAGTGGTACTTTCCTCTCACATCCCTGTGTGAGAGATAAATACATTACAGATTGTGAGGTGCTCAGATACTATGATGTCAGGGGCAATATATATAGATTGAAGCAGAGTCCTGCTTCTGGGATTTTCTAGCAAGTTTACTCACCCGACTTGCCTTGGTTCTTACCTATGTCCTATCATAGTGAAGATGATCTGGCTAGTGCCCGATGGTTGTCGGTTGCCTTTAGCAGGCAGATTCAATTTGTGGATTATTTTTGGAGTAAGGACGCCATTTAAAAACTTGGTAAGAAACTTTACACTAATGAGAGAAATGGTAAATTTGGGCTTTCTTCTGCCATCTGAGAGTCTTTCTTCCCAACTTTATCTGAGGTGCATTTACCCTGAAGTAAACTGCAGAAACTTAATTAAATTGGAAAGGGAAAACAAAAGTGGCTTGCTTTCTGCTGCTATATTGCATTGCAAAATCTTGTCTAGTTTGCTGTGTGAGGAAGTCTCATTCAGCATTGCTTTTTCTCACGTTTCTCCATGCCATGGCATAGTCTGTGCTTCATCCTTTCTGTGCACCTTACCAAGCTAACCAAACAGAACAAATTAAGGTGACCTGGACAAATAAATCTGAAGAGGCCTTCCAGGCCCTGAAGAAAATAATTGATAAACAACCAGTACTTCAGAACCCTGCTTTTTCTGCTGAATTTTTATTCCAAGTTTTATTGCAAGAAAAAGAAGGAATATAACATCCAGTGGTATATGTGAGCACAAAGTTGTGCTACAAGACACTAAATGTGCCTACTGTAGAAAAGGAAGAGTGGGTCATAAAATGGCAGGAGAGTCAAAAGTACTATCTGTATAGAAGATCCTTTGTTCTTGAAATCAACCAAAAAGATCTAATGGCTGCAGAGTGTGAAAGATTATACTCATAATTCCAGTATAAGTAGGTGGGACCAAGCACTGCAACCATCTGTCTTCACCATTTGACAAAGAACAGGGCATACCAATTTAGTGTCAGACTACTTAACTCGGTCGACCCCTAACCCTAAAGGAGAGGGGGGAGAAAATGCGTCTGAGTGAACCATCACATGGAGGGAAGAAAAAAACCCCAAGCTGCTGACAATTAGGCAGTCCTCTCAGAGACTGATAGGAGCTGGAATGGCCTGAGCCTTCCTAAGCTAGACCCGGTTCATTCCAGGGCAAGAGGAGGAAAAGACAGCATCCAAGAAGACTAGGAGGACAGAGGAGGCAAGAGGAGAGGCAAACTCCTTGTGGGAAAGGTCATCCTGGCTCATCAGGCAATAGTTTGGTGACAACATCTAACTTCGTGAGAGGCTGTGATTTGAGACACATCCCTCCTGTGAGCATCTCCCATTAGCTAGCTTAGGTGGTTCCCCATCTACCAAGCTAGAGTTTGTGGATCCCATTTTTAGGTGATCTCTCTCTCTCTCCTTATGCATTGTATAGGGAACTCCCAGCTTTGTGGAACCTATTGCTGTTCCAGCGGTTTTCTAGATGCCTACAAGCTAAGTGTTGCAATGGTCCAGGCCTTAAGGTTATTTTAACTCTGGTCCTATTAAAGGCAATAGTAAAATTCCCACTAAAAATCCCATCCTCCATATTTCCAGACTGAAGAGGCAAAATTATCTAATTCTTAGCCCTGAAGCACCTGCTAACATATTCTGTAGTTTACACTAAAAGCACAACTTCAATACTGCAGCGTGAACACTGAACACTGACACTGAAATTGGATACCATTAATTTAGGCTTGAATGGAGACTGGGAATGGCTGGTTCATTACACAAATTGAATCTATTTCCCCATATTAAGTATCCTCACACATTCTTGTCAACTCTCTGATATGGGCCTTCTTGATTATCACTATCATTTCATTATGATTATCATTTGATTATCATTTGGGCCTTCTTGATTATCACTATCATTTCATTATGATTATCATTTGATTATCATTTCTCCTGCTGATAATAGCTCATCTTAATTAAATAGCCTTAGAATTGGTATGGCAACTTCCACCTTTTCATATTCTCTCTCTGTGTGTGTAAGAACATAAGAAAGGCCGTACTGGGTCAGACCAAAGGGATACTAGCTCAGTATCCTGTCTACCAACAGTGGCCAATGCCAGGTGCCCTGGAGTAAGTGAACCTAACAGGTAAAAATCAGGTGATCTCTCTTCTGCCATCCATCACCCCCTCTGACAAACAGAGGCTAGGGACACCATTCCTTACCCAGCCTGGCTAATAGCCATTAATGGACTTAACCTCCATGAATATATCCAATTCTCTTTTAAACTCTGTTATAGTCTTAACCTTCACAGCCTCCTCAGGCAAGGCGTTCCACAGGTTGACTGTGTGCTGTGTGAAGAACAACTTCCTTTTATTTGTTTTAAACCTGCTGTCCACTAATTTCAATGGGTGGCCCCTCATTCTTCTATTATGGGAGCAAGTAAAGAACTTTTCCTTATTCACTTTCTCCACGCCACTCATAATTTTATATACCTCTATCATATCCCCCCTTAGTCTCCTCTTTTCCAAGCTAAAAAGTCCTAGCCTCTTTAATCTCTCCTTATATGGGACCCTTTCCAATCCCCTAATCATTTTAGTTGCCCTTCTCAGAACCTTTTCTAATGCCAGTATATTCTTTTTGAGATGAGACCACATTTGTACAATATACACAATATATATGCACCACATTTGTGTGTACATATATTCCTACTCTGTGTTCCATTCTATGCATCCGATGAAGTAAGCTGTAGCCTACGAAAGCTTATGCTTAAATGATTTTTTGAGTTTCTAAGGTGCTACAAGTATTGCTGTTCTTTTTGTGGATACAGACTAGCACGGCTGCTGCTCTGAAACCTGTCACTGAACATACTAACGATGCCATTTAGTTCAATTGGCGAGGGCCCAAATAGGCCTCATCCTGCTCTCTACTAATCACAGATTGGCTTAAAACTGAAGCACAAGATTTAATACTCCTTCCAAAATTTTTGTCATTAATTATAACAATGCTGGATGTTCCTTATATCCATATTTATGTCCACTTTTAATGTTATTAAGTTCTTGATCTCAATAACTTCCTGCATCAATGAGTTTCATGGTTCAACTACATATTGTGTGAAAAAGTATTTCCACTTATCAGTTTTACCTTTTAATTTCATTGAATATCCCCTTGTTTTTGTATTATGACAGAGGAAGAGCAGAAGCTCCCAATCTACCTTCTTTAGACTATTAATTTTTCTAAATGCATTTGTGATGTCGTCTTTGTCTCCTTTCTAAGCTAAACAATCCCAGTCTTTTCAATCTCTTTTCATGAGAGTTTTCCAGACTTTGATCAATCTCATCACTCTTCTCTGAAACTTCTCTACTTCTGAAATATCTTTTTTGAGATGTGTGAGGTCACACCATTGATTTGCATGAAGTCATTATCATATTTTCAATATTATTCTCCAGCTTTCTTCTTGCTTTTTGGACCACAGCTGCACATTGCACAAATATCCACTGAGCACTCTACAATGATGCCCAGGTCCCATTCTGGGGTTGCTACATTTAATTTAGAAACCTATCAGATGTACAGGAGTTTGATTTTTTTCCCCTCCAATACGCATTGCTTTTGTATTTGGGAACATTTAAATTTCATGTGCCATTGTGTTGCCCATTCATCTACCTTGTTTATTTCTCTCTGAAGTTCCTCAGTCCTCTCTGTTTGTGATTAACCTAAATAACTTTGTAGCAAATTTTGCAGATGATATCTCACTATGTATTCCCCCACTTTCCAGATCATTAATATATTAAATAGCACAGGACCTGATACAAAAGCCGTGTTAACCTTTTGCAGTAGTGAAATTGAATCCTAATCTGGTTTCTGTTTCCTAGCCAGTTTTTGATCCAAGGCAATACTTTGCCTCTTATTTCTTGTCAAAGGCCTTCTCTATTAGTATACTGACACATTAAATAATTCTAAGAGACTACTGAGACTCAATTTTCCTTTGCTAAATTCATGTTGGTTAGACCAGATGAAGTTTAGTATTTTATACAACTTATTTCATGATTACTCAATTAACAGAATGTTTTCTGAAATAGTAAATATAATTGTAGAAAGTCTTAAGGACACTAATACTTTGACCCCTTTGTTACTTATTGCTAACCATCCTCCTGTGAATTATATTTTCTATTACACGGTATTAAAACTATGTATCAATGACCATTTTGGTTGTTTTGCCTCTATTCTTCATCATTGCATGCAGTGTTGTCGTAGTAGCTGAGTCAGTTCCAGGATATTAGAGACACAAGGTGGGTGAAGTAATATCTTTCATTGGACCAACTTCTGTTGATGAGAGAGACAAGCTTTTGAATGAGGAAATTTTTGATTTAAATAATTCATTTTAATCTGGTTTACAGTTGTACTTCTGATATTTTCCTAAAAAAAATTGCATTGATTGGTAACCATTAAAATATGTTGATTTACAATTAAATATAGCCCATTACATTAAATTTGGTGCTTCTTTTTGATAACCAGGAAGATGCACTAAATGTATATACACTTAAGTAATGAAATAGCTTTACTTATACATCTACATTTTTTAATGGTTACCAATCAATGAAAATTTTTTTGATGTTAGAAAATGGTGAATGATGCATTTCTTACTTACTAGATGATGGGTTTTTTTGTGTCAAGCTCTACTTGGGTGGAAATTTGAAAGTAAACATGCACAAAACGTTTTAAATTTGTTTTACTGGTTGAATAAAACAAATATGCTGGATACATAAGAATAAGTATATAAAAAGTTGATCAAAACATGTCCTGCATTTTAAAATAATTAAATTATGTACCATATGTGATTAGTGAATTGAACTGGTTGTTTATGGTCACCACTGCCCTTCAATATTTTGGATCTCATCCTCTTGCATCTAATTTTTAATTAGTAGATTAGAAAGGGAAAACAAACTTTGCTGTATTTTCAGCTCTCAGTTGGTCTCTTAACTTTGACCTCATTGAACTGAACTAGTTGAATAAACTGAAATGAAGAAAATATTCTCTCAGCACCTGCAAAAGAGGTTACCACTCTCAAAAACTCATTCAACACTTCCACAAACTCTGGTTCTACATCTTTAGCCAGTAACTTCCTCCATTTCAGGGACATTTCTTCAAAATATCAACAGCAAACATGTACTGCTTAATATTATTTGTAATTTAACATACATGATGTTAATAGATTATAGTAAATTTGGGCCTTAACACAGATTTCCATAGTTTCAAATGTAATTTTAATGGGTGTATATTAAAAAAAATAAACCAGTATTTAAATAAAAAAATCTGTTTTTTAAATCATTTATTTTATCCACCTTGTCCAGGAGCAAAAAATGCTGACCTTGAATCCAATAGATAGGACATAGCTTCTGTAAGCCTGCCTTGTGAAATCCTCCTCCTCTTCAGCATACAGGTGCTGGATAGCTTCAGGGTTGTGCCTGTTCCTCATCCTGTAACATGAGCTTAATCCACGTGGTATATTTATGGTGGCTCATATGAAGACTCTCCTGACTTTATCTGAGTTACTCGTGATTTCAAACCAATGTAAATGATAAATGAACCAGGCCAACAGGTGTTTTGGTCTTGACAACTTTAACTGTCCAAATATGACCCTGTTCACTACCACAGACAGCTAATAAACTATGAACTAGCCAACATTTTCAACCCATATAGCTCTAGGAATTAGGCTCCAAACCTCAGCCATAGACACTACCTGGAAAAGCTTGATTACCAAAGGTGTCAAGCACCTGCAGCTGCCATGATCATCATTATGATCATCACTAGGGTGCTTGGCACCTTTGAAAAATCAGCCCATTTCTATTTAGGTGATTGAAAATGAATGCAAGAGCCTAAATTCTGGCCTTTTTTTTTTTTTATCAGGAAATGAACAAATTACTAAGATGAGTAAACTCCAAAGGAGAGATCCAGCTCATGCTATAGTCATTGAAAGTAATATTATGAACAGTTTCCAATTGTAAATCAAGTAAATTGACAAAATCCAGTAGGCACAAGTGTCAATTCAACTCTTTGGTACCTTTTTATGGTCTTAAGTATAGATGATGAGAGGGTCTTACAGGACAACTCACATTATCTTCCCGTTTGCTAACATGTCTTACTAATAAATGTCAGAACTCGAAATCTGAAATCAATCTTATGGGAGAAATTTACAAACACATCAGTAATTTGATACATTTATTCTCAGAATGCCCCTTCTCTTTTCATAAACAGATGCCTGCATGTGGTGTAAGCTACATTGCTGCAGGCTGGCGAGACACCTACAACCATGTAATGCCTCTATCTAATGTCATTGATGTATGGCAACCAATTGACTAACCATGGCTGAACAGCACGACAGTGAAGGTCACAAACATAATTCATTGAGAGTCAACAGAGGAAATATGGCCCCAAACGACAAGTGGCTACCATGAATTGTCTTTCTTAAACAAGTACTACTACTTACACTGCTTCACAGACTACTTTGCATTAGGAAGATTATGATAGTTCATTCCATATTGATCCTAGTGAGAAATTATATCCAGCTGGCAGGTATAACCCACCACTGTCTCTCTTAGAAAATGTTTAAATAAAGTTAAGAATCAATTAAATCATTGATAGGTTTAAGATTAGCAGCCGTGTTAGTCTGTATCCGTAAATAGGATGAGGAAGACTTTGTAGCACCTTAGAGACTAGCCAGTTTATTTCAGCATAAGCTTTCATGGGCTATAGCCCACTTCATTGGATGCATAGAATGGAACAGAAGTAAGATGCATTTATACACACAGAAAGCAAAAAAAAAAAAAAAAAAAAGTGGTACATTAGCACACCAATTCTAAGAGGCTATTTAATTTGGATGGGCCATTATCAGCAGGAGAAAAAAGTCTCTTTTGAAATGGATACCTGTGTCTGACAGCAGAGATACAACTAGTGAAGGTAAATTAAATAGGGAAATGCAATCAATTAGTGTAATGAGCGAACCATTCGCAAGTTCTATTTAGTCCTTGATTTATTGTATCCAATTTGAAAATTAATTCCAGTTCCTCAGTTTCTCGTTGGAGTCTGTTTTGGAAGTTTTTCTGTTTCAGAACTGACACCATCAAGTCTTTAATGGAATGGCCAGGAAGACTGAAGTGTTCTCCTACTAGTTTTTGAATGTTATGATTCCTGATGTCAGATCTGTGTCCATTTATTCTTTTGCATAGACACACACCACCCTATACAGGAAACCTACAGACCGCTACACTTACCTACATGCCTCCTGCTTCCATCCAGGACACACCACTCGATCCATTGTCTATAGCCAAGCTCTAAGATACAACCACATTTGCTCCAATCCCTCAGACAGAGACAAACACCTACAAGATCTCTACCAAGCATTCTTAAAACTACAATACCCACCTGGGGAAGTGAAAAAACAGATTGACAAAGCCAGAGGAGTACCCAGAAGCCACCTACTACAGGACAGGCCCAACAAAGACAAAAACAGATCATTAGCCGTCACTTCAGCCCTCAACTTAAGCCGCATCATCAAAGACCTACAACCTATCCTGAAAGATGATCCCTCACTCTCACAGATCTTGAGAGACAGACCAATCCTCACTTACAGACAACTCCCCCAACCACACATCACACAACAAACACACTAACCCAGATACCTATCCTTGTGACAAAGCCTGATGCCAACTCTGTCCTCATATCCATTCAACTGACACCATCATAGGACCTAATCACATCAGCCACACCATCAGAGGCTCATTCACCTGCACATCGACCAATATGATATATGCCATCATGGGTCAGCAATACCCCTCTGCTATGTGCATTGGCCAAACCAACCAATCTCTATGCGAAAGAATAAATGGACACAAATCTGACGTCAGGATTCATAACATTCAAAAACCATTAGGAGAACACTTCAATCTTCCTGGCCATTCCATTTAAGACTTGATGGTGTCAGTTCTGAAACAGAAAAACTTCCAAAACAGACTCCAACGAGAAACTGAGGAACTGGAATTAATTTTCAAATTGGATACAGTAAACCAAGGATTAAATAGAACTTGCGAATGGTTCGCTCATTACACTAATTGATTGTATTTCCCTACTTAATTTACCTTCAATAGTTGTATCTCTGCTGTCAGACACAGGTATCCATTTCAAAAGGGTACTTTTTTCTCCTGCTGATATTGGCCCATCCAAATTAAAAAGCCTCTTAGAACTGGTATGCTAATGTACAACCTTTTTTTTTGCTTTCTGTGTGTATAAATGCATCTTACTTCTGTTCCATTCTATGCATCCGATGAAGTGGGCTATAGCCCACGAAAGCTTATGCTGAAATAAACTGGTTAGTCTCTAATTTAATCATTGAGTCATCTGCATTTCCGAGTTCCTGTGTGCATAAACTGTTTACTGATGAGGATGAGGGAAACAGAACTCTTCTATTTCATCCAGAAAGAAGTGGTTGATAATGTCATTTGGAAAGCCTTATTGGAGAACAGTTAAGACGAAGCATGCGATTTTGGATGGAGATGCTGAACACTGTTTAATCTCTGTGCAAATTTTTGGGCTAGAAACACACAGAAAGCACACTAACTGGACACCAACCACTGGTATTTATCCTGGGTTAGCTTTAGTGTGAAGTAATGCCAGGATGACAGTGGCTCTCTGAACTGCTAACACTGCTGGGTTTTATCTACTGCACTCGCTCTGAAGTGACACAAACACACGGACTCCCTGGAAACATGATCCTAAGCTAAGAGGCTGAGAAACATGATGTGCATTGATATGCCATGTTGTAGGTGCTATTTCAATACTTCTTAAAACAACCTGTCTGTCTGGCTAATAGCATTGTTCAGTGTTCCAATGCATTTATTTCCATTTATCTTTGGGCTTGTGATTTTTCCTGTGCTATGCCAATGAGCATTGATTTTATTTAAGATACAGTATTTGGAACCTGAGGCAAAGATTAATTTGGGGAACTTAAATGAAAAAGACCTCACTTCAATTCAATTCAAACATTGTTGAAAAGATGTGAACCAAAAAGGGCCATATCACCTGGGGGATTCAACATATTGTTACAGTCTTCATAAAGAATTCCAAGCAAATTGCAAGGTACATGTCTGTTGCAGGATACCTTTGTGTCCCGTAGGAGTGAAGCACACACACAGCTGTTGAATAAAAGTAGTGAGTTTATTGAAGGCAAAGTGGCATAGCCGCAACAGGGGCTTCCTTTCGTTGCTGCCACTAAACGGAGACCCGACGCATCAGAGCAATGCCCGGGGAAGAAGCCCACTGCGCGTGGGCAAACAGGCAGAGAAATAATAGGAACATTTGCATCTCATGCATACCTCATGAATAACTAATACCTTACTTCTGTTTTGTTAGTATTACATGATACATGCAGGTGTTTTATTTCAAGGCAAGCAAACCGTGAGAGCCAAGTACTCCGACATGGGAAGTATGCAATAACAGGGCAGGGACTGATAACAGTGGCTGAAAGTACCCTTTTCTTCCCAGGAGTGTGGGAGGGAATAAGCACCCCTCCCGGGGGGGGGGAGTAAGCACCCCTTCCTTTCCTGGAGTCGAGAATAAAAGCGCCCTTAGCATTCCACCGTGACAATGTTTTGCACACCCTTACAATGTCTTATGAAATGATTTTTTTAGGAGAAAGTGTAAGTAAAATAAAAGCATATATTGATTCAAAGCCACAGATGATACTTTTAAGAAATTAATCCAACAATGGTTATCAGGCTATACCAAAAGGATGACAGGAGACATTTGGCATGGATTTAATCAGGCTGCAACACCATTATTAGATGTCTCAGACTACCTAGAAGATAAAAGTGTATAGTGCAGATAACCCCGTGTTTACTCCATAATTATCCAGGGGAATTTTACCAGCTCCCACATTTTTTTCCATCCACGCCCCTCCAGCAAATCCATTGCCAGGACCGTACCTTGCTTAATCTTGTACGAGGATTAAGGTGGGCTATAAAAATAGTGGTTGGCTCCCTGCCACGCCAATGATAGGAGTCCTCAACCACCCCCTGTTCACTCCTTACTTCTTTAAAGTCTTTTTCCAAGCCATTTATCTGGTTGCATACCTTTCCTATGGAGTACCTGCATTGGACATCCTCCCTACACTTACATAAAGATTAGGAACTATTGTCCTAATACGCATTTTTGTAGAATGAAAGAGAAATGTTATTTTTTTCTGGAGTTCTCGCACAATTCCTTTGAAGACTGATCTTGGTATAAAACTAGACAAGAGTGAAATTGAGAAGGTAATTTTAACACAAAGCCATAATCATATAAACACCAAATGCTTCTGGTAAAACAGGCTACACAGAATAAATTCACGTGCACCATTTCCCTTACTGAACAAAACCAAAATAGATCTGCTATTCATGTCCATAGCAAACAGGAGAAGACATCTGGAAGGAAAGACAAAACAATGAACAAAATTTTCTGGAGATCTGAACCACATTTTCTGAAACTGGATGGAGAGTAACAAAGACCAAACTATAGTAAGCGTGACAAAAAGCTTGCTTTCCCCTGAAGAATACTCAGTTCAGTCAAAAGGGGGGGTGGGAGGGAGAGAAAAGATTTAATAAATGAAAAGTATTTCACTTATTGCAAATAAAACTATTGTAATAAGGTGTCCAAAACACTGAAAAATATCAAATTTTAATATTTCAGAACTTCTCATTAATTATTTCTCTTCATGGTGATGACATTTGTTCTAAACACTTTTATTGATAAGTATTGTTTTACATTGTCCCCAGGGTGCAAATGATGTACAAGAACTGTGTGACACATTGCATAACCCTGCAGCATTACAAGTTACTCTCCTAGTTTATAATTTACATATTACAGTGGTTGCATTTCAAATACTTTTGCCAGTTTGAAAGTTTTTAACAGTTTGAGAGACTTACTATACCTATATTGAGAGAGATACTTTTAGAACTAGTAAAACGTTTCAAAATAACAAAGTATGTAAATAAATCCAGAGTACGTATATTGTTGTTATTTTCCACAAATCAAAAGTAGTGATGATCAGCTCTAAATATATCACTTCTACATGAGACAAATTGTTCTTCTAATGAAGGTCGCCATCTGAAAAGCAGGCATTGAAACAAACACATTATTCAGGCAGCTGTTTTGTCAAAAGAAATTCAGTTTGTTTTGCCACTCAGATCCAACGCTGAATAGCACTGAGGGCAGTACTATAGGTTCTGAGTGCAGGATGAGTCCCTTTGTAACACATCAAAAGAGACCCTGCCTCTACAATGAAGCCTGCTTCCTGCAGTTGTTTTGCTATTTCCTCTACATCCCAATGTCCCTCCTCCTGGTTGGCCAGTAAGTGGTTGACAAGGTGAGGGTAGAACACAGTGGATATGCACTTTACTACTAATTTCGCATTCAGGAGCAAGGAAAGAATTTCAGAATCACAGCTGGAATCATCAATCTGCAAAGAAAGAAAAATACACAAAAATGAAGACCGAGTTATTGGTTACATCCATAAATTATTTTTAAGGCCACAAGAGATCATGACTTTTATAATCATCAACGATGACCTCCTCCAATATGCTTTTTACTTGTGAAGCAGCAATGGTAGGATGTTTCGCATAGCTTAATAGCAATAGTTATATATACTATACACAACAAAGGCAAAGCTTTAACAATCATATATTTTATTAATAAAACCTCATGAGTCTTATAGATGTACCAATTTCAAACTAAGGAACAAAAACTAAACAGAAGGTAGTGCAGAGCTTGGAATAGATTCCCAGTATCTTCCCTATTTACTTGAAAACTCCCTTTCTAGCTTTACGTTAATATAAGGATTAACAAAGATTCATACGGGAGATCGTATGGTAAACAATATTTTCTGACACACTGAATTGTGTGTTGTCATAAGTGTAAAGTAGCCTAAAATTAGTGTTTACCTGTAAGGGGTTAAGCTAAAGGTAACCTGAGAGGTGGACAACTGACCAATAAGAAATTG
>ML677333.1:10371802-10383187 GCA_007922305.1 Dermatemys mawii | reverse complement strand
AAACTGAAACTTAAAATCCTTTGTCTCCTGAGGAATCTCTTATTGGTCAGTTGTCCACCTCTCAGGTTACCTTTAGCTTAACTCCTTACAGGTAAACACTAATTTTAGGCTACTTTACACTTATGACATGTGTACTATACAAGCAAGTGTCTGAATAGAGCTCAGGACCAGAAGCCATCACCAGGCTCAGATTTTCAAAATCTGGAGCACCCAGCAGCTCCCATTGTGGCATACAATGGGTATGGAGTTCTTTTGAAAATTGGGTCTATATCTGTATGGACACTGCTACAGGATTAAGTTTTTAAACTCAATTTTAGCTAATTAAGCAGATAAATCAGATCTAAGTTTCTAGAAAGACAATGCTGCTTTAATGGCATAAAGTGTCTTATGTCTCCAATGCCCAGAAAAAAACTAATGAGCAACAGAAAAGAACGTTTTAAGAAGTATTTGGAAACCATCTTTCTTTCAACACACTCCATCAGATAAAAAATGAACAGACCAACTAAACTGTTTAATGAATAATGAGAGATTTCCTGACTAGATTTTTTTTTTTTTAATTTAAATTCCATCTCCATTCTACCCATCTTTGGTCCCATTTTCCAGAATAACTGCCCACTACATTTTGATGGCTGGTCGAGCAGGAAGCGTAAATGGCACTCGTATAGTTGGCTGAACTGGTACAGCAGCACAGCTCTCCCACTTCCCAGCATGTATAGCTGAATCTATGACATCTCAAGAGAGAAGTGACTATGACATCTTGGAGACATTTGACAACTTATTCCTAGGCAATTTTTGATTCAACCAGCATCATAAATTATTTCATCCTGATTTTTCAGGACAACATCCAAAATTTCCTTGCCTATCATTTCTGATTGTCTTTTTTGTCTCCAGCTATACAGCTGAAGCAGCGCAGGGCTTAGCACCTCAGTGTTTTTATTAAACTGGCAGGTTGAATTCGCCCCTGCTCCTATAAAGCATCAGGATGGACATTTCTTGGTTATATCCCAATTTAATCATTTCACTTCCATTTCTAAGACAATAGAAAGAATTATCAGCTCTGTGTCTTTGTCTGGGAGATTAAATATATCTCAGGTCCAGTGAGCCCAGCAAACCAAACATAGTGGCTAGGGGCAGGTCTATACTACCACTTAAGTTTGATCTCACATGCATTTATCACGGGTGTGAAAAAGACACCCTCGTGAGTGACATAAGTTACAGTGACCTAAGTGCTGTCCACACCAGCACCGTCAGCAGGAGACATAGCTTCTGCCTCTCATGGAGGTGGAGTAATTATGCTGATGGGAGAGCACTTTCATGTCGGCATACAGCAGTGTCCCAGAACTTTTTACCTCGCCCCCCCCCCCCCCCCTTCTGTGCCACCCACATCTGGAGCTGGAACTCGGGCCACAGCTCTGGGAGGCGAGGGGACAGGCTGTCAGTCTCACCCAGAACCCAGCTGCCCTCACACAAACATTCCTCCGCACCAGTTTGGAAATCTCTGGCACCAAATGTGCAAAAGTGGTGCAGCTGCAAGTAGCACTTCTAGTGCAACTCTGCCCTTAGACATTTCTGTTTCTCATGCCACTGTGGCTACACTGAGATATTCACTCCACATGAAGAGGAGCATGAAGAAAACTAAAGAAGCCTATCCTGTGGCTCTGGAAGTCAGTGGGAGAGCTGCCATTGACTTTAACTCTATGAGCTGCCATTGACTTTAACTCTATGAGAGGCAGTAGCTATGTTGACAGGAGAAGCTCTCCGGCTGACATAGGGCTGTCCACACCAGTGCTTATGTCGACTTTTCGCACCGCTGAGCAACATAAATTATGCCGACTTAAGCCATAGTGTAGACACAGCCTAAGATAGCTTCCCAGACCTGAAAAATTCTGTGTAAATGCAAAAGCTTATTTCTCGCCAAGAGAAGCTGGTCCAATAAAAGATATTACCTCACCTGCCTTATCTCTCTAATGTCCTGGGACCAACCAACAGGACTATAACAACACTGCCTACAATTACTAAAATGCACACTAATTCACCCTTTTTCTGGACAGAGATCAAGTGTAATATCTCAGTATTGGATTATTTGTGCTAAAGCAATCATTTTCCCAACCAAAGCTATGGTGTGTTCATTTATTTAACATATATAAAATGATTTAGTGAATATTTCCACAACAAAACAACAATAACTGTAAGAAAGACATAAAATTCAAGTTTAAACTTAGCAGCCTTAGTCATCACTTTGGGAGACTGTGTACATTGATAACTAGCCTTTATATAGCACTTTGTAAAGTGCTGTACAAATATTAGCTAGTGCACACAGTTCCCGGTGAGTATTATGAGTAGTGTTAACCTTATTCCATTGCACGCAAAACCAAGAAGCAGTGTAACCAACTCAAGGGCACACAGTGTGACAGGGCAAAGATTACGGCTTGAGAGTTCCTGGCTATTATATCTTTAGAGCACCCAGTTCATTAAAACAGTCCTATATGGATGCAGGCAATGTAACACAAAACATCATGTGGAGATTCACTAAATATCTGAGGTGAAATAACGTGTTGCTCTCTGAAAAACTACCCAGATGCTGTCGAGGACACAGTCCAGAACAGGGGTGGACAGGAATGCCTCTCTCACCTCAGTGCCTTATGGAAGTTCCCAGCTGATGTCTATTGGTCAGGTAGATGCTGAGATGCAGTGTTCAGTGGAACAAATGTTACCATAAAGAGTGAGGTTTTATCCTTTTCTGTTGATAACAACATCTAACCATGCTAGTGGCAACATACTATTGCTGATGATGCATCAGACAAGAGAATTGAGTTTGTTCTTCCATGTAAGTATTAGTTTTGCACTGTTAGCAGAGGTTATAAGTTGGTTTTGTCCCTGAACTGAACAGGTATGGCTCAAGGACACACAGGGATTAGATCTCTGGAGTAAATTGGTGATATTTTTGCAGTCACTTTTCTGGCCATACACACACTGTTTAAAAAGATTCCAGCAAAGGAGAAACTTATAAATCAGGTTGCAAGTCAACAGTCATTAATGAAGGAAGAGGCTAGTTACACAGCTGAAGAGGATCTCAAGGAATATGGAGCTGATTATTTTGGCACAATCACCCAGAATTAGTCAAAAACAAATAACTGTAAATTCCATTTTATTTTCCAAACTTCATTTTTTGTACATTTTTATTACAAAATTATTAAATTGTTTTGAAATATAAGGATGTATTCCCAGTACATCAACAATGAATATAAAATATGTAAGTAGGCTAAATATCAACAATTATTTTAGACTAACTAGAAAAAAATTATGTTCAAGTTCCACTTTCAGCTCAAGTCTCTTGGGTACAAGCAGCATTTTTTGCTAAATACATAGGCTCTCAATCTATGGCTACTTTAACAGTATAGTTACACACAGTCTATGGAATTATTGTATTATAAGGAGTAAACAATCAGTCTTAACCTTTGCATGCTGACATAAGAAAGAAGACAATACCAAAAGTGTTCTCAGAAATAAGCAACTCTTAAAGAGGAGCTCTGAATCCTACTGACATCCATAATCTACTTAACTGGCTATACTAAGATAAAGTTTTTTAAATTATTCATACACCATATTCACTGCGATGAGGTGATCTAGTTATTTCTGGTGTGTGAAAGATGGAACTGGCAGTTTGCAAAAGGTTACACAATAACAGAGGTCCGCAGTTTCAGAAAAACTTAAAAAAAACCTGGTTGTTTTATTGTTGGCAAAGGCTGTACAATCCTAGTATCAGCACTTCAGCATCATCCTTTTAACTGTAAACATCCATAAAGCTGTCAGCATCGTACAACAAATGGCTAAATAATACATTGTACCAGCAAGCAACTGCTGTATTTTTTTCACGGCCATGTTTGTGAACTGTGCTAGCAGTATGTCAGGGAATCTGACTATTTCACTTTGTCAGATGGCATTATTTCTCTCCCTGTTCAATGTAAATGGGAATTGGCCTTCTGTAACAAATCTGAAAGCTAAGTATAGCCAAAACCAATTGCTTGACTACATTTGTGGCTCGTTATTAAAAATATTCAAGAAACCAGGTAGCCTAAGTTTAGCCAGGTTATTAGTCAAAGACAAAACATTACAACACATAGCAATCTTGCAGCTTCAAAAATTTGCTTCAAAAATATGTATTTGAGATTATCTATATTAATAGTAGCCCTTGATAAAAGATAGTCAACACTCTGCATATCACACAAGCTTTGCCAGACCAGTCAATACCAGCTTCTTATCTTGTTTTTCTGTGCTCTCCTTTGCTTTTCTTTTATCTTTGTTTTGACCACCACATTCCAGGTGCCATGCAGTCATCCTCTAACTGTACCCAAGTACTCGTATTCTGACAGGTTTTGTATTTTCTCTTGCCAAGAGCAAAGCTTAGTTATTGAAAAGTGCTATGGGATATTCCTTAGCATGAGTGAAAAGCATTTTGGGAAAAGCACAATACAATTTGCAACTGTATCACTTGTTATACTGTCTACAATATTAAATTAATTACTCTAACACATAGCATATACATTGGCTAACACAATCTTTTGCTAAAATTCCACCTAAAGTAATTATGAGAGTGAAAAATAACTAGCAGGAGGCATGCTTTCTGGAGTGCAAAAAATCACTTCTAAACACTACAGGATTTACACATAATAATGGTAACCTCTTCTGTATTACCCGCTTTTCAATTACTGCCAAGAATCTCTTCTAAATTCAACCTTTCAGGCACTGACCAAGCTCTTCTGCAGTTGAAGTGAAGTCTATAGTAAAACTCCAGTTGACTTCAATGTGCGAAAGAAATGGGCCTATATGAGAGGCCTATTGCGGAAGTTTGGAAACATTTTTTCGCGGACCACTTGAAAATTGCTGAGGGTCTCAGTGGACCACTTGATATTTGCAAATGTTTCTACCGTTAGCTAGCTATTATAAAGCGCTTTGGTTAAAAACATGATATATAAAAAAACCTTAATAATTAAAAAACGTTTGTTCTACACATAAAAGCACACAACTCTTATTTTAATATCAGTAGTCTTACCTTTCTAATGCAATGGATTTGGCCTCTCTCTCCCACCGCAGCAGACTCCGAGCTCTGGCTGGGAAGGAGAGGGGTCTCTCCCATGCCACAGCAGCCACAGAGCTGGAGAAAGTCGCCTCTTTCTTTGGCCACTGCAGCCCTGCACATCTCAAATTCCCCCCACCCCCTCTTCTTACCCCACTTCCCCCTCCCACCTACCCTCTATTACCCTCAAGGCCACCACCACCTTACATGTGTCTCTTCTCCAGGGTCCAGGCACCTAAATAGTGGAGCCATGCCTGTGAGGCTCCATCTTAATTGGGTGGGTGGCCACTCATTGTCTTATGTGCGGCCGCTCAGGCAGGTATCTTAGAGGGAACTCTCCTGAATGGAGTTCGCGAACCACTCTCCATGGACCATAGTTTGAGAACCTCTGACCTAGTGTATAAATTTCCATTTTCTTTAGTGAATATAAATTGTAATACTTTTTTATCTTAAGTGGGATTTATATTAACAGGCAACTCAGTCTCCTCGTCTTGTTGCTGAGAGCAAATTACATCACAAAACACATCCAGAATGAGTGAAGACTTGATTCGCTGTGAAAGAATCTCCCTTTTGTTCTCAGAAATGTATCTCCTTAAATTTTACTCTCCCTTTTTATCCCCTCTGCAAGTGCAAATGTTTCTATGCTTCCCGTATCAACTCTGTCCCTGAGGTTATTGCAGATTAGAAGGTGAAAAAAACACACCTGCGATGACAAGATTTCTGAGCTCATGCAGTTCTCCCACACTGATAGGGCACACTGAATGAATGGAGGTATTCGGTGGCAGAGGCCAGGAAAGCATACAGTGAGCGTGATCAGAACACACAGGAGGTGATGCTGAGGCAAACAGACATGGTCAGGCATCTGGTGGAGCTGCAGGAAAGGCAACAAGAGTGCAGACCGCCGCTGCATCCATTGTATAATAGGCTGCTGTCCTCGCTAAGTTCCATATCCTCCACACTCAGACATCGAAGAATGCGCAGGAAGAGGCTTCGGACACCCAGCCGCTCCACTCCAGAGGATTCATGGCCCAATCAACATTCAAACAGCTTTGATTTGTAGTGTAGCTACGATAAGCAATGTGGCCTTGTCCTTCCCTCCTCTCCCACCCCACCTGGGCTATCTTTTTTAAATAAATAAAGAATGCATGAATTCAAAACAATAGTTACTTTATTTCCTTTGACAGCTGTGGTCGAAAGGGGGAGGAGGACTGGCTTACAGAGAAGTACATTCAATAAAGGGGTTGGTTTTAAATCAAGGAGAAACACACACAACTGTCAGACCGTAGCCTGGCCAGCCTTGAAACTGTTTTTCAAATCCCCTCTGATGCACAGCATGCCTAGCATCTTCTAATCGCCCTGGTGTCTGGCTGTTCAAAATCATCCACCAGATGATTTGCCTCAATCTCCCCTTTACTCTCACAGATATTATGGAGCATAGAGCAAGCAGCAATAACAATGGGAATATTGTTCGCGCTGAGGTCTAACCTAGTCAGCAAACAGCACCAGCAAGCCTTTAAACATCCAAACGCACATTCTACCATCATTCTGCACTTGCTCAGCCTGTAGTTGAACCACTCCTTACTACAGTGCAGGCTGCCTGTGTATGGCTTCATGAGCCAGGAGTAGGCTGGGTCCCCAAGGATAACTATTGGCATTTCTACACACCCAATGGTAATTTTCTGGTCTGGGAAGTAAGTCCCTTCTCGCAGCTGTTCAAACAGCCTGGAGTTCCTAAAGATGTGAGCATCATGCACCTTTTCGGCCATCTCATGCTGACGTCGGTGAAATGTCCCTTGTGATCCACCAGTACCAAGATAGGGATATGCGTTCCCCACCACAGTTAGGGAACCCCATTGCAGCAAAGCCATCTGTTCTGAGCTGCATATTTCCCAGAGTCACTACCCTTGCTAGCAGAAGGTTAGTGATTGCATTGGCTACTTGGATCACAGCAGCCCCACGGTAGATTTGCCCACTCCAAATTGATTCGTGACTGACGGGTAGCAGTCAGGCATTGCAAGCTTCCACAGGGCTATCGCCACTTGCTTCTCAACTGTCAGGGCATGTCTCATCTTGGTATTCCTGTGCTTCGGGCTAGGGGAAAGCAATTCACAAAGTTCCAGGAAAGTGGCTTTACGCATTCAAAAGTTTTGCAGCCACTGGGAATCATCGCATACCTGTAACACTATGCAGTCCCACTAGTCTGTGCTTTTTGCCAGGCCCAGAATCAGCATTCCACTGTATCAACCTGCCCCACTGCTGCCATGATGTCCCAATTGCCACAGCCTGTGCTTTCAGGAACGTCTGTGTCCATGTCTTCCTCACAATCTTCCTTGTGCTGACTTCTCCTAGGAAGGTTTTGCACATACTGCAGGATAATGTGTGAGGTGTTTACAATGCTCACAGCAGCAGCGCTGAGCTGAGTTGGCTCCATGCTTGCCATGCTATGGTGTTTGCACGGGTAACCAGGAAAAAAGGTGCAAAGCGAATGTTTGCTGTTGCTTTCACGGAGGGGAAAAAAGGAGGAAGAGGAGGCTGATATGTATCCAAAACCACATGAGACAATGTTTTTGCCCCATCAGGCACTGGGAGCTTAACCCAGAATTCCAATGGACAATGGGGACTGTGGGATAGCTACCCACAGTGCAACACTCTATGTGTCGATGCTAGCCATAGTATTGAGAACACACTCCACTGACGCACTGCGCTTAGTGGGGACATACATAATTGACTGTATAAAATCGCTTTCTGAAGATCAACTTCTATAAAATAGACCTAATTTCACAGCATAGATATACCATTAGAGTGAGATTAAATCCCTGTGTTGTGTGAGAAAAATGCACATCAGCATCAACTAGAGTGAATTTTCAGAAAAGTCAGAAGTGAATCTGTTAACATAAATTTGATTATTTGCAAAAAAAACCCCTCCACAGGAATAAACAATCCCACCATGTGTATAGAAGAGTCTACAGCAGTGGGCTATTGCCAAGTTTTATGCAACATTATGGATTAAATTATTTTAAAAGAACTAAAACAGGAAGACCTACAAAAATGTGTTTTGTATAACATGGCAGTTTCTATTCCACAATATTAATTTACAGCTAAGTAGCCAGGTAATTAACAGCATTTGTGGGCTCTTTTGAACATATAAAGGATCTTTAATCAGCCCTATGGCTGAGGACAAAATAACTTTAGAAAATCTTAATAATGACAACACGCTCAAGAGACCCAACTTCCTACGCAAAGATAAAAAAAGCTATTTTATTACCTGAAACTATGAAGGATGGTTAATTCAACTGCTCATACCTTAGCAACAGCTGTTATCTGCTCCAGTGCCAATGCATGAAGATCTTGGTCTTTGCTTTCTACTAGCAGTTTCAGGGATGGCAGCAGCAGGGACTGGTTAAGCAACAGCAAACATAATTCCTTTGTACACTGAAAACAAAAAGTAATCCTCAAACTGTCAGAACTCAGGAGACATTTGGTAACATTAGGCACACAAAATTTTATGAAAAGCTTGTGTCAAATGTAAAATGTAAATCAAACTTTTAAAACAAATGAATTTTCCAGTGAAATAAGCCTGTTTGGAAACTTGAAAGCACAAATGAAAAAAGGGTATGATAAAGGGTAAGTCGAATGTTTGAGAAACAAGGCAGGCACTCAGTGCTCCTTACAACCCACACTGAGTTTTACTGAAAGAAGAATGGAGCAATCACTGCTCTCCATGGGACTAACACTTTTGCTGTGGGCACTGAAACACTGCAAACTGTAAGATGTAAGGTAACACATCTGTGACATTTCTGTAACTAGGTTATATAGTCATAAAGGTGGAATAAAATAAAGAAGGAATATAACAGCTCCTTAAATCAGAGTCCAGCATCATAAAGTTGTCCCCAAAACCTTGCCAATTGTCTTTTACAGAGCTCTGATGCTGTATATTAGTCTCTCCATTTTAATATGAGTTTCCATGTTTTATTATCCAGCATGAACTATCTAGCATTACAATATTGCTATAAAGTGTCCTCATACAGAGGCTGGCAACAGAAAGTGATGCTTAAAAAAATAAAACACTGAGTAGGATTACTTCCAAACTTTATCTAGATCTACTGCACTTAGTAAAAAGTGGATTTTTATTAGTCTTTATCTTACACATGTAGAATTATTTTATTTAATCTACTATGATGTATAAATGAATTACTGACCAATTTTAAAAAGGGATTATTATACCTCTAAAAACAAATTATAACTTTCTCTTTATGAATAACAACCTAACTTGTCCAGAGTGACCAGGTTCAAAGATATAGTTTACTCTGACTCCTCTCCAAAATACTTTGTTTCCAGTGAGACCAATGAAGAAAATCACACAACAATAGCACTCCATTTGGTTAGCCTGAATACTATATAACATAGATATTATTATAATATCATTTTTAGACATGTACAGACATGCTCTATACTTCAGAAAAACACTGCTCTGCCCCAAAGAGCTTACAATCTAAAAAGGGAACGCAAATGTTTATTATTTTACCATTTAAGGTCAAATTTGATTAAACTGGTGCCCAAAATGCTGCTAAATGTAGTCACTCCCTTGGGATAGTTATATCTCCCCTAAATTTAAAAAAAAGGGAAAATGATAATTTGGTATGTTATGTACATCTGACATACATTAAGTTGCTTTTGTAGATTGAAATATTAAAGTATGGTATCTACTGACATCTTTTATCCTAACCAATTTATTTTCAGATAATGCAGCCACTCTTCCGTTATCCCCTTCAACTGCATTTCTGACAGCAAAATATAAATTTAATTTGATATATACCTCAGAATGCAACATAACTACAAATTACACTGTGCTTGATAACAGCTCATGGTAGTTACAAAAAAATCTGCATCTGGTCTAAATGACAAAGTAGTAAAAATGTCTTTGTCTCGGCTACACTAGCATATCACCAGCAAAGCTCCCATCAGGAAAGAGTTTACATGCAAAAACTAGCACACACAGGACTAACAAAACATCTTCCAAATGCATTGACCAGATGCCTGCATTGCAGTTCAGCACTCAAAAACTGAGAACCTGGTACACTTTCCTATCAACTAAACTTCTCCCTAGGATATCATGCAATACATTTTTTTTTATTATTGCAGCTAGGTAGAGATTGGTGAGCCTAAGGAGAAAACAAAAGATTTGTAATATACTGAGGAGAGTTTGTCATTTGTTGCCAAAGAATAGACAGAAGTATTTCATAAGTGTTTATAAAATTAAGCAATGGCTAAGTCTGGAGTTAACAGGCTTTGCTTTCATTGAGAACTAACATTACAGGAATGGGTGAAGAGCAGTACTGAAAAGACTATAAAGGGTGAGACAAAATTAAAAATTTTACACCCATTAAACCTTTGATATTTTGATTTCCTCCTTCATTTCTACCAAACAGCAACATACTAAGTAGATTACAGAATGTAAACTTAGCAATTTATGATTCTACAAGTTCCTTTGTGTCTGGAAAGCAGAATTTATCACCATGGATATACCTTTATGTTAGGAAAAATAAATTTTGAGGGTTGTAGGATGCACAACTTGAGTGCAACAACAAGTTTATAGTTTTGGTAACATTTTATGTCTGAAAACCCATCAAAATCATAAGAGAAGAAGAGGTGCCATAGGGAACAGCATATAACTATAAAAAAGCTTTCAAAAGAATAACCCCTAAAATTACATTTTTGTACCTTAAGGTGGTGGGAGGAGAAAAGGAAAGGCAGATAATTTAAGCACACTGTTAAACATAATTAGGTACAATGAGCATTTCTAAAGCCAATGACTAGAAAAATGAAAAGGTGTTTTTAAAACACTGCTAAACTGCTGAACTACAATTTGCTTTCTCACTGAAGTGATTTAAAATATTACAGAAAAAAGTGCAATTAGATTATGTCAATTTGCAAATGCAGTTAATGTGGATATTAACATTACTATTTTTGCAAGAAATAAATTTCAGGTAAAACAGGTATTTTAGCTCTTCTACAAAAATGTTTATTATCAACATTCCTCTTTTGCAAAATTTTACTTAGAACACTACATTACGCTGATAAGAACTTTTGGCCACAGTAATTCCTTATAGTTAGTCTTTAATGTAAAGCCATATTTAGTACCTTAATCATTGGGAGCATTAATATTGGTAATACAAATATACATATAAAACTAATTTGGATAAAGTACTATTTTTCTATTTTAGAGAGAAGTAATAATACACCCTTTTTAAAAATTAAGGTCCCAATTCAGCAAAGCACTAAAGCAAATGCTTAATGTTAAGCCCAAG
>ML677333.1:10301812-10371792 GCA_007922305.1 Dermatemys mawii | reverse complement strand
AAGGGGGTTGGACTAGATGACCTCCTGAGGTCCCTTCCAACCCTAATATTCTATGGAGATTCCACCCTCTCCCTTGGTAACCCATTCCACTGCTTCAACACCGTCCTAGTGAAAAAGTTTTTCCTAATATCCAACCTAAGCCTCCAGCACTGGAACTTGAGAACATTACTCCTTGTACCATCATCTGCTACCACAGAGAACAGTCTAAATCCATCCTCTTTGGAACCCCCTTTCAGATTGTTAAAAGCAACTATCAAATCCCCGCCCCCCTCCCCCATTAAGACAAGCCGTCACCTGCCATATTTGCTATTCTTTCTGCACATCAGGATAGTTTGTTCCTGTGCTCTCAATAAGACTTCTTTAAAATACAGCCAGCTCTCCTGGACTCCTTTCCCCCTCATATAAGCCCTCCCAGGGGATCCTGTCCATCAGTTCCCTGAGGGAGTCAAAGTCTGATTTTCTGAAATCCAGGGTCTGTATTCTGCTGCTCTCCTTTCTTCCCTTTGTCAGGATCTTGAACTCTACCATCTCATGGTTACTGTTGCCACCCTTTCTACTTCCCCTATTAATTCTTCCTTTTTTGTGAGCAGCAGGTTAAGAGGAGCACGGTCCCTAGTTGGTTCCTCCAGCAATGATGGTGTTTTTAGAGAAAGATTTCTTTCTGACCTCGGTGAACATCCTGATCAACACTGAACATCCTGTATCATGATGTTTAAATGCCTTTTCAATTATTACCTTAGACTTCAGAATCACAAATGTTACTGGTGGTCAAAAAATTATCCTTTTTTTTTTTAAAAAAAGCAGCCGATTTATTCTTCTCTCCACAAAGTATTTAATAGACTACAATAATAGATTCTGCAAAATGTAAGTTTTTATCAAATTGTTTTAGCAATGAAACTTAAAATTTCCCTACATTACTTTTCTCCAGTAAAGACTTGTTTACACAAAAGTTGTACTGCTGTAACTGCTATGCACAAAAATTATACTGTTTTTAACTATGCTGGAAAGTTAAAGCAGTACAGCCTTCTAGTGTGTTATATCACTATAAAGGCACTTTATTTCCATATGAGGAGGAGAATAAGCTACACCAATATAAAAGACACCTCTGTACAAGGTATAACATGCACATACTAAGGGTTGTACTGCTATAATTATACTGGTAAAAAATGCACCTTTTACTGAAACAGTTAGACCATATAAAAACTATGCACAGATCAGACCTTACTGATGTTGAATTCAACAATAACTTTATTAACTAAAAAAAGATGATTGCTGTTTGACCTTGGTGTAACCCTCCTATCAGGAGGAGATCTACTGTGGAATACTGATTTTCAATTGCATTTGTGTTTGTAAAGCATTTAGATGTTTTGGAAAATTACATCCTAGGAACTTAACTTCGGGTTTTTTCATCTTTAATCAGGTTGTATAGTATCTCTCTATAAGAGCAGTCCCACCGGTTTTGATCAGAACTACTTGTGGTGTAAAGTATTACTCATGATGAGTGAGGAGAAAGCACTGGGCCCTTTGTAGGTATATCCCATGCACTGTAATTAAAAACTAAAATGGTCTCTCTTTACAAATTATATCTGGCACTCTGCCTTACTGACTTCTTTGCAGAAGTGGGTATTAAGCTGCATAAGTACAAGTGTCCCATTTGTTTTAAAATGTATTGCCTTTCAAATTCTACAAGAAACTTCTTGGTTTTGTATTAAAGTGAAAAGAAGCATCTGATCAGTTTCCATTACAATGCTCATAATCTTTGTGTTGGCTATTTTCAGAAACAAAGACTGTGGTTATGGGACTCTCACTGTAAAGGATGAATCAGGATAATAAAAGAAGATGCCTGGGAATAATTCCAGGGAAGTGCGAAGATTTTTAAATCATTTTTTAAATTTGGTATGGTAGGCTATGATGTATGAGTATGGGATGCTGTGGCACTTTGGGATATAAGAGAGGCTTGTATGGAAGAGAGTATACATAATTAATTTAGGAAAAGGGAATACCAGAGTACAAGGTACAGGTATATCTGCAAAGTACTTGAAGTTACAACTCACCTCTATGGGGAGCGTGTGCTTAGTCTCATATAAAGAACGGCAGATCTTCAAAATTTCATTTCCCATATTTTCTTTTTGCTCAGTTGGGCATCTTGATAGCATGACTGTCCCTAGTTTCACCCATGGATTATTACTCGTGTATGCGCTAAAAAAACACAAACAAAAAACAAACAAGAAAACAAAATTTAGAAAACTGTATTTTAAAAAATTGTGAATAAAAGCATGGTATAATAGTACAGTATGAAAAAATGAAAAGATCTGGGGCCAAGTAGTGATCTCTGATTCTAAAACTGACCCACTTAACTTAGAGCAGCCTTTGGACTACTCTAAATTACAACTGCTGTGGTCCCTAAAGGACCATGTTGCAGCTGTGAATTAGCATAATTGAGTTCTCTCTCCCAAATCCAACATGGAGAATGCTTGGCACAGGAGTGGGCACAGCTGGCTTTACACCAGCTGAAAATTTCCTTTCATTGGAAGTGGGATTCTTAACTTGGTAGCTTCAGCAAGATTCTGACCTCTTAATCCCTCTAGGTGATCAGATTGGTCTCTCAATGAAAAGCCTTTACCTCAAAATCACTGACAAAAATCAACACCCAGATCCTTTGTGCTTTGTCCTTTGTGCTTTCAAACCCAATTAACTGTCTATTAACAAATAAATAAATAAATAAATACCCCCCATCTAGTTTTCATATATTGACTTTTAGCAGTAAAACTGAAAGCACTTCACAATCAGATACATGTTACATATTTAAAATTGGCCCCCAAATACCTTCTTCTGCACAGAATTATGAACAATGGTTATTGTTCCAAAGTCAACATGTGCCATGAGATATATCTACCAGAGCTATTACCTATTCTCAGTCTAAGATAGAAACATGGATAAAGATACCACTGTGTGGGATTCTGTTGAAAAATGCTGGCTTTTTAAATGGCAGCTACTGACATGAAGTATTAATGAATGACAATGCAATTAAGGAGGAGGTTACTAAAAAGCTCACATTCAGTTTAGACTGTTAATGTCGTGTAACCATGATTTTTCACAAGAGGATTAGCAAAATATCACAATTTATGACAATCAGGTCAATAGCTCAGTCAGATTACACCAAAGATTTCAAGTTCTAATCTATCTATTTTTAGGCACCTAGATAAATGGCCTAAGTTTCGGAGACATGAAGGACAACACTCAGGTCAATGGGAACTGCAAGCACTCAACACTTCTGGGGAGCAAAAATTACATTTAGATTGTAAACTCTTTGAAGGAACTATCTGTGCCTGTAAAGTAACTAGCACACATTAGACCCATAAAAAGGATAAGTCTCTCCCCCACAGACACAGCGCACACTCATTTGGTGTGATCCTCGCCTGCTCTCCGGCCCCTTTATGTTGGGAAAAGGAACGGAGGAGTATAAAGAGGCTCTAAAACCAGTTCTCCATGTGAGGAGGATTCCTTTGATCTAGAAATGGAGGAAGGCAGCTGTAATGTTGTCTTTCAAGACCCGCTTACTGGCCTTGCCTTAGGAGGTGTACTGGGGGTGGGAAGAGTGTGTTGGAGACAGAACAGTAGCATATAGTTCTGGGCAGTGCTGCAACTCACATATACCTGGGAACAGGCTGTCATAACTTAGGCTGCCAGGGGGGCACAAAGGTAGCTTAAAACCACCACAGGCTCCCTTCCCCGTAAACCTGGGTTGGCCAATCTGTGGCTCCGGAGCCACATGCGGCTCTTCAGAACTTAATATGTGGCTCCTTGTATAGGCAGAGATTCTGGGACTGGTGCTACATGTGCCAACTTTCCAATGTGCCGGAGGGTGCTCACTGCTCAAACCCTGGCTCTGCCACAGGCCCTGTCCCCACTCCACTCCTTCCCATCCCCTCCCCTGAGCCTGCTGTGCCCTTGCTCCTCCCTCCCAGAGCCTCCTGCACACCACGGAACAGCTGATCAGGAGTACGGGGAGGGAGTGGGAGGCGGTGATCAGCAGGAGGCACTGGGAGCTGATGTGGGGGCTGCTGTCATATTACTGTGGCTCTTTGGCAACGTATGTTAGTAAATCCTGGCTCCTTCTCAGGCTCAGGTTGGCTAATCCTGCCCTAGACTGTAAGTTCGGTGCTATACCTCTTCAAGGCACAGAGCAATATCTCAGCCTTGATCTTGAAGAATCAAGATTTGCTAACAGATATATTTATCATGGTCAAGAGACAGACTTACCTGTGATGGAGAAAAACATTAGCAGTGGAAAGCAGGGAAAAATGTGTTTATATGTCTTTGAACCTACCTTCCAATTACACAGGCAGTTTTCAAAACTGATTCAAATTAAAATGGAAAACCACAGTATGATCGACTCATACCCACTGGAATTGGATTCATTATAAATCAAGTCATGCATCGGACACCTACTGGCATACATGCTGTTTAAAACAGCAACTGTGAGGTTCCTTGGAAACCTTGCATTGTTAATGTTGCTACTGAGTGGCAGTTGGTAAAAAAAATACAATCATGGCACATAAGCAGTGACTATTGTACAGCTCCAATTACTATGAAAAGAACCAAACAGCTCACATCAAAAGAATCAGGCAGAAACACAGCCCAAGCAATAGACTCACAATCTCTAGTGAGCAACACTGGCTTCAGGTGAAGAAGCTATTCTATCCTGATCTGTGTAACAGACAGACAGATACTAGTAGTAGTTACATTTGAGTGAGAAATGACTAAAAGCCATTATCTTTATTCTTTCTTGACAATTTAATTAGAGTATTTTAATCAGTCATAGTCGATGAGCACTCACGGCTGCAAATCTTGCTGCTATCAGTACAGTCCCTCCCTTCCTCTTCTTCCAACCTCCTGGGTCAAACCTAGCATAGTAGTTAATATAGAAAACCACGATACCAGAACATGTGGTACAGCTGCTGCATAACCCACAAGAGAGACAGAGGAAGAATGCTGCAGTTCCATCATTGTCACTGGCTAAATTAATAGCTTATGCTGTGGTTCCAGGATAGGACTCCAGAGTCATCTCAGGTCCCATAAGTAAATCTGTGGTAAAGATCATCCTCGAATCGAGGGACTGGCAACAACAAGCTTCTGCTGCCTGATCTGTTTCCTGCTTATGATTCTTTCTGTCCCTAATTTTTTTTAATCATTATAGGTGCTTCTCCTTAGTAAATGAAGAAAAACTCAATCTTGTTTCCCTCTCCTAATAGGGAAAAAAAAGTCACCCTTCAATAGTGTGGAAGAATTTAAAACAAGAAGTGAACAGAAACCAGAACTAAGACTGCAAATTTTCCCACGTCATTGTAAAGCCTTGCTGCTAAGATACATGTCTAGCTCTGTGCTAAGCTCTTCCCAATATTATAGAACTCATTATGTAATAGACCTATAATGACATATAGCTCCCCATTATTCTCTCTAGCATATTCTCAAGTCTTTTGTCCAGTTTTGTATTGCTGTCAGTAGCTACCGGTGTGGTGCTCTGCTCTTGTTCGATGATATCAGTCGGCTGTGTGTATATTCCCTCTGTGTGAACACAACCTACACAGACATCAAGGAACAGGCAGACCCAGTCTAATGACAATATAAAAGGACAATATGATGAATAGACAATAAGATGGATAGACAGTATGAAAGGACAATACAATGGATAGACATCATGATGGATAGATTTGTTTGTTTGGGCTCTGACATGTTTGATGAGATCCAACATAGCTTGAAATTGGGGGTCTGGCAGGCAGGCTCTGGCATGGGTGGAGTCAAGTACTGCTCCTGTAAACTCTATTCTTTGCACTGGGGATTAGAGTTGATTTTTGGTCATTGTTAAGCAGGCGTCGATCCTGACATGTATCTTCCACCAAAGAAAGGCCATGCTGCCTTTGGGCATGTGACCATGACAAGCCAGTCATCAAGGTAGAAAAAGATGCACCTCCAGTAAATGGCCCCCACCCCCATGCACTTTGTGAAGACCCTCGAAGCAGACAATAGGCTGAATTGATAGTGCACTGCCCCACCAGGAAATGGAGGAATCTCCTGTGGCCATGGAAGACCATTATCTCTGAAAACATGTGGCAATTGGGGGAAGTCCCGGACGATTGGAAAAAAGGGAAATATAGTGCCCATCTTTTAAAAAGGGAAGAAGGAGAATCCAGGGAACTACAGACCAGTTAGCCTCACTTCAGCCCCCCAAAAAATCATGGAGCATGTCCTCAATGAATCCATTTTGAAGCATGTGGAGGAGAGGAAGATGATCAGGAACAGTAAATAGGGATTCACCAAGGGCAAGTCATGTCTGATTAACCTGATTGTCTTCTGTGATCAGAAAACTGGTTCTGTGGAAATGGGGAAAGCGGTCGATGTGATAAACCTTGACTTTAGCAAAACTTTTGATACGGTTTCCAGCATGGATTCACCAAGGGCAAGTCATTCCTGACTAATCTGATTGTCTTCCATGATCAGATAACTGGCTCTGTGGAAATGGCAAAAGCAGTCGACGTGAGAAACCTTCGAGGAGCAGGAGTACCCATGTTTTGTGCGCTGCTTCCCGTGTCGCTTCTGTGGCACTGGTGAAGTTGAGCGGTGCCGAGGCAAACACGGTGCTGGTCCGGCGCTCCGTGCCGAGGCTGAGGTACTTGGTGTGAGTTGTACTGGAATGGTTCCGAGGCTGGTCTAAGTGCTGCCTCTGTCAGAAGGACTTTGAGACGAAAGTCTCTGTCTTTTTCAGTGTGTGCTGTAAAGCCCTTACAAATTTTGCATTTCTCTTTAACACATGATTCCTCCAGACTCTTTAGACAGTTTATGTGAGGGTCACTGATTGGCATGGGTGTGTGACAGACAGCACACAATTTGAATCCCGGGGACCAGGGCATGCCCTGTCCTAGGGATAAAGTCCCTAAGGGGACCACTGACTATTCTAACTGAACTACTCCACTAACTAATTCTACTTAAGATAAGTATATATCACTATATACAAAAACTATGAAAGGGAAACCACTGAGAGCATTTTGCAAATCATAAAAGGATACAGAGTTCCAGTGATCATCACAGGCAGTAAGTATGAACGGAGAGGGTGCAGGGCCAGCAGTGTCTCGTATTCCAGTGAATGAGTGCAGGGCTGTAGGGGGCACCAGAGCTGGCCCTACAGATACCACTAGGGGAAAAATGTCTATCAGCCATACAAATGGGCATGCACACACCTGACACGGAGTCGACATGAGCAAGCACTTGAAAAGAACTCTATTTGACAGCTGACTCATTTGCCATGAAGAATTTCAGACAATTTACAAAGTAAAATAATTGATATGCTCATTTAAAAATGTAAGGCTCTGTGACAGATTGCCATAAAAAGGAGTAAAAAAATGTCAGTCTTTATCATTAATACTTTCTGAAGAGAAAAGATGCCTCACTTTACAGCTTTCAACAGAAAGTCAGTGCTAAATGTTTTTAAAAGGACATTTACTACAGATTTGGATATTTGGGGAAAGACTGAAATGCTCAGGGATATCAGAGAGGTTATTAAAATAAAAACTCAATAATAATGGAGGATTTCAAAATCCCCAAATGGACTGGGTACATATCACCTCAGAAAGGGATGCAAAGATAGTTTCTTGACACCTTAAATGATTGCTTCTTGGAGCAGCTAGTCCTGGAACCCAGAAGAGGAGAGGCAATTCTTGATTTAATCCTAAGTGGAACACAGGATCAAGTCCAAGAGATGGATATAGCTGGACCACTTGGTAATTATAATAAAATTTAACATCGATATGGCGTGGATAACACCACAGCCTCCGAACACTGTAGAATTTAATTTCAGAAAGGGGAACTAATGAGGAGGTTAGTTAAACAGAAGTTAAAAGTACAGCACCAAACGTAAAATCCCTGCAAGCCTCATGGAAACTTTTTAAAGACACCATAATAGAGGCTCATCTTAAATATATACTTCAAATTAAAAAAACATAGTAAGAGAACCATAAAAAGAGCCAGCATGGCTAAACAAAAGTAGCAGTGAGAGGCAAACAGGCATTATTTAACAAGTGGAAGTTAAATCCTAGTGAGGAAAACAGAAAGGAGCATAAACTCTGACAAATGAAGTTTAAAAATATAATTAGGAAGATCAAAAATAATTTAAAGAACAGCTAGCCAAAGACTCAATGCAATAGCAAAACATTTTTTAAGTAAATCAGAAACAAGAAGCCTGCCAAAAAAGCAGTGGGGCCACTGGAAAAATCGAGATACTAAAGGAGCATTCAAGGACAATAATGCCATTGCAGAGAAACTAAATGACTTCTCTGTATCGATCTTCATGGTTGACGATGAAAGGGAGATTCCAGAACCTGAGTCATTCTTTTTAGGTGACAAATCTGAAGAACTGGCCCAGAATGAGATGTCATTAGAGGAGGTTTTGGAACAATTCGATAAACTAAACAGCAATAATTGATCAGAACCAGATAATATTCATGCAAGAGTTTTGAAGGAGCTCAAATGTGAAATTGCAGGACTACTGTCATCTGTAAGCTATCATTTAAATCAGCTCCTGTATCAAATGACTTGAGGATAGCTAACATGATGCCAGTTTTTAAAAAGGGCTCTAGAGGTAATTGAGGTGACCCTATCAATTACAGGGCGGTAAACCTGACTTCATTACTGGGTAAACTGGCTGAAACTATAGTAAAGAACAAAAGTTGTAGACACATAGATTAACATAATTTGTTGGGGAATAATCAGCATGTTTTTTTGTAAAGGGAAATCATGTTTCACCAATCTACTAGAATGCTTTGAGGGGGTCAACAAGCATGTGAACAAGGGTGATCCAGTGGATACACTGTATTTAGATTTTCAGAAAGTCTTTGACAAGGTCCCTCACCAAAGGCTCTTAAGCAAAGTAAGCAGTCATGGGATAAGAGGGAAGGTTCTCTCATGGACTGATAATTGGTTAAAAGACAAGAAACAAAGGGTAGGAATAAATGGTTATTTTTCAGAATGGAGAGAGGTAAATATTGGTGTTCTGCAGGCGTCTGTACTGGGCCCAATCCTACTGAAGATATTCATAAATGATCTGGAAAAGGGGATAAACAGTGAGGTGGCAAAATTTGCAGATGATACAAAACTACTCAAGATAGCTAAGTCCCAGGAAGACTGTGAAGAGTTACAAAAGGCTCTCTCAAGACTGAGGGAGTAGGCAACAAAATGGCAGATGAAATGTAATGCTGATAAATGCAGAGTAATGCACATTGGAAAACATAATCCCAGCTATACATATAAAATGATGGGGTTTATATTAGTTGTTACCACTCAAGAGAGAGATCTTGGAGTCACTGTGGATAGTTCTCTGAAAACATCCACTCAATGTGCAGCAGCAATCAAAAAAGCTAACAGAATGTTGGAAATCATTAAGAAAGGGATAGATAATAAGGCATAAAATATCATATTGCCTCTATATCAATCCATGGTTTTGCCCACATCTTGAATACTGTGTACAGATGTGGCTGCCGCATCTCAAAAAAGATATACTGGACTTTGAAAAGGTTCAAAGAAGGGCAACAAAAATGATTAGGAGTAGGGAATGGCTACTGTATGAGGAGAAATTAATAAGATTTGGACTTTTCAGCTTTGAAAAAAGATGACTAAGGCGGATATGATAGAGATCTATAAAATCATGACTGTTGTGGAGAGAGTAAATGAAGAAGCATTATTTACTCCTCATAACACAAGAAATAGCGTCCATCAAATGAAATTAATAGGCAGGAGGTTTAAAACAAACTAAAGGGTTTTTTTCCTTATTTTTTTTCACACAATGCAACATTTGGAACTTCTTGCCAGAGGATGTTGTGAAGGCCAAGACTCTAACAGAGTTCAAAAAAGAATTAGATAAATTCATGGAGGATAGGTCCATCAATGGCTATTAGCCAGGATGGGTAGGGATGGTGTCCCAAGCCTCTGTTTGCCAGAAGCTTGAGATGGGTGGCGGGGATGGATCACATGATGATTACCGGTTCTGTTCATTCCCTTCGGGGCACCTGGCATTGGCCACTATTGGAAGAGAGGATACTGGACTAGATAGCCCTTTGGCCTGACCCAGTATGGCCATTCTTATGCTCTTAATGGAAGAATCTTTAATTCAGGAGAGTTATTAATATTAACAGTTAAGAACTGTGATTTTTTTTAAAAAATATGTATTATTTAAATCTAATTTTAAATAAAATTTAATAAGAAAATGATAATTTGCTGACTGTAAAATGATGAAAATCAAGAATAGTTTGAGTTCATCCTTAAGTATCAAACATATTCATCCTCTGAAAAAAAATCAAGAGGGTAAGTTCTTTTCACATGTTTAATAGACTAAGGGCATAGATATAATAATTATGATTTGTTTTTGATTTTTACGAGACAAAAACTCTTTAGGGTAACAAGTCTAGCAATTTTTGTTATTTTTCTTTAAAAGAACTTGTTTCATAAAAAAATATCTATTTCTGATTTACATTTGACCATTTTGGGGGAATCATTTAAAAAATCTAATCATGGGATAAACACTGAAGTTCATGACAGAAAATCTGGGATGCACAGGAAGGGTTTTAATTTACTGGTCAGCTATACCAACAATCACTCAAATATCACAAGTCTCCTGGTAACAAGCCTGCAGAAATTTTGGAAAGGTTGGTAACTATTGTGACAAAGCTCCAAGTCTGTACTTGTGGGTCCTGCGCTTCCTGGCAGATTTAGAGGCCTCAGAAACTCATCTAGGCCCCAGAGTGACCTCCCTTTCTCAGTATAATTGGCAAGAGTCACCACCTAGTGAGTTACCTTCATCACAGGCCAGTATGGAAGATGGAAAAAAGGGGGGAGCCCGGGCCCGCCCTCTACTCCAGACTCCAGCCCAGGGACCCTAATAGTATCAGCTAAGATGGCTGACCTTTTAGGCACAAAACACAATACAATTCCCTGGGCTACTTCCCCACAGCAGTCCCCGCTTCTTCAAACTCCACTTCACCCTTACCTCAGGGCCTCCTTCCTTCAGTATGATATGTTGTCCAACACTCAGTCTCACCAACAGCATAACTTCCTTCCACAGCTCCTGACACCCACCCCCACCTGACTAACTGGGAGGTTTTTATCTGGTGTCAGCCAGTCCCTGATTGGCTTCAGGTGTCCCAATTAGGCTAGCTGTTTCTACTCCTTTCTAGAAGGTTCTTAATTGGCCCCAGGTGTCTTGATTGGCCTGGAGTAGCCTTTGTTTGGCTATCCAGGGAACAGGGACCTGCACATCCTGAGACTAATATACCTGCCTTCCAGCACTCTCTTACATCCTTCTGATCTGACTCCGTCACACTATCTATCTTAAAAGACTTCACAGTGCTTGTTGGCAGCTATTTTTATGTTTGCAGATGTATATTTCTGTTCATAGTGTGGTATTCACAGACCATTGATTTCTGTCGCCAGTGCAATTGCAATTTCTGCTTTTGCTTTCTCTTGTTACATTCCATCCCTAATATATAAAGTCAACTGAAATGCTCATTGAAGTCAATAGGAACTGCAGGAGTTTGGCACCTCTGAAAATCAGACTATAGGACTCTGAATCAACTGGTAATCAAAAAAAGAACTTGATGGGAGCTGAAGCAGGCCTTTAGAAAAAGTTTCCAATTTTCTATTACAAACCGTGGGCAGGCTCATTCCTAGCATGAATATATAAACTTCAATCATTCTGACATTTCCATTGATTCAAATTAAATGTGAGGTTATTTCAGCCCACCCCCTTCACCATTCCTTCACAAGGCTGCTGATTTTTTTGTCAAAATACCAGCTATCAGTTGTTTTCAAGTCCTAACTTATTTAGACTTAAAAGATTTATATAGTTTATGCAAGTCTCTAACCTTCAGGCCCTAACTGGGACCAAGACAAACCTCCAAACCACTGGGGGTCAGTTGATCATTAGTTGTGAAGAGAATACAATTTAACCTGCATTTTGTTTTTCCTCCTCTTTTTTCTTGGGCCAATCTGCTTTCTTAATGAGAGGAATGAGTACAATAAACATGGAGCAAATTTAGCTGCTGTACTGAATCAAGTTATGAGCAGGTAGGAAGTAAGATTGAGAAGTTGCTCTTCAAGAATAGAGGATAAAATGAATAGAACACACAGCATGAATGAACTAAGGGCCCTAACACTTTTAGTCTCTGCTGTGCATTGTGAAGCAAAACAGGAAAAAGCGTTGGATGGCGACGTGGAATATTTCTCCATCCCTGTAGCCACCTTTAGCATCTCTGTCAAATCAGGGTAAGATCACTTCCCTCTATAGCAAGGTCTAAATTATGAGTAAAGATGAAAGATTCAATAATGGTGTTTCCTTGTGGAAGAGTCATGTAGAGAGCAGGTGCTGGCCTAGAGCCAGTCTCAATATGGCTGCTGAGATAGCTGTGTTGCCACTGAGATCAGGAGACCAAACATTTGCATAGGGAGTCCTTTCCCAAAATTGGCTTGGGGAATGTGGGTATTTCAGTAGGGTTCTCCTGCAAACCATCAACCTCCAAAGTGATTTGTTTTTTAAAAGCCTTATAACAGTGAACAATTATTTGGAGATGTCATTTTAGGAGATATAAATTCACACACCTTTTTGCTGGAGAAAGAAGAGCTCGAGAAGAGTCCTAATGTCTAAGTCTAATCCTTCTTTATAAAGAAAGAATAACTAATAGTAACAATAACATCTGTTTCACTATAATGGACTGAAATTTCAATTAGACTGTCAACGTTATAAAATTATATGAAAATGATGACAATAAAATCACTATTTAGTTGGCAGGTTTATTATTCACAAAGGCTATAAACATATAATTTAGTCGAATTCTATCCCTTGGGAAAAAAAATGATGATGTGAACATCCATAACTTTAATCTTTGTTCCAAAGTTGTGGTGTTTTCTACATTGTATTTTGATCAATTTCGATGGCATTAAACGTTTGTAAAACGAAACTATGTAGGAAAATGACAATGTGAATACAGGAAAAGTCAGACAGAGAATACAATTCAGTCCTTAGTCCACAAATCCTCAAACAGTGATAAAGGCTTCAAGTTCAATAATCACTGCAGATTGGTCCTTAACATACCAGTACCTTAAATGCACACAAAAGTATTAGTTTTTTAAAAACATAAAAATATGCTTAATTTTCCCAACAAGCCTTTTGGGGAATTTATTCCCTATAGTCAAACCGAATGTGATCAATGGCACCTGGAACTCAAAGTTAAGTGGCAGTTAGTAACCAGACTTTCTCATCTAACTGCTGACAGATGAAAGATGGTATTCGGTGCTGGCTTGCCCATAAAATTTTAATTTTATTGCTCTCCTTGAAGGATGGATAGAAGAATGGATGACTGCTGACAGCCTAATGCAGAGACAAAGAGACTCTTTAAATCTTAGAAGCTATGATCAAAGTATTGAACAAATGGAATGTATAGAGGCACTGCAGGTAAACAGGAAGACAAAAGACAAATACAAAAATATTGGCAAATTATGGCCTGCTGTATAAATGGCTTCAGAATGTGCACAGTGCTGCAAAAATGATCTTGTGTTTATTTTCTGGATATCAGTGGCCCTAAAATACACTCCTCCTTTTCCCTTGTAGTTTGCTCTGGGATAGGACAACTTGGTAGCAGGTGTAGAACAGAAACATACCATTACTTGGTCACATACAAAAGTCTGGAATGTTCCCTCCACCCTTGGCCCTTCCCTGGAATGTGTCTCTGCAGTCGCTGCCGAAAAGAGCAACTTCAGAGTTTTGAGGGAGCCAGAACTGGAGTGAAAATCTTCAATCACACATTCCCTCCCCTCCTCTCTGCAGGTTTTCCACTAGGTGCTGATAGCTAGGATTTGATTTGCCTCGCAAGTGTTTATAAAGTCTTTATTTGGAGTAGGCAGTTTAAAGTTTAATAATAAACATGGAGATCAGCAAAATTAAATGTGTGCCTCCTTGAAAATGCTTTTCAGAAGAAACTTCTTGTCCTACATATGCAATTGTATTCTGTGTGCCTTCCAAAAGGGCCTATTTATGATGGTTATACACCTTTATATAACAGTTTGTTTGAATTCACTGACTGGAGGCTGCATGAAAGGTTCAGTAATTTCAAAATCAAAGTAGAAGAGTGCACGCTGTTCTGCCAGGTTTCTCTTTGAAGGAATACTTACATGCTTGCACTTATCATCGGTGGCCAAGCTTGCAGGAGTAAAACCAAGTGCTGAAACTCAGACTGACTGTTACTAGAGTGCAGGAGTTCCAGGAAGAGAGAGTACCTTTTTTCTTCATTTTCAATATCAATTATCTCTACCTGCAAGAAAAATAAAGCCATATAAGAACAGGATCTAAATCAGCTAACTCTGCATACCTAACAATAAATATGATGTGCTCTATCTGTGAAGGACATCACTAGTGTAAAACAAGGCAGAAACACAGCCCAAGCAATTTTCTCTTAATCTTCAATTACGTGCATTTGAAACGAAGCAGCACATAGATTATGGGAAATTACTCAGAATGAGGTTCCTAAAATAACATGAAACCTATGCAAGTAGATCCAATGGATTAGTTTGTGATCCCTCCACCTCCAACTTTTCACATCATCAGGTAAAAATTCCCTAGCCCTTTAAAAAAAAGTTCCTCCTATATTTTCCCAACATATATTACTGTGTCAAATTACTTTTATTTAAAAAAATAATGCTCTTCCCCTCTATACAAAACACAGAGTGTAAAAATTATCATTGTTCTATTTAAATTGGTAGCATCTAATCTTCTTTTGCTGGAGAAGAAAATTTGGATCCTCATTTTTAACTCATGTTTGCCACACATAGCGGCTGCTGACTAGTACATATTTCTCTGCATATGTACTGTACTATAAAGAAAAAAGAATCCTCTCCATCTCTGGCACACCAGGAATCTTTATTGAGAAAACAAGGCTTCTTCTAAAACTTACTTAGTTTCCCCTGAGGCTTTCAACTGAGGACAGGTTCTGTTATAATTACTTTCTGCAGCTCTTATGGTAAAAGTGCAAGGTAAAAATTTCTGGCTATTACATGGTGGCTGCTATTAAATGATTAGAAGTTTCTTTTTAAAAGTTTAGCTATCACTCAAACAGGACTTTTCAAATGATGTACCTAATTACTGCCAACCTGACATGTTAAATTTTTACCAGTTTAAAAAATAATTTGTTCCACAGCACTGAGATAGCTTTAAAATAGAAACAGAAATTCTTCCTCTCTAGCATTAGAACATTTTTGTATTGAAAAATATTTTCCAAATAATCTGGAGAAGTTCCAGATCATCAAATATCACCTTCAGCTCAGTTATGATACACAACACTCAATGTTAATTTTTTTCAGTCCAAAAGTGGTTCTAAAACATCAATTGGATGAAAAAGTTTTCCTCAGTTTTATAGCAACTTTAAAGGATTAAAAGTCATGTTCCCATAGTTAGAGTGACTCAAACAAGGGCAAAATTTTCAAACAAGGTTGGAAAATACTGGTTGTCCATGAATTTGTGAAAACACAGTTTTGTGGCTTTAATATATTCAATATTGACAGTTTGCTTCCTGCTCTTTCAGGGTGTATCTGAAAATGTCTCCTAAATAAAAATAATATCTGAAGTAACATTATTTTAAAATACTGGATATTTAAAATATTTAGTACAGATAATTGTACATATTATATAATACAAAAAATGGCTATTATCTGCCTAGAAATGTTAGTCTAAGATTTCAAGTTCACTACTTATATGGTACCATAACATGAATGTCACTGCCACTTAGGAGAGAAACAAGTGGGATTAGAGGGAAGCTTCATTTTTCAAGAAATAGAAATGGGGAAATTTTTCATCCAAAACTTTTTTTTGAGGGCTGAAAAAGTAGAATTTGATTGAGAAAGATTTTGACACTGAAAATTCATGTTGCTTTCAGCAAATTGTTTTGGTTGAAATGATAAATAGAAAAATATTCAGGAAACATCAAAATGGTTCATTTTGAAAATGACAGCAACAAATACCCCAGTGTTTAGGGTATTCACTCTGGATGTGGAAGACCCAGATTCAAATTCCCTGGGAATCTGGAGCAGGGATTTGACCCTTACCCCTGCTGCATGTCATAACCATTCAGCTATAGAGTCACACATTCTCTCTCTTTGGCCCAATAACTAGTTAAGTAGTTAATATAAAGTGGAAGAGCTTCAACCGGAGAAACAGAGAGCCACACCCACCAAAAAAATAAATAACCTGAGGATTAGGGCATTCACCTGTGGGTTCTCTACTCCAGAGTGGGGATGGGCTATTGGGTATCAAGAAGCAGGGCACAGCAGCATAAACTCCATTATTTTGTGACTCTAGCCTTTATTTCCTTTATTTTTTACTAAAACAAAAGGTTAACAGTGGCCGAAACCAAAACAAAATATTGCATTTTTGAACAGTTAGAATGAAATTAAATTTTTCAGATTTGTTTGATGCACCAAAAAAATTGTAGTTTTAGTTTGAGCCAAACTGATTTTTTTAAACTGTCAGTAAAAAACAGTTATTTACACAGCTCTAAGAGGAAATGAAAGGATATACTTGTAGATATCAGAGGAGCAAGAAGAGTGATTAAAGGTAAAAGAAATGAACAGGATGGTAGAGAACTGGTGAAGGAAAGGTGCTGTGGAGTGAAGGTAAGAGGCAGATGAAAGGCATGCTTGCCTCTGTAGTATTACTAGCTTTACCTAGAATCACTGAATAAAAAATTATTTTTTTCCACATTAAAGAAAAAAAATCACAATTTTGTCTTCTTCAATCTATCATATGCTGCTTCTTCCAGTCATCTCCTATTGCTAGTGCATTGTTACAGAATGGTAGTTTGAAATAAAGCTGAATCCTAAGTATAATGAAAAAGCAAAATTGAATTATGATGGCTGTAATCACCACTACGTCTACTTTCGCCTTCCTTGCTTTTTTATTTGAAGTAAGATCTTCAAAGGCGAGATGAGATCTTGACATGAAACTTTTCTCCTATACACAATATTCAATGGCAGAACCTAGACATGCAACTAGACATCACATTGTGTTGATTATGCTCAGTTTATGTTTTTAAGCTTTTCTCTGCAACAATATGGGCTGAAACCTCACTTTTTTTTTGGAAACATAAAAGCTAATATTCTCATATAACCACATGACTCCAGAAGTTTAGGGCCTATAGTGCTTATGCTATAATCCACCAGGACAGCCAATTTATGTGCCATGTTATGCACATTTCTTAAAAGAACTCCTGGATGACTGCAACATTAAAAATGCATTAAGTCTCAATCCTGCAAAGATTTAGGTACATGCTTCACATTACATACTATGAGTAGTGCCACTGATTTTAGTGAGACTTCAGAGTGTAAATTTACACATTCTGTGGAGCAGCTGACAGTTTAATGTGCGTATAACTTTTGTGGTCTCATGACACGAAAAATCAGCAGACAATATAGCCCACTGTATTGTAAGAAGATAAATCTTTCCTAGCAGCAGAAAAAAGAAAAAGCCTACAAACGAAGTGGGTGTTGTAAAAAAAAGGTGTGGAAAAGCTGGTTTTTGTGCTTTCCTGACACAACAAAGCACAAAAATAAATGGTAAAACATATCTACTAAGGGAGGAGGTTACTACATATAAATACTAATAAAAAATACACCCAAAAAGCAAAATTGTTCTATATCATAAAGACAAAGAAGTTGAAGGTAAAACCTTGAGACTCCTTCTCAATTACATGACAAGTTTCTCTGCCACACTCTTTAAAACTCCTTGCTCAAGAGGCTTCTGAAACTATAGCCACTGCCAAACTAAACCAAATCACAATCTATTCACAGTGACATCTAAAATTACAAGATAAGAAAAAGGTAGTATACCAAGGTATCAAATGATAGCATACCCACAGCATTTCTGAGTGCAGTTTACCACAGAGATAAGTGTCCTTTCTCTCATTGCCCCAAAATAACGCAGCATTATCAAGACAACTTAAGCTGCAGATGTAGTAAGTAACACACAAACATTTCCAGGGACATTTGTTTCATGGCAGATGCTTTATTATCCTCGGAAGTGACATTTTAGTTTTTGACAAACATGAGAGATCCAGCTTGGTTTCCCCAAATTCCTCATTAACATTATCATCTTTTTAAACAACAATAAAACACTTTTGTGTTAGTTTTACTCCTACCTATACAGAAATTAAACACAATGGGTGCCAGCTGGCTTGTGAAAGGAATTAAAAAGCGGTACTCATGAAAATTTATGGGAAGATCAATAGGAATCAATAGGAAAAATTATTTCAGTAGGAGGGTGGGGCAGCACTGGAATGGGCTATCTAGGGAAGTGGTGGACTGCTCATTCTTAGAGGTTTTTAAGGCCTGGCTTGACAAAGCCCTGGCTGGGATAATTTAGTTGGTGTTGGTCCTGTTTTGAGCAGGGGATTGGACTAGATGACCTCCTGAGGTCCCTTCCAACCCTAATCTTTTATGATTCTATGAATCAATGTGGGAGAATGGCAGAGAAGGGATTTGAACCTGGTTTCCCACAGTCCAGGTGAGTATATTGGCCACCCAGCCGTTTATCTATTCTCTCCCTGCCCCCCCACCACTAGAAAAGCCCTTCAAAAGGTATGGTTTCATCCTGATACGTATCAGGAACAATTTGCAATCTCAAAAAGGCATGCCTGATCAGAAAACTGATTCCGACCCAGCTGTACTCTAATGTGAAAGTATTTTATACTTGACTTTGCTAAATGGTAAATATATGAGTAAATTCCATTGCTTTCAAAGGACTACTCACAATACTTAAAATTAAAAGCATGTGTAAGTGTTTGCAAATTACTGGTGATCTTCAAAAAAAAAACAACTTGTGTGATGGGGCAAGGCCAGATGGCTATAGGAAAGTGCTGAAGAACAGATATGTGAGTCTCAGGCTAAACAAATCCCTGGTACCACTGGAACCTTCTAGAAATCAGTAGAAACAGCTAGCCTGATTGGGACACCTGAAGCCAGAGACTGGCTGAAACCAGTTAAAAACCTTCCAGTTAGTCAGGTGGGTGTTGGAGGTCAGGAGCTGCGGGAAGAAGTTGTGCTGTTGGTGAGACTGAGTGATAGCCACATCATACGCAAGGAACGAAGCCCTGAGGTAAGGGTGAAGTGGAGTTTGAAGAAGTGGAGATTGCTGTGGGGAAGTAGCCCAGGGAATTGTATTATGTTTTGTGGCTAAAAGGTCAGCCATCTTAGCTGATACTATTAGGGTCCCTGGGCTGGAGCCCGGAGTAGAGGGCGGGCCTGGGCTCCCCACTTTCTACCTCCCCTAATTAATCACTGAGATTGGAAGACAACAGAGACTGTGCCAGGAAGGATAGCTTCTCCTCACTGGCTTATGATGAAAATGGCTCAATAGGCTGTGACCTTGTCTCTAGAGAGAGAAGGGCCACATGGAGGGTCAGAGTGAGCCTCCAAGGCTAGCGAAATCCACCAGGAAATGAAGAATCCACGAAGATAAGGACAGAGCTTTGTCACACTTGATTATCACATCTAGACAAGAATCAGAGGGGTAGCCGTGTTAGTCTGGAATTGCAGAAGTGACAAAGAGTCCTGTGGCACCTTAAAGACTAACTGAAATTTTTTCAGAGCATGAGCTTTCGTGGGCTAATACCCACTTCGTCGGATGCATGCAGTGGAAGTATCCAGGGGCAGGTATAAATAGGTAGGCAAGAACCAGGTGGGAGATAACAAGGTTAGTCCAATTAGGCTGAACCAGCTTGTTATCTCTAATCAGGGAGGGTGAGGTGTTCCTCTAGCAGCTGAACTGGAGATGTGAATAGCGAGAGAAGAGAAGCTGCTTTTGTAGTTAGCTAGCCATTCAAAATCTCTATTCAGTCCCAAATTGATTGTGTCAAATTTGCAAATGAATTGCAGCTCTGCAGTCTCTCTTTGCAGTCTGGACTTGAAGTTTTTTTGCTGCAAAATGCTGACCTTTAAATCTTTTATGGTGTGTCCGGTGAGGTTGAAGTGCTCTCCTACAGGTTTTTGAATATTGCCATTCCTGATATCTGATTTGTGTCCATTTATCCTTTTTCGTAGGGACTGTCCAGTTTGGCCGATGTACATAGCAGAGGGACATTGCTGGCACATAATGGCGTATATTACATTGGTAGATGTGCAGGTGAATGAACCAGTGATGGTGTGGCTGATCTGGTTTGGTCCTGTGATGGTGTTGCTGGTGTAGATGTGTGGGCAGAGTTGGCATCGAGGTTTATTGCATGTATTGGTTCCTGAGTTAGAGTTATTATGGTGCGGTGTGCTGTTGCTGGTGAGAATATGCTTGAGGTTAGCAGGTTGTCTGTAGGCCAGGACTGGCCTGCCTCCCAAGGCCTGTGAAAGTGAGGGATTGTTGTCCAGGATGGGTTGTAGGTCACTGATGATGCGTTGGAGAGGCTTTAACTGAGGACTGTAGGTGATGGCCAGTGGTGTTCTGTTGTTTTCTTTCTTGGGCTTGTCTTGCAGCAGCAGGCTTCTGGGTACACATCTGGCTCTGTTGATCTGTGTCCTTATTTCCTTGTGCGGGTATTGTAGTTTTGAGAAAGCTTGGTGGAGATCTTGTAGGTGTTGGTCTCTGTCTGAGGGGTTGGAGCAAATACGATTGTACCTCAGTGCTTGGCTGTAGACAATGGATCGTGTGGTGTGCACATCTAGACAGGAACACACCTAGATATATATAAGTGTGTGTGCAATGGTTGGTCGACTTGCAATAAACACTATTACCAGTTGCTTGAATTGAAGTGGCTTGAGGAGAGAGCACAATGAAGATTATTATTTTATCCTTCTGACTGCTTTTGCTTTTATGTGTTCTTAAGGGAAGCAAAAGTGGATGGGAACCTGGGAGGAAGTGACCACAAGATGGTCGAGTTCAGGATCCTGACATAAGGAAGAAAGGAGAGCAGCACAATACAGACCCTGGACTTCACAAAGGCAGACTTTGACTCCTTCAGGGAACTGGGCTGTATCCCTTGAGAGAAAAACAGGTGGAAAGGAGTCCAGAAGAGCTGGCTGTATTTTAAAGAATCCTTATTGAAGTTGCAGGAACAAGCCATCCCGACGTGTAGAAAGAATAGTAAACATAGCAGGCGACCAGCTTGGCTTAACAATGAAATCCTTGCTGATCTTAAACACAAAAAAGCAGCTTATAAAAAGTGGAAGATTGGACACATGACCAGGGAGAAGTATAAAAATCTTGCTCAGGCATGCAGGAGTGAAATTAGGAAGGCCAAATCACTTTTGGATTTGCAGCTAGCAGCAGATTTTAAAAACAACAAGGAAGGTTTCTTTGGGTATGTTAGCAACAAGAAGAAAGTCAAGGAAAGTGTAGGCCCCTTGCTAAACGAGGGAGGCAACTGAGTGACAGTGGATGTGGAGAAAACTAATATATTCAATGCTTTTTTTGTCTCTGTCTTCACAGCTCCCAAACTCCCGCACTATGCAGCATGGAATGGGGTGGAGGTGACCAGCCATCTGTGGAGAAAGAAGTGGTTCAGGACTATTTAGAAAAGTTGGACAAGCACAAGTCCATGGGGCCGGATGCACTGCATTTGAGGGTGCTAAAGAAGTTGGCCAACGTGATTGCAGAGCCATTAGCCATTATCTTTGAAAACTCATGGTGATTGGGGGAGGCTCAGGAGGACTGGAAAAAAGCTAATGTAGTGCCCATCTTTAAAAAAAGGGAAGAAGGAAGATCTGGGGAACTACAAGCCAGTCAGCCTCACCCCAGTCCCTGGAAAAATCATGGAGCAGGTTCTCAAGGAATCAGTTCTGAGGCACTTAAAGGAGAGGAAAGTGATCAGGAACAGTCAGCATGGATTCACCAAGGGCAAGTCATGCCTGACTAACCTAACTGCCTTCTATGACAAGATACCTGGTTCTGTGGACGACGAGAAAGCAGTGGATGTGATATATCTTGCCTTTAGCAAAGGTTTTGATATGGTCTCTCACAGTATTCTTGCCAGCAAGTTAAAGTAGTATGGGCTGGATGAATGGACTATAAGGTGGATAGAAAGCTGGCCAGATCGTTGGGCTCAATAGGTAGTGATCAATGGCTCCATGTGTAGTTGGCAGCCGGTATCAAGTGGAGTGCCCCAAGGGTCGGTCCTAGGGCTGATTTTGTTCAATATGTTCATTAATGATCTGGAGGATGGGGTGGATTGCACACTCAGCAAGTCTGCAGATGACACTAAACTGGGAGGAGTGGTAGATACGTTGGAGGGTAGGGATAGGATACAGAGGGACCTAGACAAATTACAGGATTGGGCCAAAAGAAATCTGATGAGGTTCAACAAGGACAAGTGCAGAGTCCTGCGCTTAGGACGGACGAACCTCATGCACTGCTACAGACTAGGGACCGAATGGCAAGCCAGCAGTTCTGCAGGAAAGGATCTAGGGATTCCAGTGGATGAGAAGCTCAGTATGAGTCAACAGTGTGCCCTTGTTGCCAAGAAGATTAACAGCATTTTGTATTGTGTAAGTAGGGGCACTTCGTTCAGATCTAAGGATGTGATCATTCCCCTCTATTCAACATTGGTGAGGTCTCATCTTCAGTAGTGTGTCCAGTTTTGAGCCCCACACTGCAAGAAAGATGCTGAAAAATTGGAAAGACTCCAGAGGAGGGCAACAAAAATGATTAGGGGGCTGGAGCATATGACTTATGAGGCACGGCTGAGGGAACTGGATTTATTTACTCTGCAGAAGAGAAGAATGAGTGGGGATTTGGTAGCTGCTTTCAACTGCCTGAAAGGGCTTTCCTAAGAGGATGGAGCTAGACTGTTCTCAGTGGTAGCAGATGACAGAAGAAGGAGTAATGGTCTCAAGTTGCAGAGGGGGAGGTTTAGGTTGGATATTAGGAAAAACCTTTTCACTAGGAAGGTGTTGAAGCAGTGGAATGGGTTACCTGGGGAGGTAGTGGAATCTCCTTCCTTAGAAGCTTTTAAGATCAGGCTAGACAAAGCCCTGGCTGCCATGATTTAGTTGGGGATTGGTCCTGCTTTGAGCAGGGGGCTGGACTAGATGACCTCCTGAGGTCCCTTTTAACCCTGATATTCTATGATTTTATGAAGGTTTCATGACTTGGTGGTGGCCATGACTGCTTATGGTGTCATAATGCTGGCCCTATCCCAAAAAGTTAACTTTGGGTAATAAATTGACCCCCTTTTTCCTGGCATTAGTCAATCCAGTTATCCAAACATGTTTTGGGAATTCCAAAGCGTACTGATTATTTCAGTTGTATTCTGCAACCACTACACCGGGGGTAGGCAACCTATGGCATGGGTACCAAAGGCAGCACACGAACTGATTTTCAGTGGCACTCATGCTACTTGGGTCCTTGCCACTGTCTGGGGGGGCTTTCCATTTTAATTTAATTTTAAGTAAAGCTTCTTAAACATTTTAAAAACCTTATTTACTTTATATACAATAGTTCAGTTCTATATTATAGACATAGAGAGAGACCTTCCAAAAACGTTAAAATGTATTACTGGCACGCAAAACCTTAAATTGGAGTGAATAAATGAAGACTCGGCACACCACTTCTGAAAGGTTGCTGACCCCTGCACTACACCATTTCAGAAGCCAGAATTTAATTTTCCTTTTATCTCTAATACTTCCCATCTGTTTTCTTGGAGCATACCCACACAGTACCTCATTGAATTAGGTGACTTTAGCCACCACAACAGATCTATTTCTTTAATACTTAAAATCTGTTTATCAGTAACAGATTCGCTGGATTTGACACAGCACGTTCAATCATCTAGTCATATACAGAAATAATATTGACCTTGCTGCTTCTTGCATATCTGTTGAAAAGTGAAATAATTACCTGAATACAAAAAAGCTGCCACTGGAATCCAATGTTTTATAAAACAATCTACTGCAGTTCTCCAGTTACCCACTAATGCTCAACCGCATTACAGAGTTTTCAGGGGCGTTTACTTCAAATTTTCAGCAACAGAAGAAATTGGTTTCATGTGCAAAAACATGAAATATAGGAGTTTCAAATATTTTTTGTAATGGTATAAATAATAAAAGCAATTTAGTGCATGTCTCAGGCTTTTCTAATCCATTCATCTTTATGGTATCTGAGCAGAGATTTATCTGAAATTCTACCATTTATAGGATATTCTAAGAGCATGTTCTTTGCTGCAGGTACAAGTATAAAAAGAAGATCTTAATGCATTAAATACTCAGCACTTCATGTAAAGCACTTTTTTAAAAAAGTAGTGTACATTTTTCTCTGTCACCTATAGATTAAAGGTGTTAGTTGCCATAAGACTTCAAAGCAGTGGCATCTTCCAAGATATTTGCTATCCAATTTTTCAATGACTCAATAGTTTGATCATTTCCCCTTTTCTCTTGGTGTGGCTATTGCTTTATGTATAGAATCAGAGAGGTAGCCGTGTTAGTCTGGAATTGCAGAAGTGACAGAGAGTCCTGTGGCACCTTAAAGACTAACTAAAGTATTAGAGCATAAGCTTTCGTGGGCTAACACCCACTTCGTCGGATGCATGTCACTTCTGCTTTATGTATATTCATCATAGTATGACACTCCTGAAGATGAGTCAACATGTGAACATTTCCTTATAGATGGGATCTGTAAAAAGCTACTGACACTGTAGTTTTAAAGGAAATAGTATGCTGTATAAATTATACAATTATCAACTTTTAAAAAATCGTGAGCAAATAGTTTTTGACAGAGGCAAAGATGGCAAAGGCAGAGATGACAAAGATTGTGGCATGGTACTGTACTGGGTTACTCCCTCTAGTTTGTTACATGTCTCTCTCACACCTTTTTTTTTAAAAAAAAATTTGGCCAACACTGTGTGGTGCTTATTCTAAATTGTGCCCCTGAGGCACAGAAATCCATTATATCAAGTTTCCCTGTTCTTAAAATATGGAAACATCTGCTAGGGTTGTAAATGCTGTATTGCCTAAGTCATATAATTGGAGAACCTGAAGCTGGTAACTTGGAGATACCATTTGCCATAAAACAGAATTATTGAAAAGTTACAGTGAAAAGGAGATGATTCAGTCAGATAGACCAAACAAATGCGGTCTGCTTTGCAGTACACTTATCAACGGAGTTGGTGAGCAGCAAAGTCCAGTAGAGCTTTTTTGTACTGAAATGTATTCAGCAATTTTATAGGGACAGTCCCAATTTTGGGATCTTTTTCTTATACAGGCTCCTGCTACCCTTCCCACCCTCTGTCCCAATTTTTCATATATGCTGTTTTGTCACCCAAGACACTAGTAATGTTCTGAGACAAACATTGGTGAGCACTGGCAGGGGAAGCAAATTCAGAACCCTTTATTATAATTGCCTGGATATTACAAACAATATCTCTTTGCTTAAAATAAAACACAAATGCGTCTGTCCTTACTGTCTTGGAGTTTCAACCAACAGCTTACTGATTTATGTCCTTGTAAGTTCCATTTTATTACTTTTATCAGATTGTAAATGTACACACCTCAAAATATCCTTGGCTGCAAAGTAAATTTGAATTAATATGGCATTAAGAACAGAATTACTGAGCAGGAAACTGAAAAGTATTTCTACAATACATTGTAAGTCACCCTGAACCCCTGCAAAAATGCATCACATTCATATTTATTCAAAGCTGCTTGGCTTTCAAAACAGTGTGGATATTATATGGGCTGTATTTTAAAATACTATGCTAAAATAACATGAAGTATTTCTCTTTAGCCCTAGAAAAAGCGAAGAAAGAATTCAGGAGCTAAAGCTTCCACCCAGGAAGCCAAATATTGTACTTCGGTATTGCAGAGTTCTAAGAGCAAAAGTGGAAACTATTATTTGTATTATGATAATACTTCAAGACACTAGCCTGCTAAGTACCAGGTATACACAATACGAGCCGGTGCATGCTGTGAAGAACTTACAATCTAAATAGATCACGCTGACAAAGGAAGTACTATCCTTACTCTACAATGGTGGAACTGAGTCACAGATATGGTTGCACGGGAAGTCTTTGGCACAGCCAGAAATTGAACCCAAATCTCCCCCAAGTTCCAGTCCTATGCTTCAGCCACTAGATCGTCATTCCTTACATTACCCATTTGGGGTACATTCTCAACTATATGCATAAGATAAATCACTCTGCAAGCCACTTCATGCACAGAGCCACATGGTTAAAAAGCTTGTTGCAATTAATTACTTAATGCCCTACATGGGCATTAAAGTGCATGCACAAAACAGGGTGAATTATGGGTGGAGATGAAGGCTTTAAAACATGGGATTGGTGAGCAAAAAAGTCAAAATAATATCCAACTGTTGCAAATTTATTCATCATTACTTCCATACAAAATCTGTAAGTATGCAAGTCAAACAGAACTTTTGCAAAGTAACTTCACACTGCTAATTCAGTGTGAAAATCAACAGCAAAGATTTTGTAAGTGGAATTTAGCTAGCCATTTGGTTGATGAAATACATATAGTTATTACTGACTCTACAGAACTAACAAAAATAAAATCTTTTCTTTTTTCAGTTATTTTTCTCTAAATCACCCTAAGACACTGAGTGTTTCTGAAAACATTTATAATATACAGAAAGATACTGTATGTAAAAATGCAAATCTTACATAAGTAACTTCCCATGGAAAAAAACACAACTCAGATGCCCAAAATAATAATTAATTACCACATATAACTGACATACTGCAACCGGTTTTCTTCTGGGTGAGGAAGTAGTGTGAATAAAACCTGCTCCGCCTGTGCTTGGTAGGTATGATTCTACAGCACCTAGTTGCAGGAGGTGGTTTACTTCCTGCTGTAACAGGTGTTCGTGAGATGGATCCCTAAAGAGGGACAGGGAAGAGGGGTGAGTAGACGGGCTAGAGGCAAAAGGAATAGATATATGCAAGGGCTAATTTCCATAACCCTCTTGCCTGATGTCATGGTTGCCTCAAATGGGCTGGAGGTTATGAGTGAGTTTAGCAATGGAGTATCTGGTGCTCAAGGGTCCCCGACCAACACTTCAAGATGCTTGTCTGGAAGTGAATGGTTGAGACGTTGCTGACTGCTTTGGGCTTGTTGGCATCTCGTCTGACATTGTCATAATGTGTCTGAGATATGGGGCAATGTGGAAGCACTGGGTATAAAATCTGCCCTATGTTTTTTTGTTCCCGGGGCATATATTGATAGCGTTTTCAATGTGGCACAGGAATCTTTGAGAGTGTGTAAGGTTGTATCTGTGCCTTCGAAAGGTAAGTCCTCTACTGTCGCCTGAACTTCCTTAGCGAAGCCTGGAAGGTGGATCCAGTACACCCTCCGCATGACTATTGGAGCGGGCCGGCATGTCAGCAGAGTCCAAGGAAACCTGTAAAGCTGTTCTGGCAGTGAGGGAGCTCTTCTATTGTTAGCTTTATATTGTTCTTTTTTATCTGTTGGAAGATGTTCAATAAAAGTCGCAATTTGTGCAAACTTGAGTGTAGCTGGCTAGTAATGGAATAGTGTGCTATGTAAAACTGGAGGGTTGCCGAGGAATAGGCCTTCCTTCCAAAGAGGTTTAGGCATTTCCAATCTTTATCATAAAGGCTGGTCCTAGCCAGACGTTGTGTTCCCTTTTTTTCAAACTGACTCCACCACCAATGAATCAGGGGTGAGTTGGGTGAACAAAAACTCTACTTGCTGGGTACATAATACTTCTTGTCTGATCATTTACAAGAAGGTAGAGCTGTAGCTGGCATCTGCTAGATAATTTTTGCCAGGTCCATCATGGCAGCATTGATGGGTAGTTCAATTTTGGCAGTAGGAATGTATGGAAAATGTGTCATCTTATGCTGTCTCTCTAGTAGCTCTGCCAAGGAAATGTCAAGGAGTTAGCCACTCATTTAAATAATTTCTGGAAGGATTTTAAAGTCATCACCTGATATGGGAGGAGGAATCATTATTGTTTCATCAGGAGATGAAGAGGAGATGTGAGTGGGTGGGATGGTGTCACGCTATGGTGGATCTTCAATTGCTTCTGATTCCTCCTCAAGAGCTTCTGGGGAGGTTGGGGCAGAAGGTGAAGGTGATCTCTGTGATCTTGGTGTTCTGGACCTGGATGGGTTGGAAGGCTGCATGTTCTGGGTTCTGTATAATGACCCTGAGTCCCAATATGGCCAATTTGGTGGGGGAACTATGGCGGGGGGGAACCCATTACAGAGGTTACTATGGACTGCTGTCATGAGGATCCAGGTTTGGGGGAAGGAATGGCAAGGGGTGCAAATTCCTGCCTCCACTGAGCCAGCAGGGGTATTAGTCAGGCTTGACCCTGGTCTGGTTGGGGTACCGTAGGTATCGAAGAGAGGTGTTCCTGGAGTAGACTTGATGAAGAGCTCTGCCTGGCTAACAAACTGCTGTGGCACGGGTAAGTTCAGTGCCAATGGAGGAGCTACACTTTGGTTCGAAACAATTGTGATTGCTGTTGGTGCTGTAGACTTGCTGCAATGTATTGGTGCAGCCGGTGGTGCCATTGTGCTGCTCAGTGCTGAGGTTTCCTTTAGCTTCCTCAATGCCCAAGTAGCAGGATTAGCTTTGTTAAGTGTGCCTTCCTTAGAGCTAGACCGCAGAGGGTCTTTTGCTCCTTGGACCATACCGGTGTCAGGCAGTCCCAGTGCCTCTTGGTTTGCGGCTCTCTGTGCTGACAGTACTGGGGCAGACTTGCCAGTCAGATATCGTCTTTTCAGAGACAATTCTCGCTGAGGTAAGGCGTTCGACCACTTGTTCGTGGCTTTGTGCGGGACTGGGTCCTTTGCAGCTGTTTTTGAAGAGAATCCCATGTCCGATGCTGCCGTGGGTGAGTGCTAGCGGGGAGGGGTCCTGTGCTCAGGATCAGAAGCAGGTCAAAGGGATTTCTCTCCCCAACAGACACACTGCGAGTGATCGACAGACTGGTACTGACAGTCTACAGCATTTAAAACCTGGAGAACCAGGCATCTCAAAGAGGCGGTCCACAAAGAAAGAATGGGAACTTGGCATTGAACCCTTCCAAGTGCCTCTGTACTGTGAGGCGGATGCCCGCCGGAGGTGAGGGAAAAGGGATTTTTCTTTTCAACAGAGAAAAACATGAAAGGAGAAGTAAATAAAGAAAGAATAAAGCTACAAGGGCTGAACAAAAGGAGATAAAGGTTTTTGAGGGTGCTGCTGTTGTTCCGACAGAAGTCAATGGTGGTAGAGAAGGAACTGGTGATTGGCTGTGCGCACTGGGTAGCAGCTCAGAGCGGCGGCACTGCTACTGCAAATATCTGACTAAAAGCGCAGAGGTGCACAAACATCTAAAGTGGAGCACCCACAGAGACACTCCTCGAAGAAGAAACTCTGAGATATCAGGGATTCCGGTGGAGTCTGGAGTCAAAAGCGTTGATGAGCTCAAGCAGAGAAATGCTTCCATTTAGTTGAGTAAGAGCTTCTCCTAGAATCTTTTCTTCTTTGGTGAAGAATGAATTGCACCATCTTGGAACATGAGTGTTCTATCTCTGATGCCCACCCAAATACTGGTTCTCATTTCCAGCAGCCCTGGGTGGGGTATGTGACCTTGTTCCTGTGTCATACTAGAAGATTTGATAATATGGGGACATTCATGAGTTGGTCACACTGAGAGTTTCAGCTGATCCATGAACCAGAACTGCCTCAACTGTTTGGGCACTATGAGGATGACTCAACCAGTTTTGAGGGATCTTCCATAAAACCTGGGGCATCAAAGGAACTGGAGGGAAAGAATATCCCAGGTGACCTTCCATGACATCAGGAGGGCATCTCACAAAGAGTTCTTTCCCAGGGCTGTGCCGGTGTAGTACCAAGGAAGCTTCCTGTTTGCCTTTGAGGCAAAAAGACCCAGGATGTCTTTCCCCATGGAGCAAAGATGTTGAGAAATGAATCGTGAATCTCCCATTCATAATTCACAAAAACTTATCTCCTCAGGCAGTCTGGTAGGGAATTTGGAAACCCAGTAAGTATGCTGCTGATAGAGTTCTGTGACATTTGATGCATCAATTTCACAGGGTGAGTACCTCTATGCACAAAAAGAAAGCACTCATTCTCCCTTGCTTTTTATATAAAATAGTGTGATGTTGTCTGATGTTATCTAAACATGTTTGGATTGGATAAGTGGCAGGAAGGCATTGCAGGCCCGACAGACCACCATGAGTTCTAATAAGCTGGTGTGTATTTTGGGCATCTGGTAGGTCTAGATGCCCTCTGCCATATGACTACCCATATGTGCAGCCCAACCCAGCAGGAAAGCACTGGTAATTAAGGTTGCCTTAGGTGTCCCTGTGAGGAAAGGGATTCCTACCAAAATGTCTCCGGTTTTGTCTGCTGCAAAAGAAAGCCTAATACTTTGGGTGGATTTGTGATGTTGGCCTTTATGGTAACCTTCTCTGGTGAGAGCACACAGAAGAAGCCAGGCTTCTACGCTTCACAGATGTAGCTTGATGAATGGTGGTCATGAAGCCATGTGGCCAAGGAGGGAAAGGCAAGTTCTGACTGACTTCCTGGGTCTAATAGTGACCTGCTGGATGACAGTAGGGTGACCAGATGCCCCGATTGTATAGGGACAGTCCCAATTTTTGGGTCTTTTTCTTATATAGGCTCCTATTACTCCCAACCCCTGTCCAGATTTTTCACACTTGCTGACCAGTCACCCTAAATGACAGTGCTCATAACCTGAAACCCTTCAAGTCGTCGATGCCCTCTTGCTGTACTTGAATATAACATCTCCCCTATGAAGTCTATGCACTGCATGGGGGTCAATGTGGATTTTTCATGACTGACGAAGAATACGGGTTGACCTGTGGACATCCTTGTAGGAGTGGCCTGTGAGAACCCTGACATCAAGGTCTGGGAAGAGTATAAATTCTTCCCTTTTCATCCAAGAAGCCACCTCTGAAGAAACTTTTGTAAACACCATGTTCTGTAGCCATATCAAAGGGAAGGATTCTGACTTGGCAATGGTCTTGGTCAGAGAGGAACCTCCTGCAGGTTGGATGGATATCTATATGAAAATGTGTGTCTTTCAAGTCTAGAGCTGTGAACCACATGACCTCCTTTAGTGATGGAATTACTGATGTGAAGGATATCATGTGGAATTTTAGTTTTTGGATAAACATGTTTAACTAATGTAGATGAGAGTTTAAAAGATTCCAATTTTGGTCACCTACATATAGAAAGGTTAGAGAGAAACTGGAAAGGATCTATAGGCGAATGACATAGATGATGAAAGTGATGGAATGCAAATCACATAAGTAAAGTCTGAAGGAACTGGGTATGTTTAGTTTGGAAAAGAGGAGATTAAGTGCAGGGACATGAAAATGGTCTTCAAATACTTGATGGGCTGCCATAGAAAAGGTGGAGAAAAATTGTTCTCTCTTGCCACAGAAAGCTGGACAAGAGGCAATAGGTTCAAACTACAGCATAGCAGATTTAAATTAAATCTCAGAAAAAAAAAACCTTCCTAACTCTAAGAACAGTATGACAATGGAACAGATTGTTTGCAGAGATTATGGAACCTCATTCACTGGAGATTTTCAAAAGGAGGCTGGTTAGCCATCTGTCTTGGATGATTTAGCCACAACGAATCCTGCATCTTGGCAGGGAATTAGACTAGATGACTCTTGCAGTCCCTTCTAATCCAATGATTCTATAATATTATCTGCTTGGGAGTTTTGAACAACTTATCATTGTTTGTGAGTTAAGTGCTCTGTTTGAATGAGAAACTTCTCAAGACACCATATGCACAGAGGTGCCCATGGGGTTATACATAGGCATGAGAACAAACAACTGCGAACAGCTTGATTATGTGATTAGTCAATTGATATCTTTAATACAGATCATTACATTCACCCAAATTTGTCCCCTGTCAGAAAAACTCTGTCCCATAGATTGATCATTTCCACTACCACTAATCTTACAAACCACAGACCAAAGACTGCTCACACTAAAGTCAGTGAGTAGTAAGGCAAACAAGATCTAGCACTATGCATGCTAAAAAGAACCTAATAGTGAGGTGTTAAAGAGAACCTCAGCCATATCATAAGGTGCTTTGTCTTTGTGAAGTTAGCCAAGAACTGTTTTATCTGAACTTATTTTTGTATAGTTGAACACATTATCTGTTTGATACGCAGCACGCAACCAAACCTTTACTGGGGAATGTATATAGATTCAGTAATGTGCATGGTCTAATGCATAAAACTGACTAAATGTGGGCAGAATGTAAAATATATGTATCTGTATTCTGTAAGAACCCATCTATGTTTTCCAGTCTGCAATCTTGGCACAGAAGTCATTTATATATGTAAGACTTTATATTAAGGGAACATTTATGAGCAGTTTTAAAAAGACTAAGATGATTAATAGATAATTTAATAAACAATTTAAAAATCTGTATCAACTGAGTGTCAATTGACAAGTAAATAGGCTGCTTTAAGCCATTGCTTACAACCATCAACGCCTTCTACTGATATATGATTTAAACATCAAAAAGGATGTTACTCACATTTAACAGCTGTTAATCATCTATTAACCCTTTGTAAACTATTTATAAAAATATATATCCATATTTAAAACATGAAGTGGGGCTGAAAACCCTATATAGACTCACAACCTTTTTCCATATAAAAAGTATTTGTTTCAGACTGCTAAGTTTTAGATACAGAGATTCAACCCTCTCCCTCCACATCTTTTTGCATAGGAAGAATGAAATATAATGGTGGTGAGAGGGATTATAAACTGCTCTATTAGTGCTGTTCTAAAGGATAAATAGATATTTTATCACTTTCATAATAGGATGTTATATCCAAGAAGGTACTGAGATCAAAGTTTTCAAGTTAGACACCTAAAGTTAGGCTTCATTTTCAGAGGTGCCAAGTTAGCCACAATTTCAGCTGAAGTAAGCAGAAACTTTGGGTGACCACAAATGTGAAAATCAGCCGATGTACTGAAGTGCCTTCATATGGATATATGTACTTACTTTTTGGCACCCAAGATTAAAAAAGATTCCCTTTCATTTTAAGCTCTTATATCAGTGTCACGCATTTCTCCCTTCAAGTCCCTTGGCTCCTCAGGCATTTGCTTATGAGTAATACTAATGTTACGATGTGCATGATCCCAGTATTTAACCCTGTGACTATCAACACAGTAATTACATAAAGTCCAATTTTTCCTAATCTATTTTTGCTAATAGATGTGTTTGTGCAAATGAACTTTTGTTAAAATTAAATCTTCTATCTTAATGTCATCCTGAAAGTGTGCCATTATGACACCATAGGCAAGGTAAAATGCTTATGCATTTTTATACTGTGTTAAAAAACCCTCCACTTTCTGTGAATAATCTTAAAGATTTTCATGCTACTGATCCAAATGCAGATTCTTATTCCAATATCACATTAGTAATTTGAAAGCATATTTCAGTTTAACACTCCTCCAATGTTTATATGCGTTTGTGATTCTTAACAAGAGCACTTTGGTATCAAGGTGATAAACAACACAGAACTACCCAAGGAAGATAGGTATAATAATATAGTAAGTTTGTAAGTTATTATATTCATGGATTAAAAAAAAGCTACTCATCACTCTTTCAGGTAACACAGTATATGTTATTGCACAGCTATGGCAACCAATTAATTTTTTTTAAGCAAATGGTACAGAAAGTAAAGCATATGAGCAGAAAGTAAAAATTAACCTCTACACAAACTTAGCTTCCATATGATGGAGATATGACAGGCTGCAACTTCCTTAACTTTAAAATTAAAGGGAAGATGATCATCCCAATCCATCCCCCACAATCTGAGGCATTAACTGGGTTCAGTTCAGAGATAAATGGCCTCATGCCATATAACCAAGGAATGAGGGTTGGCTATTTTAGCAGACCTCCACTGCTCAATTCATAATTCAGCCCAGTACTGAATCACTTCTTCCCTTCAGCAAGCATGAAATAGGCTACAGTGAAGGGGAGCTCAGTCTGCCTAGATTTAAGGCCTTTTTTTGCCTCAAGTTAATAAGAGTCCCCCAGTTCCCTCCTGAGACCCATGATCTGGTTTACTCTAGTAGCTGGATCCTTGAAGCCTCTTACCTCCCGAATTGTATACAAGTTGTGAAAGTATTCCTAAAGTCCCCCTCCATATCTTCCATGTTTTGTTTTGTTTGTTTAAAATTGCCTCTTCTATACTTATTACCTTCATATATTTGGCCTCCAGAATACTATGAGGAAGGTGAAAAAGTAACAGTAGCTGAACCACTAAGTAATAATGACCTCAGTATAATTAGGTTCAACAGGCAAGGGAAATGTAAGGTACCAAAAAGGGATAAAGAGATACTACACTTTAAAAGGGAGATTTTAATAAAATGAGAACTTTGGTCAAAAAGACCCTAAAGTCCAAATGACGGTAAGAAGAGGTGGCTTAGATACTTCTTAAGGAAACAACAATAGTCTCAGAAGGAATATGCAGTGTTGAACAAAAAGGGAAACAGGAAGGCAAGAAATGCACCAGTATGGCTAAATGGTAATGTTTTAAATTTTAGCCAAATCAATTCTTCAAAATTTGGAAATCCGACCCTAATGAAGGGCAACAAAAACAGAAGCATAATTTACAGGAGGAAATCTGGAAGAGAGGAAAGAGAAATTTCTTACCTGAATTTTCTTCTGTTAGCTGCATCTTTTCAAATTCATTACTCATGGGCTAAGGTCCCTGTACCTGTCTAATTCAAAGGTGGTTGAATGGTGTTGCTGGAGGCTCCAGGACTAAGTTCTGCCCTTCAGCTCAGGCTACCAGAAGGGAGGTTTCACAGCTATAGAAACACTCCAGCAATCAGCTACAGCAACTTGATATAACTGTATTACACTAACATTGAGTTAATACATGTCTAAGTCTCCCTTTAAAAAAAACCATTCAATATATATTGTTGTCATTTACCAGAATACCAAGATGGGTTGAATTCAGAGAGAAGCTGCTAAGAGAGAGAAAATTATCAGGTAAATAATTTCTTATTCTGTTGCACAGCTTCTTTCATCATTCATGGGATATAATGGGCAATGAATTGCAGAACTGGAGAAAAGCAGAATTCAACCATCATAGTAGAGAAATATGCTAAAATGGACTCCAACCAAACCTCTTGAAGAAACTCTAGTATAGCTGATATCACCAGAAGTTTGGGATTATTATTATATTCATATGACAATAGCATTTAGAGGTCAAGATACCATTGTGTGGAGCAGTGCATAAACACAAAGGCAGTTCCTGTCCCACAGAGCATTCTGTTTCCCCTCACACTAGAAACATAAATTTGACTGCATCAGCTAATGAAATATCCTGGTTGAGTTCTGTCTCGATATCAAACTGTATCAGAGGTTAATGGAGAAGCCATTAACTACACCTCTCTTCTGATGCCCAGGCTCTTAACTATAGATGTTCTTAAGCTGAATGAAGGAGTTTCTGCTTCAAGAGGTTTGGTGTTTTCTGCAGACAGAATGTGGGGTCATTGGCTATCTGACAAGCCCAAAGAGCCTTCTGGATCAGGACTGAGAGGGCTTCAACCCTCCCTTTTCCTCTTTTCTCTATCTCTTATGTGAACTTAAAGACTGCATATTCTTCTCTATCTAGGGCTTTCTTTCCATTACCACAGAGCTTTGACCTCTGGTTACTCCCTGATTTCAGAAGGAATATAAATAGTCATGCTGCAATCATAAGTCAATCCTTCATGGGAAGCAGGAGGAGATACTTTGAGATTATCATATTTGCCTGCAATGTTGTCTCTTTCACTTTTGACTGATACAGCTGTTACAGGTCACCGTCACAGCTAGGATACTGGACTTGACAGACCACTTGTCTGATCCCATATGGTCATGTTTGTGGATTTTGCTTTTTTAAATGCATGCAGACAGAGATGTCTAAATGAACTGAAGGGATGTGTAGTAAGAGATTTTGGAAAGTTGTCTTCCATATATATGTTTGCTTCAATCATGAGCACACAAAGGGTTCTGAATTAAAGATGGGTTGGATTTCAGCATGTTGTTCAAACTTACCAGTCCACAAAGGCACACTGCTGTTACTACAGAATGATACCTAAATCTGCGTTGCACCAAGTGCACAGAACAAATGGATAATTTAAAAAGCGTTAAGTCAACAGGCACAGATGGTATACATATAGGAATTTTGATGGAACTTACTTATGAAGTAGCTGAGCTGCTAACAAAAATATGTGATCTCATTAACACCTGCTACAATTCCATGGGACTGGAGGATAGTGAATATTGTACCTATATTTAGAAAAGGCACCAGAGTCACAGAGAAAATTACAGACTAATTACAGAGATATTATGACTAATAAGCCATACATGTGTAACTGGCACATTAGCTTAAACAATTATTAAAACCAGAATGACAAAAAAATAGAAGACCATGATATAATAGAGGCTAACCAGTATGCTTTCTGCAAAGGAAAACTGTGTTCAAATAATCTATTAGAATTCTTTGAACAGATCAGTAAAGTTAGGGATAAAGGAGAACCAGCTGACAATTTTGACTTTCAAAAGGTCTTCCACAAAATTCCTCACAAGAAGCTTCTCAAGAAACTAGATTCTGTAGTGAAGACAAAGTACTGTGATGGACCAAAAAAAGGTCTAGAAGAGGACTGAATGCTCAGCTGAAATGGCAAAAGATTAATAAGGTCAAGGTTCTGTTCTAAGTCTGGTGTTATTTAATATATTTATTGATTTAGTGGGGGTAAGCAATGAAATATCATGTTGCAGATAACACAAAGTCATTAAGGCTGGTAAAGATCACAGAGGACTGTGAGGAACTTCAAAGGGACCTAAACTAAGTTTGGTGAATGGGTTATATGACAGAAGATGAAATCCCATGCTGATAAATGCAAAGTAATGCATATTAGAAGGAGAAAAATAAACAACTCATACCTTACAAGGTTCTAAATTAATTAACCTGGGAGTCACTGTGGACAGTTCAATTAAGACCTCTACTCAATTTGCAGGTGCAGTCAAAAAAACAAACAAGATGTTAGGTTGCATAAGGAATAAGATTGTGAATAATATAGAAAATATTTTGTCATTTGTGATACAGCATTAGATACAGTGTCAGAGTGGAGCCTCATTCCCTGTAGAGGGAAGAAAGTTTGCTAGAAGTTGGTTGGAGCACCTGGAGCCAATTAAAGCACCTGAAGCCAGTCACCTGATAAAACCCCCCTACTTCGATCAGACAGGGGAAGGAGTTGAAGAAGAGTGGATTGGTGTTGGAGCGGAGAGCAGTTTGGAGGAAAGCAGAGGAGAGTTTGGAAAAGTGCTGTGGTGAGCTAAGACAACCCAGACCCTAGGTAAAGGGACACCTGGCTTGTGCAGAGAGAGGGCAGGAAGCCCCACAAGCTGAAGGGTAGGAGAAGGAAGTAGCTCAGGGGAAGGAATAACTAGTTCAAGTGGTTTACAGCTATCCTCAGGGCCCCTGGGCTGGGACCTGGAGAAGAGGGCGGGTATGGGTCCCTCCCTCTCCATTCCCCTCCTCTAGGATACTAGTGGGGCAGTTAATATCCTGTTCAAGGGCAAGAAATGGTGCCCTGAATCCCCCACAGGAAGAGAAAGCGGGGGACCCATCATAATAATGCTGGCAATTAGCCACACATTATATAAAAAAACCCTGCAACCCTATCTGGAATACTAGTCACCTCATCTCAAAAGGTATGTTACAGAATCAAAGCGGGTTCAGCAATAGGTGATAAAAATGATTTTGGGCACAGAAAAACTTTTATATGAAGAGAGATGAAAATATTAGAAATGTTCACTTTAGGAAAAAGAAAGTAATGGCAACTTGATAAAATACATACAAAAATACATACAAATGATATAACGAATGGTAATCAATCCTGCAGAGAAGGCAGCTAGTGAGCTTCTCTTCTCTCTATTCCAGAACACAAGAGCAAAGGGGCACATTCATTGAAATTAACAGGTGGGGAATGCAAAACAAGAAACACTTTTTCACACATATAATTAGACTGTGGAATTTATTGTCACCAGATGTTGAGGCCAAGAAGTCAGCAAGATTCCAAAAGTGATTTGCATACATATGGATTACAAGAATATCCACAGTTATAACAGCTATTGTTCACAAAAAAAATAAAACTGATATGAAATATCATGCTTCAGGTTTTAAATCAATCTCCAGAAATAAAGGATAAGGAGGTGACCTAATGTGAACAGTAGATTATCTCACGTCTGCATACTGTGGGTTTCTTTCATCTTCCTTTGACGTATCTGGTGCTGGCCAGAGAATACTAGATAAGGTGGTTTGACCCAGTATAGCAACTCCTATGTTCCTAAAGTTTTCAAGAAACCAGGAAATGCCCATTTTCCTGCCACTCTGATTAATATACTCCCATCCCCTAACAGAATGGGAAAGGCATTCGTAAATTATCTATATTTACATCTATATTTCAAACTAACATTCATATATTGTGCATTCCGACTCTTCCGTATCTCTTTCTGCTCATTTCATCTGACGTTTTCTTTGCTTTGCTTGAGTGCATACTGATAAATTTTCCATTGTCATGTTATAGGAACTGTTTAATGAATCACATAGTTGAATGTGATGTTCTCGGAAGCAATGCACGCTGCACTTTTTCACATGGAAAAACTGCATAATCAGCAAATTGAAGGGTTTTTTTGTTTGTTTTTTACAGTTTAACATTAAAAATCTGCAAGTTTCTCATTTGACTTGTTTTTCCTTTGGTAAAGACAACTGATTCAAAGCAATTATATACAATTTCTAATTAATTCATTCACTAAAAATGGATTTGAGTATTAATTCTCATGTATTAAGTAAAGTTTCAGAGGTTACAAGACGTGAAAAGTTTCTCCTGAGTGAATGGCTCACCAGGCTGATGACATTAAGGCACATCAGTTTCATAGCCAATGTTACACAAGGGAGTGATGTAGTCAGAGTGATGTCTGATGGTCTCTGACTGCACTAACCAGATGGATAAGGCCACTTTGCAGCTGGGTGAATTGGCCTTTCAATGTAAGATCAAACAAGACTAACCCAGGCTTTTCATAACTGTAGTTGAGCGCCTTAACCACTCAGCCACTGAACAAGATGGCTCAGGGACAACTGATATAGCACCTTTGCAACTATTTTGCCAGTTCAGAAAAGGCCACTACTATCTGATGGTGTTCACATCAAAGACCTTCATCACTCAAAAGAGACGGGACAATAATTCAGTATGTTCTTTCCAATCAGGTGTTGAGATCAGTATATACTGCTTTTGTCCTCTACATACCTCATTCTAGATGGGTAGTAGAGGAGACTGACATCTTCCAGAATGAATTTCCAGAAAAGCATTGAATTAACGGGTACATTAATGTAATTGTTTAAAAGATCCCTCAGTTCTCACACACACACACACACACACACTTTTCAAGGCTATAATTTAAAAAAAAACAGGAGCCTAAAGTTAGGCTCTAAATTCATATTTAGGTACCTTCCTGATTTTCAAATATGGCCTCAGGAGCATGACAATGCAGAATATACAAAAATTAAAGGAAACTCTAAATGAGTTTACCTTCTCTAAACTACGCATGCTATTTGGATTCATGTCACACCCAAACACAAATGACAAAGGTTACTCTTACAATGAGTAAACAATCTTACTTGCTAACTACTTGTTTTAAAATAAATATTGGTTACATACAGAACCTTTGCTAAAGCTCTTATATTCCTACAGTAACTTCTGCTTGCCGGGGTAAAGCTCTAACTTTTGACTACTGTAAATTATGTAGAATTGGTGACCAAATTGAATGACTAATGTTCACATATGTCTCATAAGTAAACATACTACATACATTAGTCATGTTGTCAGAAGTCTTTATAAACTCTATTATTTCTCATTTATAATGGCAGGGAATGAGTTATCTATCCTCAATGGATAAGCTAAAATTTAAACATGAAAATTCTAAGGTACACGTTTTTTCTTACCCAAAAAATAAAAAAAATATTTAAAGAAAATGTCAGTATTTTGACCCATATTTTTCATGCACCAGTTAACTAGAAAATTACAGAACCTGAAAAGCTCAGATAGTATGTATCAAGGGGATTAAAACAACACATGGCTCCTCCCGACAGTAGCTGTGGGATGCTACTGGAATGTGAATTAAGGACTCTCAAGCCTTTGAAAAATGAAGACCTCTGAATTTTTAATTTTGTTAACTAATCATTAGCAAACTGGAAATTGCCGTGTTTCTGACTGTTAGACAGGTAGCTGTCTGCATAAAGTACATTTTTAATTTTGCACAAGCTGGCCTGTTTCCCAGCAGCATATTGATTTGTGCGACCACTACTTATAGCACCTAAAGCATAATTAAATATTAAGTCCCTCTTTGATGTGCGCCAAAGCCCAACTAAGAGGATTACTAGACATACTGAGGGTGACTTTCACACATTTTCTGGTAATTGAACATTGTAATATCATTAAACTTATCTTTACTCAATAAGAATCCGCATCCATCCTTTGCAATGTCCCTTTAGGTATTGGAGAGGGATTGGGGCAAAAGAGGGGACATTATAAAGGAATGAAAAAATTATCAAAGGAGGATAAACAATTTTTGAAATAATGTGACACTGAAATAAAATTACGACACTCCATGTCTGCAATGATTTAAATGTCAACTATTGAAGTCTCAGAAATACATTTCTATCTGTAAGTCCCAAAGTGAAATTGGGACTTACAGATAGAAATGCAATTTTTCACTGGCATCTCAAAGGGCTTTACTATTTCAGTACTGTTTTGTCCACTATTCTGAGAAAGGGTCACCTTATAAATGAAAGGGGCAGTCTTGTTAAATACAAAGTAGGAATAGTTAAAAGGAGGTAAGAAAGCAGCATAGTCTAGCAGTTTGGGAATAAGTCTGGAAGTTGGAAATGCTGAGTTCTATTCCTGAACTCTGCCACCAGTTCATTATATCACCTTGGATAAGTCACTTTAGCTCTGTGTCTCAGCTTCTCCATCTGTAAGGTTGGGACAGTCATTCTATAAAGTACTTTGGGATCTCTGAATACAATATAAGCGAGAAGTACTAACACAGTGCAACAGAAATGCGTTAATTTATGCTTTACTTACCTGCGCACTCCTATCACACATACAAACCAACTGCTCTCCTCTCAATTTTCAGCAAAAGGTGTAACTGCTTGAGCTCTGTAGTTTGGACTTTTATATTTCTAAGATTTTATTTTAGTAGTTTACTATGAAACATTGTGAAAAGTAACAAATAGGACATTTTCCATATAAAGGGATGCAGTACAGTGTGTGAAACTCTCTGCTTTTTATTATATGTGGTCACTAACTTGCTAATCTGCAAAATTTGATGACTCAAGAGATATCTCACTATCAGTGTGGATTCATTTAATTTGTGAAGGCTCAGAAACTAAAAACCAGGCTTATTTACCCTGATGGTGTCTCCATTTCCTTTTTCAAATAGAACAGCACACTCTGTACCATATATTGGGTTACTCACCAATCCAGGATGTTGCATGCATGCAAAAAGGAGGTTCATTAAACTGTTATCTTTAGTAACGGTAAAAAAAATGAACTTCAACTGGTACTTTTGAAACATTTCACTAGTTATTCAGGGTAAAGTGCCCCAAAATTCACCAGAACCAAAGCTTTGAGACAGCTGGATGATCCAAATGTGTGTATTATCGCATCTATGCTGCAATGATATGAATACTGAAACTTATTAAAAATTATAAAATTTTGATGTACTCTGTATCAGGAATGGGAAAAGCCTAAAGAACAGCTATTGCTTATGTCAAATATACATACTGTTTTTGTAACTTTAAGAAACAAAACCCATAGCTTATTAGTTCTGAAGGATTTGAGCTCACTGGGTAGAGAAATACACTTGGCTGTTTGTTACAAGATATTACTAGATTCTTTCTTAATTATGCCTTGTTTGCTCAGCAGCTGAAGAGTAAAACATGGAAAGGGCAGATGAATTGCCTTGTGCTATGAGGGGTATCTGACCTGTAGCAGCATTTCTGCAAGATAATTTTCTATGCCTTCCCCTCCCCATACTAATAATAGCTATAACAGTTCCTTCTACAAAACACGATATTTTAAAGCACATATGCTATATTTATCTATTTCTTCTTGCTACTATCTGAATTTGACCTTTCTGTGATGAGAACAAGAATGGCATACATTCCTCTCTCTTCCAAGAAATAAATCACATTCAGTTTTGTAAAAGAGAAGGAACTACAAGCAGTTCCATCTCCACCCAGGGTCTTGTATACTTGTGTTACCCAGGTCTTATGAAAGATAGGGTGTTGACTTCAGCCATACAGCTAACATCCTGTTGGATCTCACAAACTCAGCAGGGTTAGCGTAGGTCACTAAGACATAAAGCTAATCAACGTCCAAACACAATCATAGAATCATAGAAGATTAGGGTTGGAGGAGACCTCAGGAGATCATCTAGTCCAACCCCTTAATCAAAGATGTTAAAGGGCAATATACTGCCAGAGGCGGTCTCTTTCACCTGAGAGTAGCAACACCTGCAAGAGCCTCAACACAGATAAATGACAATTTTCTGTGGGAGCAGGAGTGCTAAGTCTGACACGACTAAAATCTCTCCCAGGTACTAAAATTCCTCACGCAGTCTCATACGAATACTTACTTTTTCTGCACAGCCTTTCCTTGGCAGATGTGTAGCATAAGTGCATGTTGTTATAGTGCTACTGTATTTCACCCCAGATATTGATCAGTTCCAGTACTGTGTGAAAGCGAATCATACCTATATCTAAGTTAGCTCTTAGAGAAGAGTAGAATTATATGAGTAAAAATGTAAATAGGGTAATTGTTATTTGAAAATCATTTTCTCTATTGCTTTGTTCCCATTTGCTAAATAAACCTACTTGCTTTAAGAAGGCTATATGTCACTGCATGGCACTGGTCACAGGCTCCCAAAGGGAAGAAACACAGGTGCCCAATCAAATCTGTACAGCAATAAATGACTGGTATACCTGGGGCATATTGCACCCACATCCTAATCTAAGAGCACGACAACTGCAAATTCCACCCCAAGTCAGGTAAAGAACATGTGGGCCAATAGGTGAGGTTGTGCACTTAGGGAGACCAGAAAGGGGACATAGGTTCAAGAAGCTCTGTGACTAAGACAAAGTACTTTAACCACTCCTTCCATCTGAGGATCTCAAAGTCATGTATACACATAATGTTAATTAACCCTTGCATTACACCTTTCTGATGTTACACTCATTATCGCTTTCTTATAAACAGTTAACACGAATCACAGACAAGATAAATTTCACATCTAAGGTCAAAGGGTGTGAAAGAGAACCTAAATGTCACGTTTACAATCCCTGTTCTAACCACTAGAATGCACAGCAGAGTACACCACAGAGGGCACAGGGAAAAGTGGCAGAGGATAAATGTGGAGGGGAAAAAAAAAACAGCATATACCAGAGGAGTATGTAGAGGGTGGGAGGGGTAATAGAGAAGAAGGAAAAAAAAGGCACCAGAGCATGCTTCTGTTTGGTGTCAAGTGTCCTTGGTCCCCGCTAAAGGGAATGGGAGCTGAGGACGCTCAGCTCATAAGAGGCAGTATTTAACTGTCTAAAGTTTGTTGTTTTTTTTTAAATTAAAGTCACAATTTGTTACAATCCTGGGTTGGTACGAGGATAGAAAAAGGGCCACTTCATTTGTTGATAGCATGCATTCGTAACTGCCAATATGGTTCATACTACAAAATTGACAAAGTTCCATCATACTGTTTTTAAAAGAGAAATACGGTAGTACGCTATCACTTAATGTTAGGTTAATTAATACCTTTGTCTCAGGCCAACAGGCTTTGAGAACAGCTTGAGTTCTGAAGAACACAAGTAGCATGCTATCCTCATCACTGAGATGAAATGCTTGCTCCATAATCTGCAGCACCTTAATGCGGGGCTTCACTGGCAAGGAGTCATCACCACAGAAAGGTCTCAACCACTCCAATAGATCATCTGAAGAAACCAGTTTCCCCCTGTATTCCAAATAAAATCATTCAGCTTTAATTTTTAGTCATTTTAATCCAAATTCTAAAGACATTATCACATAATAGTCACATAACAATTATAATACGAAATGTAAAAGTAAACTGATAAAAGGGGACACATAATACTTTGAACATTAATGGTCAGAGTCTATGAGTACAATTTCTAATCATTTTGATAATTTGAGGATTTTGATATTAAAATAATTGTATTTTAAATTAATGTAATGATAAAACCAACATTAAAACTCTATGCTTCCTTGTTCATGTCCCATGAAGGCACATTGGCTTGGAATGGGCTCACCTTATCAGGAGATCACCTTACCTCCTCCAGTCTGGCTGACAAAAATGGTATGCACCAAGCACGACACGCATACTGCTGGGCTGGGGGTGCCCTTGCACAGGGACCCCAGTAGTGGTCAAAAACATCCTCGCACGACCATGGCACTGTGTTTATCAGACCCAAGTGATGAGTAACACACACAATCTTCCCAGTTTTTAAATGTAATTGCAAAATTAGTAGAATTAAGCCTTATTTAATAAATTGTAATTACATTAAAAAACCAGGAGTCATATGAAAAGTTTGGGGTGTAGGGGGAAGGGAGAAGGAGTGTTGCCATCTCTGCCCTTACCAACCAAAATACTGCATCACCAGCTCCCACTGGTTCACAAGGAACAGGCAGGCTGAGTGCTTTGGGGGATCTCAGCTATCCCATCATCACGCAAGAAGAGAAAGACTCTTTTAGGTAGGCCAGTCCACAAACCCTTTAGGGCTTTCCAGGTGAAAATTAAGGGCTAATATGTAATCTAGAATAAAGTACTGCATTTTGTCATTATGAATAATTAAATCATTGATATGGCACAAAAAACAACAGAAACATTCATTTCAAGTAGTGAAGATAAGATATAGCAGCAGTGACTGAATTCATTATGTTTTAAAAAACAGCTGAAGCATCATATAAAAATTAATCTGGAGAAAACACTACTTAGAAATAATCCTACTTCTTTTAAAGATATTTTCAGTATTTTTCAAGGTTTGTTATTCCTAAAGGTATTTACATAAAAGCTTCTCCTTTTTTTCTGTTGGCCTCAGATCCCCTGCTACAGACATCCATGCATATTGCAAAATGGGTTTAACATGCTTCTTATTCATCTGAGCATGGCTTCATGCTTCTGCTGTTTACTAAGCACTACTGGATTCTTCTCATGCATTTCTACCCTAAACTACATTAAATGATTTTTTTGTTTTTCTGTAATCCTTTCATTTTGAAATATTTAAATTAGCTAATGTTGTTACAATTACCAAAGAGCACAATTAAATTTTCTTTCATGACAATCTATAGATTATTTTAATCTAACGCATCTATGGCAGTCAATGAGCACCAATTTCTGTTCCTAGTGGGGGAGAAAGAGGATGCTAAGAATGTATATGTAGGAGACACACAGCACAACCATTTTTTTTTTTTATAGAGAACTTAAATCTAAAATGATCAAATTCTGTTATCTATCCATTTATGCTTTAAACTAGTTTTCAGTTCATTTGACAGCATTCACACAAGTTAATTTGAATTAATTTTTCAAATGAGTTTGGGACACTGTCATTTACTTTAATAAATCCAACACATATCACATCTACAGTACTGTGTTTCCTTCAGTTGCACCACAATTCAAAACTAAGATTGTAGAAATATCTTGTCACTTTTTTTAATGCTTCAAAAAAGAAACACTAATGTCATTTGCATAGTTTCCGAAGACTGGAACTTCCCTGAAAGGTAACTAGCTTGGCATCAAACTTTCCCCTTCTTTTAATATGATCTTTGTATCTTAAAAGCCATTTACAGATAGATAGGTTAAAAACATATAGCAATAGCATAGATGCACAGGTAAGTACTATGATACAACTGGTTTTGGCACAACATTGTTATGAAGAGTTTGGAGCACAGTTAGCATCACAATGCTCTACCCATGCAGAATATAAATAATTTGCTGTAGCATATTATCTCTAGACAAATATAGATAGATAAGTGTTCGTTGTGGCATTCTTATCCGAGAGTCTGTAAATGGCAGATGTCATAGGGATGGTTTACCATTCCACAGCTAGAGAAATGGATGGTTGGGAAAGAATTATTCTATATAAATATCAGTAAACAGGTAACAAGTTGGCACCATGTTTGGGTGCAGAGGTGATTTTAGCTTTGGGCCATTGTGGTTGACCTGTGTAAATATTGGCAAGGGCCCAGCAATCCTCGAATGGAAACCGGGACTGTAAAAATCAGCTGTGATTAGTGTCATCTCTCATTTGTTGGATTTTTTTTTTCTCCTTTGGCTAGAATATTGCTTTCACAGTTTCTAGTATTCTAGTTGCGTCTCAGATGCAAGGTTTTTTTAAATGAGCACTGGCATAATGATGCATTTTCTTGCAATTGTTGATATTCTGCACAGCGTTTATTCTTTGTTGTAAAGACTTGAGGGGGTGCCCTCTGAAAAACAATACATAGGTACACAATTGCAAAGATTTCTTACGCCTTTTTAAATACAAGTTCACGCAGTATCCTTCATTATGCAATAAGAACAGCACAAGGAATATAAGCCAAGAAAGGTAATGTTTTATTATCTAGTGTAGGTAAGGTTTTTATTGGACAGTTATCAAATGTTTTCCTTAAACTTTCATGTTTGGATCTCTGGAGAAACCCAAAAGAGATGTAATGTACATGGTGGGTGAACTGTCCACAACTTCTAACCCAGGAATTGAGACTGTTTCAGTTCATCCTATTATCATTACCAAGATATAGAGGAAGCACACAAGCACTTTCCATCGGAATTCACTAATCAATGACAAGGTGGTATTTTCTGGCATACTGGAGAACACCACCCAAAGTACCATTCTCTGTGGCTTCCTAAAATTCTACTGTTATCTTTATTTTATATGTTGTGACATATCTATTTTAACGTCAACCGCTACTGTACAGTTTTGGCAATTAGTTCTTTAGATCTGCCTATTTGTCTGAGTCTTATGCACATTTTCAAAGGTGAGCAACACTTGCTCCATACCTTCCTACTCTAGTGTGGAGACAACAGTGTTGTAATTGTAAAAGTATCTAAACACCTGGTTTTGTTTATATTGAGTTCTCAATTGTTTTAATGATTTCAAGCCTGAGAACAGCTCTATGTGAGGACAAAATATTATTCTTCCCCACAGGGCCACAAGATCATCTCCAGGGGCACAATATTGATAACCCAAGGGCTTATCTACATAGAGACTTAGTGCAATGCAAGCCAGAGTGTGAATCTACAGTGCACAATCTTGTTGCACACTGATTGGCAGAGTGGCCCTGCTGCCATGCCCCTAGGAGTTCCATGGCACAGTGATTCAGATCTCAGCTTCCACACACTAATTCTCAGATAGGTTGTTAGGAGAGAAGAATTTGATGTCTCTGTTTGGAAGCAGTTAAGAAATTAAAGCATATTTTTAACCCTTATAGTAAAGATTTGCAAAAGTTTTCAACAGAATTGGATAACTATTTTTTTAAAAAAACTCAATTGGGTACAGGATTTGGCCTTTATGGAAATTGTAAAGGGGACTGACCTCAATGCAACAGTAGATTAGGATGGCTGCTCTATTTATAACCGTGTCCTAATGCCAACCAGATATTCTGGGTGGGCTCCTCTCCCCAGTAACTTTCAAGGAAATCCATAGGATCAGTTCCCAAGTTTCTGTTCTATACTGCAGTAGTTTATATTTCATCCTGCTCTTCCCCGCATCACCCTCAAAATAAATCTGGAAATGTTTGAGTACAGGCATAGAAAACTGCTATTGGAGGTATTGGAATGAGAACAGGTATCTTAGAAGGACATTTATTTAAAATTATTCAAACTATGCCTGGCAGTATAATATGTAATACTGACCAGGTAATTAATTTTTTAACATTTACATTTGGACAACTAATTTGAGGTAATTTATCAGATAAGGACTCTGTATCTGTGTGTTTTATTAGCCCAAGGTATTGGCTCGAGCGACTGGATTACATCCTAATGAAGTAAGATACTAGACCTTCTGATCAGGCCTGGTTCCAATGGGTGTCTGTACTAGTGCATCATGTGTTTCTAAAAGCGAGTTAAACTTGGTTGGTAAGTAATTTGCTTTTGCAGTGCTTTTGCTCACTCCTTCCCACAACAATCATTCTTTCCTACTTTTAAAAGCATGTGTAATTATTTCTTATCTTTACAAATTTGTACCATTGTGGACCTTCCATTTTCTCTCCTTCTGAATAGCACCCTTTCCAATTTAATTACTTTATAATCCCCTATTATAGATATTAATGATTACAGAACAACCATGTTTATCAGCAAGGGGGAAGAAGAGGTTAACTACTTTGTATAGCAACTATGGTTCTTCAAGATGTGTGTCCCTATGGGTGCTACACTACAGTTCACATGCTTCACTGAAAACCTTGATTGGAGATTTTCAGTTAGTATCTGTTTAGCTTATGCATGCACCCTATGCCCTCCTCATACCAGATAGTGAAGCTACATGCTATAAGCTAAATTGCATGGTCCTATCTAAATAGAAAGCCAAATATCCTTCTGACACCCACTGTATAGAAATAGGGTTCTTGTAGAGAACTATGTCATTTCAGAAAAGAAACACTGGTAAGATGAATGTATTCGTTAAAATGGATCTCTGATAAAACCTTAGGTAAGACTTTAGGGTGTAGACATAAAGAGACCTTGTCCTTAAAGAATCCTGTAAAGGGATATCTGCCAACTCCAATCTCCCTGACCTTATGGGCTGACACAATCGCTACTATAAAAGCCATCTTCATAGATAAATGCAACAGAGACTAGGTTTGCCATTCACTGGACTGGAGATCTTGTAAGGTAATTGAGGTCCCAGATAAGAGTAGGTTTTCTAATCTGCACGTATAGATTCCCCAAATCTTTAATAAACCTTGATGATATTGGATGAGCAAATATGGAGAATCCTTCTAATGGAGGATCAAAGGCTGAAACTGTGGCCAAATGGATCTTAGCTGAACTAATGGATAACCCTGATTTCTTTAGGTGCAAGAGATAATCCCAAATAACGAAGTGGCACCAAATCAGGCAGGAGGCAGTGACGTTAACAACAATGGAAGGATCTCTACCATTTCTGCAGAAAGTAGTACCAGTTGATTTCTTTGTACTATTCAGTCACACTGTTGTACTTCCATAGAAAAGGAGAATTTTAATCCCATAAACCACTGAGGAGTCATGCCCTGACTCATGAACCACTATGCTGGGATGAACCACATGATCTTCAACTTGTTACAGGAGATGAGAAATGGCTGGGAGCTAGAACAACAGTTGGATACTTAGGTGAAGCTTGTCCCTTAGGCAAGGGTATAAGGATAATTCTGGCTGTGCCAGAATGGCCCTTGAGCAGGTAGTTTTGGAGATATGGGAAATCTAGGATCACTTCTTGTCTGAGGTAAGCAGCCACTACTGCCAGGACTTTTGAGAACACCCTCAAGGAAAGGCCAAAAGGAAGCACTCATTGTTGAAAATGATCCTGACCTATACTGAAGCACAGGTAATTCCTGTTGGTAGATCATTATATGGAAATAGGTATTTTGTAAGCAGAGGGCCAAAAACCAATACCCTTTCCCTAGTGAAGGAATTATAGCTACCAGAGTCATCCTTCTAAACATTTGAAACTTTAGAATCTTGTTTAGAAGTCATAGAACTAAGATTGGTCTCCACCCTTCATCCTTCTTTGGCACAAGGAAATACTTTGAATAAAATCCCCTGCCCTTGTGAGGAGAAGAAACTAGCAGTATTGCTCCTCATCAAAGGAGAGAGTTCAATTCTCGTCTCAATAAAAGCTTGAGAGAGATGTTCCTGAAGAGGGTCAGGAAAGGAGGGTAAAAGGGAGGGAGTGACGTAAAATGGATGGTATAGCCTCATGTTATGACCTCTATGACCCACTTGTCCGTAGCAATCTGCCTCTCAGCACGCTGGAAATAGGCAACGTGGTCTCCAAAGAAGAGGATGTGAGCTAATTGGCACAGCTGTAAATCCAGATTAGTGCTGTGTCTAAAGCTTAGGCACTTAAGAAGGACCTGAGGGTGGTTTCCCCTTGCACTCCTGTAGCCTCAGTATCTGGCACAAGGAGGCATAGGGTGCATGCATAGACTGAATGGACAACACTAACTGGAAATCTCTGAGGAAGAGCGTGAGAGGCGCCTGAAGTGGAGCACCCAAAGGGACACTGCCTGAAGAAAAAGAGGTTTATAATTAAATTAAGGGAGTTTGGGACTGCAGATAATGAAAATAAATCATTATATGATGTAATCTGTTCATATTAAAGTATATTACAATAAATGCATTCTGATTATAAAACTGTATTTTCAGTGTACAGATTACTAAAATCAGCAAATAGCTGTAGGCAAGAGTCCACAGTCCTTTACAGACTCCAAACTACCATGTAATAAATCCGCAAATAATGTTCTACTATTCTTTGGTAATATTTCAAACTATCATTGGGTTTGTTTTGTTTTGTTTTTAAAGTGGCTCCAGGTGAAATGCGATTTATAACTAATGTTCCTTTATTTGTCCTAACAAGACAGATGGCAAAGTAGTATCAGTTAGGATAAATTGGTGTTTTCTATCTTGAAGGTCTGAAATAATAAACATTGACAGATTAAGTTTTCAGTTGTGAGGATTTCAATATTTTTTAGCCTCTATTATTATCTTATCTATTTCAGAACTTGAGCTAAATTAGAAATCACTCTGCTGAACGAGTGTAAATTAAAAGTGTGAAAATTAAAAGTAACTGTTGGAACATTTCTCAAAAGTTAGGCAAATGCATGTCTCAATTTTTTAGGACTTTCTTGAAGTGAAAGCTTTATACTTTGCTATCTTAATAGCTGAAGTATAAGGAGGTAAGCAAGTGCATTTAAATGAATTTGAGTAATCTTTTCCACAGTTAAATTGATCTTCACAATTGATTAGTGTTTAAATGCTACAATGTTGGCAGCGTACACAAACTGAGACACTCCAGACAGCTCTTTTCAAAAGAAAACAGTTCAAATTAGCACTGAATAGGGTGGTTTGTCACAATCTGTTTTAAAAAAAGTTTTGCTCCAAATTTAAATCAAAATAATCTCTGGACTACTAAAAAATTGAAATTTTCACCCACAAATGAATTTTTAAAAGAGCAATCCCAAAACAGGTTGGACAATGGGAGTGTTATTATGGAAACTGCATTTGAAGCTTAACTACACAGTGAATCATTGCACCCTTATGTCTGTGAAGCAATGGGAAAGTGGGTGATGTTCCCATTGCTTCTGGACTCTTTCACCAGAAGCGTTGCTGCAACTAAGAACTCACGTGAGGCGGTATTGACATTAAAAAACAGGAGAAAGTACAGGAACCTGGGCCATTTCTAAAGCCTCATGCACAACAGACTCAACCATATGAGGAGGCCAGTGTGTGTGTTACTGAGATGACAAACTGCCAATTCTGCCTTCTAACTGGAATCAAATAAGTATTGCAGGGGTTCAGGGGAAGAGAGACAGACAGACTGGGAGGGAGTTTGCTGAACAAAATTAAATGAAAGCTACATAACCTAAACTAGAAAAAGGCACTCACTCTCAGTAAGAGTGTCCACATGGGGAGTTGTACTGGTATAATTACATTGGTATAGTTATACCAGTAATTTCTTGAAGTATTCAAGGCCAAACAGACCTGCTATTTATGGGATTAGAATTTAAATTCCATTCTGTGCTAAGGATAGACTGGCAGACTCTCAGACCCAGTACTAACTACCATAGAGAAGCCAAGATTCATCACGCACCATACGCTTGACCTCAAGTTCTCTATACAAACACTGATGAACAAGAAGTTAAAATCAAGAAATGCATGGAGAGTCTGCCAGTTTTCCTAATATTCAGGAAACAGATTATATAGGTCTCTCTTTTGTATTGTGTATTCCTATCCTCACCTATAAGTGTGGCTATTTGTGATGGACTTTTACTTGAAGCACTCAATCCCACAACTCAAGTCAATGAAAATTTTCCACTACCTTAATTGGGAGGAGTAGGTATATACCTCAGTGCTATAACCAGGTTCTCTGGTATTGCCATTTAACGTTTTACCTCTGCTTCTGAAAATCATTGCGTGTTTTGGAGTTTCCTATAATATGATCTCAAAGAGAAATATAGGATTATGCAATTTTTAAAGCATTTATTATATGGTTTTGGTCTGTCTGGTTATTGCAATATTTGGATTTCTTTCCCCATGACATGGGTATTAAGCACATGATGGAGTGGCTTATATATCAAATATGTGTATGAGCCATAGTAAAAATGCTTGCAAAAATGCATGGAAAGAAATAATGCACAGCAGATCATCTTTAAACTGCAGTTTCCTGTTAGGCTGTTTGGAGTTAAAAATAAATAAAGTTGTTATAAGTTATGGAAGGAAAAACTGGCAATAATTTAGTTTATCTAGACATTTTAGCATAGCCAATTCTTAACTCTAACCTGGACACCTGCACACACACACTGCTGACCTAATTTGTCAAAGTGCTGAATAGAGGGTGGAAGTAAGGATCCTATTAGACTTTGTTTTCTCAATCCAGATCTTCTACAAATAAACTGAGCTGGGGCGCACTTTCAAGGATCATTTCTCTTAGCTAAGAAGTTAAATTATAGGGACTAATGAAAAGATGTGAGATTCCCCTTAACACAAAGTCAGTGGAAAGCCCCATCACATTGGAGTTATAGAAACTCACAAACACATATCTGACTTAAGTTTCTTTTTTGTTTAACTCCATAAGATCATTTTTTTTGGTTTGGTATACTACATTTTCCGTCTCAAACTGAGATTTGTGTGCTATGTTTCAGTCCAGAATAAATTTAAAGGCTGAGTTATCATGAAAGTGCTGACACCATAAGAGTAGCAATGCTAAGAGAACCAATATAATGATAAATAACATTGGCAGGACACTAAAGCATTAGAAGCTTGAACAATGATTCAGTGTATAGACCTTCCCTGTCCCCAGGCTTCATGCCTGCCGCTTCTGGTTATGTCTTAGTCAAAAGTAGGTATAGTGGTAACGAGTGTTGTACAGCAAACAGATGAGGATCGATTCATAATTAAGTAAAGCCTTTTTTTCCCCCCTAGAGTGCGAGTTATTAACAAGGAACTGGATAGGTGGGAGAGCTTTCTTTTTTTAATGTAGTTAATGGCTTGTGAAAGTCATTCAGGGGAGGAATTTCCAGGAGCTAGAATCAAGGCATTCTGGATGGCAGACCCTAGGGTTTGAAATTAATTCCCAGTGGGATTCTGTCACTTTTACAGGAGGATGCAAAATGGATCTTTTTGTTCAGATATTTTTCCAAGAAAATGTTGCAATCCCCACAGGTAATTAGGCTCTGGCTCTAGTCCTTTCAGTACGTATAGTGTGATAACTGCAAGGGGTTGTGGAATATAGCATGCTTTTCTTTTAAACTATGCAAAAGTCAGGTATTACTGTTGGGTGTCTTATAATGCATGTGAGAAATAAATCCACTGTATACTCCTTTGCAGGAAATTATCCACATTCAATACTGTGCCTTGTCATAGCATTGTGATCAAAAAATCTGATGGTGCTAGCAAAAGGATTCCTATGATGTATTGTAGCCCAAAGAGCTAGTCTGCTATATCATATCCTGTCTTTATTTACTGGCTTGAGTGATATTATATTTGGCTTATATTTTTGTATTAAATAACTTTAGTAGACATTACTTCATTATATTTAGATGTAACACAAAAAACCTACTGGTCTGCATCCTGTACAATTAAAGCAAGTTAGCATAAGTATTTGTAACCTTAGGAATAGATAAATGGTCGACCAGTTACCCTTTAGATTTTAGGGAACTGAACGTGTTTACCAAAGATTTTTGCAGCCTCCAGGTAACCACAAGATACACCACGAGAACATGGAAGTAACAGTCCAGGCCAAAGGTAACGGGTTTCAAGAATGAAATAACTGGTATTAATATATATGTCTAGGCTGTTAATATGTATGAAAACGCTAGCCTCTAGAGTAAGTATGCCCTAAGATTATATGGGTGAGGAAATAATGTTTGGGCATGGAAAGCTGGGCACTGACATGAATAGTCAGGAGTTTGCAAAGACCCTACAAAAGGGCAAAACCACCATGTGAAGGGGTGCGCTATCCAACTAGTTTAGTTCTCTTTTGTTCTTTTTGTCTTTAGATTACCTTTTTCAATACAACAGCTACTCAACATTTGACCCTTCTCTCCATCATCTCAGATGCTGATGAACTTGAAGCATCAGACTCATTTGGTATACTAGAGACAAGGCTGGTCCTCCATCTCCCATCACCAGGTCTGCTAAGGAAGGATGTGAGTGTGCTAGTCTAAGCAGCTTTTAAAAGGAATGATATCACGGGTATCCCCAGAACTCTCATTTCTTTTTGATTCTGTGGTTTAGAGCTCTGATAACTTTTTCCTTTATTTTTAGAAAAATATCTAAAGCTCAGTTTTAACCTCAGCGTGAGCATTTTAGCCAAACACCCTGAGGGTCCTTACAAAATATTGAGCTCTCTACATTTGATTCTGTGTAGCCTGATTTCAGGACAAGAACCTGATTATCTTACGGTCAGATCATGGGCAAGCCTACAATAATATACAACCCACTAAAAATCAGGTTAACAGTATTCAGATACATTCTTACCCCTTCTCAGCACTTGTGTGGACTGCAGAAACAATCCCTTCCAGGATCTGAAGTGGGTCTTCTATGAAAGTACATTCAGCACCTTTGTCACTGTTAAAAGAATCAAACAAAACCAGTTTATATCAAAACATGTTTATTTTAGAATAAAGGTCTCTAGACACAATATCTAATTTTATCTGTATACCTGAAGATCATTTATGAATAGTCAGTAAATGTGACAACTGTCACAGTTTCCTTACTTGATTAGTACCTTTTATTTCTCTGTCATATGCAATGTAAGGAGCAAAAATGGAAATAAACAACAGGAGAAAACAGAACTCAAATGCAATTAAAGGAAAAAATCTGGAGAGTTAAATGGCCTGGAACACTTGGTATTCTTCAGAATGCCCATCTCAAACCTGGCCCAGGTGAAAAACTACAGAAATGCATTGGCAAAACCTGCAGGGTAACATGAGTCAGTGTGGGTATCTTCCTCCACTGAGTATTAATAGACTAGACTAAAGGCTATGCACAAACTGTCTCACCATACTTTCTCTCCATGAATCAGTCTGTCTAGGATTAAATACAATAATTATAAATCATGTCTCCAGTCAGGGAATTTCCACAGTTGGGACGCACACCTCTCTACATGTCCGAAGATGATAAGAGTTGTTAGCTACTTATCTAAATATAAAAGTTGCAGTGTTTTTTAAACATTTGTCTTATGCTATGAAATTTCAAATCTTTTCATATGAAGTCTAGAGAAATAAACATGAAAAATGACTGAATACTTAAGGGAAAACTGAATTACACTAGCATTCTAAGCCTCAAGTCTCTTCCCATACGAATTGTTATAAGGGCACTGATGGTTAAGCTGATCTGTCTATTACAGGGAAGCTCACTTTAGTTTTTAAGAACTAAGGATGCTAGACAAATGCTTCCAAAATTGGTTTGCTAAGAACGACTCAATCACCAGAGATAGATTATACCCTTCCTTCATCAGGACGATACAGTTATTGTATCATTAAAGTAAGTGTCAGTCTTTTGCTATACCTGAGAACTACGGCTTCCTACTAATTTGAAAAATGTCAAAGGCATCAATGGAACTAACAGAGTCCTGTGGCACCTTAAAGATTAACAAAAGTATTGAAGCATAAGCTTTTGTGGGCTAATACCCACTTTGTTGGTGGAGTTCCAGAGTTGGGAGCGTGCTCAGGGATTAATTTATCGTGTCTACAGTAGATGCGATAAATCAATTCCTGATAGATTGATCACTGCCCGCTCATATGGCAGGTAGTGAAGACATACCCTAAGATTCAAGAGGTTCCAGATCCTGGCAAACACACTTTGCCAACTGCCCAGAAAGAATACCACATGTATACAATTGAAGAATCACCTTATGGCCTTCACTTAACCATCATTAAAATATTAGTCCTCTCATATTCTAGTTCACTGTTGACTATGTTCTTTGTAATAAAAGCCCTATGTCCTGATATTAACAACCTACACAATTCTATAAAGAAATCATGGATACTGCATCCTAAAGGTACACACACACCTCTTTCCTTTCCTCATGTGAGAGGGTGCGAAACATCCATCTCCTCATATCACAATCACAGCTCTGTCACACACCTCAAAGTAATCACAAACACATCTCTACAAAACAGAGCTAATTAGTACCTCCATCAATCAATCCAACTACATGTCATACTGACCACACTTTACCTTGAGTAATGTGGATTATAAATGCTTAGACTGCTCGCATAACCCAGCTCACTACTAACAATACCCTTAGCAATACCCTCCCCCCATGCCCAGCTAATTACATAATATATGTAGAGCTTCATTTCTCAGAGTTTGTTAATTTCAATTTCTAGGCTTCTCTTTAGCATGTTTTGTGTTCTATGTAGATGTTCAGAAGTCTGAGTGTTTGAAAGATCTCTTGTATATTGTAAAAAGAAAATTTCTTTTTTCAGGTACTTCCCAACATTCTTGTCTACTTAATTTTTATTACAGGTATAAAAAATGCCCTACATGATTAATTTAAGCTTCATATCCTTGTTACTGAACCTCTGGTTGGTGTATTTGTCCCTTCTGCCCTTTAACATAGCACTGTTTCATACAGCACTATGTTAAAGCACTCCAGAGAATCTTTAGTGTGCAACAGCAGGATCTACACGGACCAGTTAAAGCGCAACATGTTAGTGTGCTTTAGAAATCCTACCTCCATAGTCCACATTAGTGCTTTGGGTAGACAATCCCTTAGATACAAGCCAGGCAGCAGTGACATTTACCTATATAAACAAATTGCACTGTGAAAGGATGAAGTCAACATGAATTGAGTAACCATTTCTGCTGTTTATTGAACAAATGCTCATTTCATTTTTCCCATATCTGGGGTGTTTTATCAGCCTGTTATAACTAAAATAGGAAGCCCTAAATGTACACAGTTTTGCACTGAAATGGTGCATAGTGTATCCTGAAAGTACACATGCAGTCCTTCATTTTTGCTCTGACACATCAGAAGGTGCAAATACAGATCTCATATCACATTTACAGCTCCTTAAATCACAAACACACCTTTACCAAGCAGGCACAATTATTGCCTTCATCAGTTCTTTTAGGTACACCTGACATGCTGACTGCATCAATAGTTTGACCTCTAGCTTTTTGCAAAACAAAACAAAAAAAAAACAACCCTCCTCCCCGCCAAAAACCCCACCCATATAGAAACATGAAGAAGTAATAAGCCATATGAAAGAATGGGGATGCTGAAAAAGGGAACCTATAATAAGGACACAACTTTATGCACAATGAGATGGTTTCCAATCTGTTTAAAAAAATAACTACAAGGAAATACAAAGAAAATTTCAAACACTGGCACAGAATCAAGAGAACTATAACATTTCAACTTACATTAGTAGAGATTCTTCTATAGACAGACTTGAAATTTCCCATCTTGTCTCATTGGACCTGATCAGTTTTTTGGACTAGCTTGTGCAATAAGGGAATTTGTTTTTCATATATATAATCAAATATACAAAGAACTGTAAGAGTGATTTAAAAAACACAATCCAAACAGAGAAATATGGCTCTCTGAAGTACAGAGGGAATGAGGATGGATTTTATGGTTAAAGCACAGGACTGGGAATGAGGAGATATGAGACCTATACCTAGCTCTGCAACAGGACTTACTGTGATTTAGTTTTCCAGTCATTTAAGATACATCCTTTCTATGGATAGCCACATTTTATGCCCTAGGAGAAAGTATGTTCACTAATTTTGGGTTCCTAGGGTTTTAGATGACTAAAAACCTGAAACAACTCCAGGACTTGATTTTTTAAAAAGCTCTGAGTGACTTCATTGGGAAGTGCAAATGCACCTCTGGACTATAATTTACTTTCTCAGGTTAATGTTTATTCATTAATGTTTACAAAGTGATTTGAGATAGTCACATGGAAGGTGCTGTAGAAAAGCAAGTGTTATTTCACCAGAAAATGGGCAAGTTGGCTTTTTTTCCTAAGGTGGAAAGTTTAGCTATCCATGGCAATGATGTATTTTAAAATAAAATAGAAATTAACTGTAATCAAATAATGTTCATTTCTAAAATAGATATATGGTTGGAAGCAAGTATTTTTCCTCTTAAAAACCCAATACTATCTGAGCTGCCTTAAAATTGGTTAGGACAATGAAAAAGAGTAATTTAAAAGTCTTATATGACAATCATCCACTACAATTTCACAAGGAATACAGTTTTCTTATTTTCCTTCTAATTAACAGTAAAATCATTAGACACTACTGACAAAAGCAAACAATTAATGAAATATTAGTCCTTCATGCACATTATATGGTATTTTGTGTGCATTTCTCTTTCTCGCTTTCCCTCTTAGGCCTCCTCCCACCCCCCGATACCTAGAAGCTTTAAGATGAAGATTGCATAAGTCTAGTGTAATTAAACTGATAAAGGCTCATTTTGATTTCAGTTCAGCTGCAGAAATGACATGAATTTAATTACAAAGTTCTTCAAAAGCAATAAAAAAATTACAAAGAATGCTTAAAAGATGAATAAATTAAATACAACTAAATCTTTTTGCCTAACTACATTATTCACTGAAAATGCCCGATGCCTTCTTATTTCCTTAGCCTAACTTTCCATTCTGTTATTTGTGCAGCCCTCTGGCAATAGGAAATCAGAAACTTCTATATTGGTGTTAATATTTGTGCCATTAGCACATCTCACTGGGAAATCAGGAGTCACAATGTCACACAATTGTGATTTCTATAAAAAACGCCATACAATTATGTACATTCCTAAGTTACTAAACCTCTACACTGTTCTCCAATAAGAGCACAGGGCAATGGAAAATTAACTATTTCCTTTCTGGTGCTGATCATTCCCATGTCCAAAAACCACCATCTCTCCCTGAAAGTAGGAGCAGTATTTCATTGAGTTGTCAATAAGACCACAGAGCCTGGTAAAGTCAGATGAGTATTCCAATGCTGGATGATGCACAATTGGGGTAACCAGACTGCAAGTGCGAAAAGTATGTGTGTGGGGGGGGAGGTGCGGGGGGAGTAATCGGAGCCTATATAAGAAAAAGACCCCAAAATCAGGGCCGTCCCTATAAAATCGGGACATCTGGTCATCCTATGCACAATATTCTTATTAATCTGCACACAAGATATCAGAAGACCCAGGAGCTGACAATGAAATGGATTAATGATATGTTCCATGAAATCTCAAAGTGATGGAAGACACTTCATCTTGTCTATCTTGACTCCCAGGTAGTAGATCCTCTGAAATGGAATTAGAAATCTCTTCTTTAAATTTAATCACAAATTGTGTGTGTGAAGCATGGAAAAGGTCTTTTGCATCTTCTCTGTTTTTTCCTAGGAGGTTTCTGTGGACAATACTTTCAGTATGCCATCTATAAACTGGTATAGATTATACCCTAGAGGACTCAGAGAAGCTATAATCATTACCAAAACCTTTGTGAGCACATGAAGGGTGAATACAGAAAAAGACTCAACCAATTTCGATTGTTGGCAATGATTTTTGTAGGAAAACCGAAGACACTGCCAATGACAGAGCTTAATTGGAATATGCAGATAATGTTCTCCTGGAGATACTACAATTAGCCCTGGTCTACACAGGGGTGGTGGTTCGAGGGAATCGACCTAAGATACGCAACTTCAGCTATGCTAATCCGATAGCTGAAGTCGACATATTTAGGTTGACTTACTGCAGTGTCATCACACTACTAAGTCGACTGCTGCCACTCCCCCGTCGACTCTGCCCATGTCTCTTGCGGCGGTGGAGTTCCGGAGTTGATGGGAGAATGCTTGGGGATCGATTTATTGCATCTAGTCTAGACATGATAAATCGAGCCCCGAAAAATCCATCACTACTTGCCAACCCAGCAGATAGTGTAGACCTGCCTTTATAGTGGAAAAGTTTCCAGCCTAAATTTTGAGAAGTGGAGGGAGGCAGGTTGACAATGTAGGAAAATGGAAGTACTTGACAGTAATTGACAGTTTTGTTAAACACTTTTGGCTTAGCTCAAAATTATGTATCTAGAATTAGGGGAATAACTATGTATTCCATCTAAAACTGATCTGTTTTTAAGAAGGCTTGTGTGAGAGAAGCTTGGAGCTGATTGGTTAGCTATACAAATTCAAAGAAATGTGAAAAAAGGGGGAGGGGGAATTTCAAAGAGAACATTACAGGATGGGGACTCTATAAAAGACTTGCGGGTTATGGTGGATAATAAGCTGAACATGAGTTTCATCAGTGATATGGTGGCCAAAAGAGCTAATGTGACCCTTGCATGCATAAAGAGGGGAATTTTGAGTAGGAATTAGGATAATTATTTTAGCACTGTATTTGGCACCAATGTAACTGCTGCTGGAATACTGTATCTAGTTCTGGTGCCTACAATTCAAGACGGTTGTTGATAAACTGGCAGGGTTCAGAGAAGAGCCACAAGAATTTGATTAAAGGATTAAAAAAACCGAATCCTTATAGTTATAAAGTCAAGTAGTCCAACGTATTTAGCTTAACAAAGAGGAGGTTAAGAGGTGACTCAATTATAGTCTATGAGTACATACATGGGGAACAAATATTTCCCATGGGCTCTTCAATCTAGCAGATAAATTATAACATGATCAAATGGCTAGACGTTGAAATTAGACAAATTCAGACAGGCAATAAGGTATACATTTTTAATAGTGAGAGTAATTAACCAAAGGAAAAAATTACAAAGGGTCGTGGTGGATTCTCCATCACTGCCAACTTTTAAATCAAGATCGGACGTTTTTCTAAAAAACACGCTGTAGGAATTATTTTGGGGAACTTTTATGGTGTGTACTATACAGGAAGTCAGACTAGATCATGGGTTCTCAAACTTCATTGCACCATGACCCCCCATTCTGACAAAGTTATTACATGATCTCTTGGGAGAGGAGTGTCTGAGCCCAAGCCCTACCACTCTGGGTGTGAAGATTGAACATTGTAGCCAAGTCTCATTCCCCTAGGTGGGAGGAGAGGGGTCTGCACCCCGAGCCTGAGTCCTGCTACCCGGAGTGGGGGTGAGCTTGGACTTCAGCTTCAGTCCTGGGTCCCAGCAAGTCTAATGCTAGCCCTGGTGACCCCATTAAAATGGAGTCAAAAAACACACTGGGATCCCAACCCACAGTTTGAGAACTGCTATACTAGATGATCACAATGGTCCCTTCTGGTCTTAGAATCTATGAGTAATTCTTGTACTGACTATGGAATCATAATTTTATCATCAAAACATTAAAACAGGGGGATTTGTGTCCTGCATTATGTTTGTTTCAAGATTTTCATTTTACTTTGGAGTCATCACACAGGCCAAAATAATCTTTCATGAAAGAAGTCAATTTACATTACAGTTAAAACAGCTCAATGACATTCCCTATGAACTAAATCATTAAAACTCCAGTTAAGTTAAATGTTACATCTGTACCATCCTGAATTTACATGGTTAACCATCATGCACCCCAAAACACAACTCAAACTCTTTAGTTCGACAACATTCTATTCTTTCCAACCCGTTATATGACCAACACAACTGAACAGAACTGGAACCAAGCAGGGGGCAGGTTCTATTAAAAATGTCATAAATGATTTGGATGATAGCATAGATAGTACATGTATAAAGTCAGCAGATGATACCAAGATGGGGGATGTTGCAAGCACTTTGGAGGACAGAATCAGAATTCAAAGCGATCTTGACAGACTGGAAAAATGGTCTCAAATAAATACAATGAAATTCAATACGTACAAAGTACCACACTTAGAAAGGAATAATCAGTTGCACTAATCCAAAATGGCAAATGATTGCTTAGGAAGAAGTAATGTAGAAAGGAATCTGGGGGTTATAGTGGATCACAAACTAAATATAAGTCAACAACATAATACTGTTGCAAAAAATCAAACATTATTATGGAATTTATTACAGGAATGTTGTAAACAAGACACTGGAGTAATTCTTGCACTCTACACAGCACTGAGAAGCCCTCAAGTGGAGTACTGGTCCAGGTGTAGGCACCACACTTTGGGAAAGATGTGGACAAACTGAAGAAAGTCCAGGGGAGAGCAACAAAAATGAGTTAAAGGTCTAGAAAACATGATCCACACGGAAAGAAAAAAAATGGGTTTGTTTAATTTGGAGACTAGAAGAGGGAACATAACAGTCTTCAAGTATATAAAAGATTGTTACAAGCAAAAGGGTGATAAATTGTTCTCCTTAACCACTGAAGACAGGACAAAAAACAATAAGTTTAAATTTCAGCAAGGAAAATTTAGGGTAAACATTTGGAAAACATTCCTAACTGTAAGTGTAGTTAAGCACTGGAACAAATTCTCTAGGGAGGTTGTGGAATCTTTGTCATTGGAGGATTTTAGGAACAGTTAGACAGACACTTGTCAGGGATGGTCTAGATAATACCTCAGTTCAGGGGACTGGACTAGATGACCTATCAAGGTCTCTTCCAGTCTATGATTTCTATGAATTGACATGTTCAATCCCTAGTAAGCCCAAGAAGTTTCAATTAAAAAAAAACCTTCTTTTTTTAAAAAAAAAGAAATGATAGAAGTTACACATATTGAGTTCCTTAACTTGGCAGTCCTTGCAGGCAACAAGGATTTTTTTTTATAATTACACTTTTTTTCCCACTGAACCTTGAAATGCACAGGAGTTACAGAAAATGTTGTGGTTAGTAAGTTTCGATTTGTGTCATGCAGTAGCTTGAATGTTAATGTGCTGGTGCATGACTGAAACACATCAAATTTCACTCACTTCAATGACACCAATGTCATCAGGCTAAAAAGATGCCAGGCAACAATCTTTCTTTAAAATGTTGTCTATGTTTAGAGAGAAGCTATTTATACAGTTATAACCCTCTTCGGTATTTAGCTTGATTTGCAGAATACTATCTTGCACAAGGACACACTTTACAGCTTTAGCATCTGTCTTTTTACATATCACAGGGACATATGGGCCCACATTTTCTGATGTAGGTACTAAAGTCGTCTTTTCTTCCCTCCTGCCAAATGGGGAGCAGAAATAACAGCTAGGATGATCTCCGAGAAAGAACTACCCTAAACCTTTAAGTCTTCTTTCCCAAATCAGCCAACGCTAGCTAGTCAGGTTTGCAGGGGTAAATAAAGGCCTTTCAGTTCCCGGGAACTGAACGGACTCATCTGTAGAACTACATTAGCTTCCATTCTCCCTCTGCTTAGGGACAACAGCCAGGAGAAGTGTTCACAGACCGCTGAAACTTGGTCACTGGTGGTTGTTTCTTGATCATCCTGTTACTCACCTACCCCTACAACTTATCAGCTTCATTTTTCCAACACATTATGTTTTTCATCTTCTTATTCTTCTCCTTTTTAACCTCCCTCCCTATCAGTGTCCTTCTGCCTTTACTCAATTTCTTACGACAGTCCATTTCTACTCCCTGAAAATAAATGATAAAGTGTAATTATGTATGCCCTACAAAAAAAGGAAACTGCTCACCCAACTACTCATTGTGCATTCAATTCAAACTCCCTCCATTCAGATTAGGACTCTGAGGACAATTACTTTTCGATTCAGTAAAATCAAACAGATCAACACTACATAAAAGACAAAAATAAACCTTGAAAACCTAAATTTTCAAAAGTATCTAATAATATGGGATAAACTACTAGACGTAACCAGAGGGTCTGATATTCACAAAGTGATGAGCACCCATCCACCATCAGGATATAAGGCTCCTTTAAAGCTGGACACCCAAAAATTGAGGAACCCCAAATCAGTCATTTTGAAAACAGAGGCCTTAATTTGGTACCTACAAGTTCTGCAGTTCCAGCATGAAAGAGCTCCCCAGTCCACATAGCCCAATCCATATGTAAAACATCCCTATTATACAGAAAATTCCTCCTTTTGGACCCCACAATGTACTCCCAACATCCACTCTACATAAGGCAACTTTCTATTCTCTCTCTATTTAACAAAGGCACAGTTCATTGTAATCACTCCAAAGACACAGAGCAAGTGTATATAGTGGGTATATCTTATAAGCACATTTCCAAAAACTGGATCCATGGGATAAGAGTAAATTGACGAGAAAAGGTTAAGTCCATGCTTAGTTTCCTGGAACCTTGTATATCACAATGAATTCTACAGGCATGGAATTATATACAACTAAATATAAACATCAACACAAACCTCTCTGATATCTGCCATTTCTTCAGGCTCTGCAGAATTCCAAGCATGCAGGAACACAAAGAAATAAAGATATTTTTAAAAATTGTAGAAATTAACTTACCTTAATGCAAATACAATTTTGTTTATAGTGCATTGTACTAGCTCTCTGGTGGAGAGTTCCAGATCTCCGACAGCCACTTCCAACAACTGCTGTATCATGTCTAGAGGCTGACCATCTATTAACATGGTTACTGCCAGATCATGGATTTTTTCCTTCTCTGACCTGGATAAATCATATAAGTGGCCGTAATTCTGTAGCATTTCCTGAAAACAGACATTTTAAAACTCATGAGATAGAGTGATCTTTACTTACAGATATATATGGCTCAGTATCTCAAAATGTATCCTGTAACAGAAAAGATTGGCAAAGGGAAATTTCCAAAGACCTTAAAAGAATAAGTCAACAAAACCAAAATATACCATAATAAAATATGGCAGAAGTCATTCTTTCCACCATTATTGCTCATGGTAACATTTAAAAAAAGCAACTGATTAGTAACCAGGCTTCCTTATAAATCAAAATACTTTTCATGAGTATCATTGATAATCTCACATTTGTGTAGAGGAACTTTACTAACAATAGCAACTTATTTTCTCAAGTGTGTTTTATTTTACAAGAAAAAATGTATGTAAAACTAAACCCTTTATTGCATTGTGGAAAATTGAAGACTTCATAAAAACAAACATTTTAATCTGACTCATGCTCCTCAAAACAGTGTTGACTTGGTGCATATAACCTTATAAAAATGGGGATGGGGACATTTTCCCTGAGCACAGTAATATATGTATGAAAGATAAAGCTGTCTAATGAATTATTTTTTTTCCCATGGACATACCTGTAATAGTACAATAACTCAATAAAGCTTACTAATTAATTGATACAGAAATATCTCACTGTATTGTGTACCAATATAAACTCTGAAACCTTGCACAAGTTCCACCTTTGAACTTTAAATTGAATTCCAATCCTGCCCTTTTATTCTGGCAAAGAGAACAACTGATCTTTTTGTATTAAATCATTACAACTTATGATTAAACATGTTCAAGTCTCAGAGTTAATCAAGGATCTACAATAAGAATAAGAAGGCATACTCATCAGTTTAGAAATCTCATCAAGTCCAAACCTCTATCATCATTTGTAGTAACTTGAAAGTGAATAGAGATAGAAGGTAAATATATGCTGCTGCCGTAATACGCTTGATTTTGTTTGTTATATGTAATTTCTCATTACCTGGTCACTGTTTTTCAGATAAGTGATAAACCTATGATTGAGCGTTTCCAGATGAGTAAGAGACTGCTGCAGATGATTCAGAGCTTTCTCATAAGTGACAGTCGTGCTTCCAGCACTGTCCATACCATCTTCAGAGTTCTTTTTTCTTGATTTCTCAATGATCTGTTGCATTCCTTTAATAGCCTTATTAGTCATCTCTAGCCGGGCATCTACTGACAGCTGAAAAGAGATTATGCCTTATTTGATCATTATCATTATTATTCATTCATTCATTATTTGTATTACAGTATTGCTTTGAGGCCACAACCAGGATCATGACTCTATTGCATTAAGCACTGTATAAACACAGAATAATAGACAGTCCCTGCCCTGAAGAGTTAACTAAAACATTAAATGAAACACTAAATGGCAACTTTCTTATTCATCAAACCAAGTCATTTATTTGAAAACCATCACATGTTCTATATATTTCCCTGAATTTTCCTAATGAACCAGAAGCAGCAAGACTAACAGCTGAAAAAAAGAAAAAACACATTTAGTGCGCTTTTATCCCCTAACTTCTGGATTGAATGTTTCATAGAATGGAAAGTCTCCATTTTTAAAATGTTGGTTTCACACAACATATTTCTTAGGATATACTTGGGGAAAAGCTGAAATCCAAATTTTAATTCGTTTCAAATTGCTTGTCAAATTTCTTTGAAGTTTTTAACAGTCCAGCTTTTGATTTAAGCATTTTTTATTTATATTAGGACACTAAATCTACACTTAACTTAGAACAGTGGGAGGTCTACAAATTTACATATTTCTAGCTTATCCATCATAAGCCACATTTCCAACCATCCAAGCATATATTGTAACTTTTTATATTTAGCTGATCAGTTGCTGATGCAGACAAACAGAGCGCCGTTCTTCTAATCAAGACTGTACTATGGCTGTACCTTACACTAACTTTAGTCCATTTGCTAGAGGCATTGATTGCAACTACAGACATTATTTAAAGAAGGTGCAAGCTTAACTAGAATGGTTATAGATAAGTGAATTCCATTCTATCAAATGTGAGTCATATAAGCAGCACCAGTAAACAAGTTATTCTTACTTTGAGAGATCTCATAATCCCAACAATGCTTATATCAACAACATATATTTCCTTCAGACTATCTTATATTTATTAACACACATCAAGCAGTCTACATAAATTGAACTATTTAAGTATTCAAAAATGGTCTCCTTGAAGTAAATTAAACAGCAGTCTGAAAAGAGGATTTTTTTTCTCCTAGAAAGCACTTTTATTCTTGGACTTCCATGTAGAGACTTGTACATCCTGTACATTGATAAAAGACTGTTCTCAGTTAGACTAACTAAAGCAGTTAGTGTGATCAGATGTTTATCTTTCTCAGTTGCTCTAGTGCAGGGGTAGGCAACCTATGGCACGAGTGCCAAAGGCAGCATGCAAGCTGATTTTCAGTGGCACTCACGCTGCCTGGGTCCTGGCCACGAGAGGAAGGCATGTCTTGCAGTTAAAGCAATGGACTAGGACTCAGGCAATGTGACTTCACCTCCTTGCTCTGTCACAGAGCAAAGAGCTGTTGCCTACAGCTGACTGGCTTGAGCTGGAAGCCTAGGGAGTTACCTGCACCAAGGAGCATGGAGATCCTGGCGTCCTTCAGACCACAGCTTCAGGAAGCCTAGTAGAAAGTACAGGGAGCTAGAGGGAAGAGTATCTTCTACCCATGTAAGGTTAGTGTGTTGTGGTTGGATTCCTCACTGACGGACTACTCCACCACTGTTGGGGTCCTGGATTGGGACTTGGTAGAGCCTGGGCCCCCTTACCCTGGCCATCCCCCTTTGGTGACAGCCTCTGAATTTGGCCATTATGCCATGCTGCCTTGCACTCAAGGGCTTATATATTGCCTCTAGCCACTAGGCCACACTGCTCTGTGCTCGTGGGTGGCCATATTGTCTCGGGCCATTAGTCTTTGCAGCCCAGAACCCAAGGGACACCCTCTGACCCTGGCCATTGTGGTCTGGTCTCGTAGACTGCATCCATTACCAGGACAGTCTCGTAGACTGTATCTGTGGTGTCAGCACAACTCTGATCCACTCTGAAGGGAGGTGGGGTGTGCATACACAGCCACAGCTCCCTCAAAGCTAAGGTCAATAGGGAAAGGAAATGGGCAGAAATACTCTTAGCAAAGACAGTATCTCTCAAGAAGAGCACCTAAGATACAGTCAGCTCATTGAGCCTCCTTATCTGTTTCCCAGCATCAGATCAGCCATCTCCCAGCCCTGACTTCAAAGATTCAAACAGGATCTCAAAATAATGTACTTGCACATTTTCCCCCTCCTTTCTCCTATTTAAAAATCACAATTAAGGTTTTACCATAAAGGCTTTTTAAGTCTGGGATGAGACCAATATTTTAAATGTGCTTAACACTGTATGATTAACTAATTTTACCAAGGTTACGTTGTCACCATGCTTTCAGAAAATTACCAAAACAGTGAACAAAGGGAAACTGGTGAATATAATTCCAAGTTTCAAAGTCCTGACGCACAAGAGAAACAAAGAATGAGTATACATGCCCAAATCTTGAATAGAAAAGCAGCTGATCGAGGGATACTGGGAGAATAATAGTTATGTCTGTAAGAACTGCAGTAACTTGTGGATAACTCCAGAAAGAGTTTGCATGAGAAAGTGGAAGGGAATTCCTAGAGGGAAAAACAGGACAATTTAGACATGTTTGCTCTTAGCAGTACAAACCAAAATCCCCAAATCATTTGAATTTGAACCAAAGTGCTCTGTATCTATATGCCAGGTGCTTTGAACTTACATTGAACTTTTGTGTGTTATCAAATGATGGATTGTATGTAATTTCTTTACTCTAACCTGTTAGCCTTTAGGAAATGTGTCCAGATGTCCAAAAAGGGACTACTTGTAGTTGATGAGGGATACTTGTTATTGCAGATGTCTTCTGTGACTGATGGTATAATGATTATTGAAAGACATGTTTAGCTCATCAGGATCTGCTTGTTGCCACAGGTATTTTCTGATATAAGGACTTAATTATAGATGTCTTTAAATTATTGATCACATAAGATGAGATACCATGGGCAAGAAATCTCACAGACAAGTAAATTATGGGAATGGAATTTCTTTGTCTCAAGAACAGTATATACAGAGGTGAATTTCTGAAAGGTAGTTTACAGGGAAGCTGCAGGCCTACTTTCTCAGATCATTTTGGTACTGTATAATGTTCCTTTCTGTATTTTGTAGGGCATTGATTAATCTTTGATTAATATTGTTTCAGCCTGGTTATATGACTTTTTTTAACAACCAAACTGAACCTTTATATATGAATCTAATTTTTTTCCTGCAGATAGTCATGTCCATCCATTTGGTAAGTGTCTGAAGGTCCACTGTGGGAACTATTGACCTTATGCTCACGAGAGGAAGGCATGTCTTGCAGTTAAAGCAATGGACTAGGACTCAGGAAATGTGACTTCATCTCCTTGCTCTGCCACAGATTCCCTGTCTGACTACACCATTTAATACCTGTGCCTCAGGAAAAGGGTTACTTTAGTTCTCTCCCTTTGGACTTCAAGTGCTTCAGGGCAGGCACTTGTCTGTTATAACTTGTCTGTACAGTGCCTAGCGCAATCCCCACAATCGGTTAGGGCCTCTTAGGTACTACTTTATCATCATCATCATCATCATCAATAATGATAGAAACAATTTAAACTAATGCATATTCACACACATTGAATTAGTGGCAGTCTGTCAGGAACATTCTAGATGTAACTACAAATAGCTTGATATACGTACTGATTTTGAACATAGAAAAATTATCATTGTTCCAATGGGAGTGCAAATACAAGTTAGAGTCACTTTCTGCTGCTTTTGAATAGAAGTCTGTTGGTTCACTTTAGAAACAATATTTCTGATGGTAGACCAGTTCTTTTTACAGTTATTTGTACCATCCATTTCATATTTTGCAAGATTTAGATGCTGCAGCAGTGCATTCTTTAAATATAAAACCCTGACACTGGAGAGACTTGGAGAAAAAAAAGTACTTGTTTTTGTTCAGACCTGCATTTTTATAGTGTCAAACTATAAACCTATATATATATATATATATATATATATATATATATA